>CM037590.1:58525817-59125817 GCA_021018995.1 Chloranthus sessilifolius | reverse complement strand
TGTTCCCGAGGCTCCTCAGGAGTTTACTCCCGTTCCTACTCAGGTATGGCATAGTTAGTGTAGTTATGTTTGTTGTTTGGATTTTCTAGCTGTAGCATCATCTGATGTATTTGTTTCTTTGCGTTGTAGCCATTTGCATCCGAGGTTCCTCCCTACCGCCTGTCGATCCAGTGACTTCTGTGATGGTCGAGCGCCTTCTTCAGGAGAATGCCGAGCTGGTATATCTTCGTTACTCTTAATCTTGACTCCATTGCGTACATGCCTTTTCTTGTCTTAGCTTTGCGCTTATGTGTAGGTGCGCGAGCTGGAGCAGTCGCGTGTGGAGGTGTAGCGCGTTCTAGCTCGTCAGGAGGTGCGTGAGATCCCTTCTGACCTTGCCGATCGTCATCTTCAGGAGGCGACCATCGACTTACTGGTCGAGCGAAGGACTCGGACGGCAGAATTAGAGAGTGCTCGAGTCGCAGCCCGTGCTGAGATGCAGGCGAAGAGTGACCTTCTGCAGCACGAGTTGGCGTGTGTCGGAGGGAGAGTGCAAGGGATGTGTGACCACCTCCCTGGGTTGGGGTCGAGGGCTAGCGGCTCACTGGCGGAGATTCGTCGAGGGACTCGTGAGCGTATGAGGGCCTATTGTGACCAGGTCATGCGGCACAGCCGTAGGGCCACTTCTCCCTGCTATTGGATGGAAGCCGGAGCATCATCGATGGGCTCCGAGTGTGTTGATTTGGTGCCTGGGGCACGCAATGTGGCGCCGGCAGGGCACGCGACATCTTGGTGCTATATGAGGGTTGAGACACGGAGGCGACATGGCCATGTGGGGGAGCGATGTGGGGCGTTGCGGCGTATTGGTGCAAAGGATGTGTGACATGTTGCGGTATGTCAAACCAATACGTTTAAGGTTCTTCCGTTATTTGGGCCAAGTTACTGTTTTACCCTTATATAGGGGGACATAAGTTGGGGTCCCCCGACCCAACACGTGCACTAGCCTCGTGGGCTTGAGTGCGTGCATCCGAGCCATGCTTGGAGCGTGGTCGTCCTAGCTACGTCGTGTACTAGGGCCATCATGTTTGGGGTGGTTTCCAACCACCTCCGCGCCCAAAGGGGGCTCAATATATGCCTATTGCTGCCTATCTCATTCTCTGCCGTCGTCGCCGTCCCTGACCTACTGCGTTGCTTCGCAGGGCGAATTCCGAACGTAGAGGTCAAAGCTTGAGTAGGACAAGCATCATACTCTTCGTAGCACCCGGAAATCCGCATTGCGTTGCTCAGTTGTGAGTTGAATTAGGCCGACTTGGCACATCGAGTGTTAGGTGCCGCGCGGGCTGACACTGCTGGATGAGTGACCCCGTGACACTGTGCTCAAGCAGACTCCGCCCTTGGGCCTATGCTTGCTCTCCCTGTGTTCATAGTCTCGGTGGACCTCCAGCCAGGGACCTCTTCGAGGAGGCCTTCATCCAGGCCTCAGGCTTCAGCTGAGGGCTCAGTGGACCAGGCTCCTGGTCCTCAAATCGATGATGCTGGAGAGGGTGATGAGCGTCCATCGCAGAAGCAGCAGAGGGAGTCGAGCATTTTTTTTGTTTATTGTTTATTGTATATACAAGGGGTTTGTCCCCGGTGACAAGTTGTAAAAAAGAAATTTTAACGTATGTTTGTAGATCTTTTGGGTTCAGATGTACTTGGCTCTACTTTTCTTTCATTTGTTACCTTCTGTGGTTTGACTGCTTGCTTTTGATGTCGTCGCCTATTATCGGGACTTGGATACTCCTTGAGTTGGCCCAGTAATAGTTGATGGTTACTTTGTATCTGCGCATAGAGATAAATTTATTCTCCCCTTTGCTACTTGTCAAAGGGGGAGGTATCTCAAACCTGGGCTGATAATAGGATATATATATATATATATATATATATATATATATATATATCTTCTCTTTTTTCTTTTTTTTTACTTTTATTACAAGAAAGGGGAAAATAATGCAACAGGGAAAGCAAATAACTAAAAGAAATTTCTTAAAAACTAAAAAAAATGCCCCTATGTAGGGGCATGATAAAGTAGGCAGTGTAGTATGTTCGGTAGTCTTCATTGAGTAACGACTTGGTAGTTCTGCATCTTCTATCATGAACAAGCCGGGACTCTAGGTGACTCCTTCCTAAATAAAATAATGCCCCAGTGCCGAGATGTAATGGAGCTTTCTTTGAGCCTATGAAGAGTCGGGTCATGTGCTTGGCGAGTTAGTGTCGAGAAAATCTCTTTGAAGGGATTTCTTCTTCCTCGGATTCCTCCTCTGAAGGGGCTGTGGGGGATATGGTTGTTTCTTTTTTGTCGGACTCCTTGGATTGTGCCTCTTTGTCTGGCGAGGTTCTCCCTCTTTGATCTCTTTATTGCGATGGGAAGGGCCAGTGGGTCGAATATTCTCCTAGTATTGATCCTCAGATCCTCATGACCCGATCAGATTCTATATCCAATAATGTTACCAGTAAGAAGCTCGGGGTCATCAATGACATTATTGCTTTCAGGAAGGAGCATGGGATGTCCTTCTGGATGATGAAGCACTAGGGGAGATTTTCAGAATCATCACGAAAGGGCAGTTAAGTCGCTCTCTACGAGTCCTAAATCGACAAAGTCCAAATCTAGAGAAGTTGCTAGACTAGCATGGGGCATGTCGGATGGGAGGGGGACAGGGTCTCGGTGAGACTTCTCCTGTGGTCGGGCTTTTACCTGTTTTTATGAAGATTATATCTTGGAGCGTAAGGGATATTTGCAATCCAAAAAAAAGATCCGGTGTGAAGCAGGTTTTAGCGTCCATCAACCTGGCGATTTTAACTCTTCAAGAGATGAAATGGGGGGCTTGCGATAACTTCAAAGTCAGCTCTGTGTTAAGCGGCAATAGATGGAATTGGGTCGATGTCGACTCGGTTGGAGCGTCAGGGGCCCACATAACCACCGGAAAATGATTTATTTGCCAACAGTTACACCAGCCGTCAGTAATTTCACAATTTTTTCTTTTCCCGGCTTATTTTTTCCCCCTCTGCCACCAAAACACCTGTGACCACATTTGCAGCACTTGTACGCTTTAATAATGTGCATTCTTGTGTGCATTCAATTCTGATAAAATAAAATAAACCACTGTTATTAAAGTACATAAACAATAATGGTTTTATTGCCCAAAGATCTCTGCTACACTATTCTTAGTACAAATTTCAATTGAAAATAGTTACAAAAAGAAATTTACAAAATGGAATCATATGACATCCAAAGGTAAGTCAATTTTTTTATCATCATTTCCTTTGCCTAATTCCAATCGCTTTGAGGTTGGCTTAGGGTCAAATTTTGATAGAATGAAATGAGAACTACAAAAAATGTGTTTATTGGAGACGGCTTTTGGCCATCTCCAAAGATGTCTAAGTTGTCTCCAATATTATTGGAGACAGCTTCCATGAGACTATTATTGGAGACCGCTTCCATGTAGTCTCAAATAGTCCCGTCTCCATAGTCTTTGGAGACCACATGGGGGCCGTCCCTAATAGTCAAGGTTATTGGAGACGGCCATAAGCGTCTCCAAAGATATGTTAAGCGTCTCCAAAGATATGTTGGAGACAGCTTAAAGTCGTCTCCAATAAGTGATTGCTTGTTACTGGAGACGGCCAAAAGCCGTCTCCAATATTTATTTATTTTTAATGTTATTTAATTTTTTTGCTCCAAGACCATATTACCTAGTAGTACACATCTATAACCTACATTTTTATTTTTGTCTGAGAATTTCAAAAACAAATGGCTACAGAAAGATCATAAAAATCTACTTTTTATGAGAAACCCAGAGAAAAAAATCTGATGTAATGAAATGAAATGTATCTCATGTAATGAAATATGGCTGATAATACAAGATATAATAGAAAGATTAACCAAATTTCATAAAGCAATTAAAAGAGTAAGGATATTTTTCACACACACACACCATATATACACTACACCAGTACACCGGTAACCTATTCATAGTAGAATTTGTTCAGATGTTTTTTGAGATTTGGGGTCAGTTTAGACAACACTTTCTAGCAAGAGTCAGCATTGATTAAGTTTCGATCAGCTCACAAGTTACTTATTTAGAATGCAAATTTCTATGCTATCATTGGCTAACATATGAATCAAAACAAGTAAAAGAAAATGAACTCATACACTAGGAAAAAGTTATTCCTGTAAATAAATGACAATAGAGAAGAGTAACCATTGTCAAACCTCAACCAGCAGAGCCATTCTTTCAGATCTTTTCTCACAAAATCTTGTGAATGGTCATTGTTTGGAGCAGAAATTATCCCCACTACCCTTATTACCCCTACCCTGGAAAACAAAATGAACGTTTTTACATGAGTGAATGCACATATTTATGCATATAGAAAAAGAGTAAGGATATGCATTTTTCATATTTCAGGATGTGGCCCCATTTCAGTTAATAAATAGGAAAACTATTCATATAGAAGAAACATTATCTTACTAGAGAAATCAATCACCTAAATTTTGTATTAGTTAGATTTAGAAAGTTCAACAATTGAACCATACGCCTACATTCACCAGAATAAGAAAAAATGTATGGCGTTCAAACAATTGAAAATTGTCACTAGCCCTTTGTTGGTGACAACTCGTCCTGTTATTTCTTCCACTGAATTATGGAATTCATTTGGTCATGACTGATAAGGAAGTGTTGAAGACTGAAACTGTAAATCGTCAAGAACTTTGCAAATTAGAAAGAGATAAACACTTATTTCTTAATGAATTATCAAGATCTGGTTGGAAATTCTATTTATCAGAATCGAACAGTGTACAACTAGAGTAGCAATCTTACGTGTGATATCTATTTTCATGGTCAGAATTACCCATTTGAGTTCAAGGAACACATTCTCGTTCTTCATTTAGCCATCATTTCCTGTTGATACATTCCCGTCTTCATCATGCAAATAACATTATTCATTCAGGATTCAGCCATCTTCATTTTCATCCTCGCCAGTATAAATTTTGTATTGAGCACTAGAGGAACTAATAAATTAAAAAAATTACCGAAAGAACAAAGTAAATTATCGTTTGCCATCACAATCTCAACTAGCTATAAGATTTTATGAATGCTAAGATAAAAGTTATATTTTAATTATTCTGTAATTTAATGTGAATAATGAAAATTAGAAAGTGGTTTTTTTATATAATGTCTTTTAGAAAAACTATTTTTATTAACATGTGGAATAACTAAGGAATTTACATAGAAATCTTTAATTTTTTCTCGACATTGGTCTAGGTAGGATGGGAATAAAAACACGGTTCTATCAGTGGTATGTATCACAAAGAGTTTGTAACCGTATAAGCCTCAGCTGCATAAAACGTAGTTTCCAAAAGATCAAGTAATCATTTTGTTAGCAACAGTATTCTTTCATATGATCTGAGTCATTGAGTGGTTTATTAAAGAATAAATGCGATAGAAAAAACATGAAGAAAAAATCAAAGCTAAGGTGCATTAAAATATACCAGTTACGACATTTAAGTGCCTAACTAAGACACAATTTATTATATCTCACAACTTAAACAATCTCCTAACTTCATATGCAGCAGATAGCATACATTGTTCATTATTGAAGAATCCAAATATATAAAAAATACAAGACCGCATACCTGGAAATGAGGATCATCAGCAACAACTGCTCGGTCATCCCAATTCAACCTACCACCAAAAATATTCCATATACCATTTTGATTCCGAGAGGAAGCACAGCGATGACTTAGGACAGCATCACCAAGAACTTTAATCCCCACTTAATGGAACTTCTTCACAAGAATATTTAGTTCTTCCATGCTTTCATATCTGGTATATACCATAATAATAAGTCAATATGAAGGCCCTGTATTGACATAAAACGAATTCCATAATTAAGAAGATGAAACCTATCCAGCACAGGTAAGACCTCTGATTATTTTGAAGTTCTCTAACTTCGAAAATAACATCATCAATGGTTTACATGTTTAACACTAAATCTTTAATACTTGCAGCATGGTAGCGCGTGACAATGCATGGGAGTATGCTCCCATTTATCTATATCTATAAAAGCAAGCAAATGTTTCACAATATTTAAAGAAAAATAATCAGATACTTCAAATTAAGAAAGGGTCCTGTGTCCAATGCTTGATTAACAGTTATAAATCCATACCCATCCATAGTCATGCCATATCTGGTTATCATAGATTTTCTTTTCTTTTCATGTTTTTTTATAGGCTATCTTTGCACATCTCAATTAGTCAAAATGTCAGGGTCGCCTACATTAGTAGATAGTGGCACTTAGAAGTGCTCTTTGGTGATAGAATCCTGTCAAAAGTTGGCATTTACAAATATCAACCCCCAAAAAATGTGGTCAACTTTCCACAGAACTCTGTCATCAAAAGGTGCTGCTAAGTGCCACTATATAGTGAAGTTGGTGAGGAGAGCCAATCCCTTACTAATAAAATATTCCTTTCCTGCTTTCACTTGTTTGGCATTTCAACTCTCTTTAGGGTATAAACCAGAGTTAAATTTTGTTCAATTTTATTCTTTTATTTTGTATTGGGCTGCATCACATTTGATAACCTCTCTAGATACTCTTACGTTTCTAGGGGATGTTCCCCTGCTTTCTGAGAACCACTGCCCTCCCTCAAATTTCCAAATTGGTGAACAGATTTTGCTTCCCATCTTCATATCTAATGAATAAATGGAAAATCCTAAATGTTGGAAACATTTGAATGGGTGATTTTGAGTTGTGGGTCATCCAAGAGGTGGAGAAAAAGTTGAATAATCTGAATCCTTGTCATGCGGGTGAAGAGGCGGGAAAAGAGACAATGACTGTGCAAATGGTGAATGCCTATAGTAGTTGGTTGTATCTTGTATCTTGGGATCCAGTTTCTCTGAATTACATGTTGTAACCAGTGCTTCTAAAGTAGTGATAAAAAACATTAAAAAATATGATGTATTCTATGCAGTAGTCACCCCTACAGTATCCTGACAACATGGAAAACTGCTGTACCCCAAGCATGCAAGTCCCCTAATGGTAGCAGCGAACTTCTGTCATCAATACACACTGAATCACATAGCATGTAAGGCAGCAGTACCATCATATCAATTAAGAGATGTAGCATGTTATTGGTAGAGTAAGTAATGCAAATGATCATAAATAGATGTAAGAATAATGAAAAAAAGTAGTCCATGGAAGTGGCCCATTTTGCAAGTAACCATCACCATCTACATAACTGACTTGGTATCCCTACTTTTACACAAAGCAACAAAAAAAATGGTTTCATATACTACGCATACCTGAAATTTAAATTATATAAATCCGTTGGCATGTATCCTTCAGTTGACACAGATTCTGTAGGAGGTGGTAACCATATTATAGTAAATCCAAGTGAAGATAATTCCTTGACTTTGTCATTAAAATCAGAATACCATCTCCCTGATTTATGAGATTCCCAATTAAATCCTTGGCAAAGTATTTCATATCCTAAGCCTGATCCTGAACTTACTTTTACAGAGGGCTTCAATGTACTTAAAATACAAGTAGAATCTAAACCTATTAAAAGAAATAAATTAACAGAACAGTACCAAAGTGACAGAATGAAAAGAATGAAAAAATCAATATTTAAGGAATAAAAAGAGGATTCACCAGAGGTTTCTCTAGGTAAAAACATAAATCGATATTTAAGTTACCTCCCCATTTTGAAGGATCCAACCAAAATGCTTCCAAGGCACGCTTCTGACATAAAGACTCCGCCATGTCAATGTACCTGGAAGGAGGTAAATTCAATGGTTTTATACGATAATCAATCTATAAATTTGCATAGAGAAGAATAGTAGATCATATCAATCCATAAATACTACATGACTAATGAAAAGAATGAAAAATTGGCACAAGGGAATACATACTAGCACTCCTAACACATAGGAATCCCCACAATGACCCATCTTCCTATCTAGGGGATCAACCGGCATAAGCATTTCTGTCAACTACTTGTCTAAAAAGAACTCAGATACTCCCACTAGAAGAATCTCCTAATCTCCTAACAACACAAGTAGTTGGGAGATTCTATTAACTCATTCCCCTGATTTCTTTCATAAATATTTGGTGATTCTATTACTCTGGCTCGGGGTTCTGCATGAAGCAAATGATAGAGCTGACGGGTTGGCAAAATTCTGTGTGGACTGAGCACCGAATAAGAGTGGCATCGAACCCCATATATTCACTTGTGTGTTTTTACCAATTAAACTAGTCAGCTGGTACAGGATAACTGACTGGTCCATAATCTAGATTGTGAAGGTGTCATAGCTTTTGGACAAGTGGAACTATTTGCATGTGGAAACTCTCAAAAATCCCAACAGAATCATACAAATCTAATGATTCAAACTCACACTTGATTGAATAAAAAATTGAAAAAGAAAGGTTAATTCAACCATATTCATCAAAATTTGAACTTGATCACGAGATCGACAAAATCAAATACCCTAGATCTAAAACAAATCAACTCAGCCAACAACATTGGCTACCTTTAAATAAAAAAGGTTCTCAGAACCATACAATAAAATTTATCGAAGATAAAAAAAAATAGAGACTAAGAAATTTTAAATGAAGATTAATGAGAAAAAATAAAAGGTACCTTGTAACTGCAGCTTGAATCAAAATGTGAATTGTGACTTGAACCAAAATCGAAATCGATTTGGAACCTGAATTAAAATTGAACCGTAGCTTGAATCAAAATCAAAATCAAACAACGGCTTGAATGGAAATCGAATCAGACTATGCGACTTTGTAACCATAGCTCGAATCAAAATCGACTTGTAACTGGAATCGAAATCGAAATCGAACTGTAACTTAAATCGTAATCGAATTGCAACTTGACTCAAAATCAAACCAAGCTTTGTAACTGTAGCTTGAATCGAGACCAAATTTTGCTTTCTAGGGTGTTGTTTCTATGGTTTCACAATCCATAAACATAAAATCGGACAATCCGAGGCCCAAAAAAACCAAAAAAGTAACATCTTCAGCCCCAAACATCCCCAAAAATCACAAATTCCCTAAATTTCTCAAATCACTTATCCTCAAACAAAAAATCAAAATCGTAAACAAACCTAACCAACAAATCCTGCAAAGAACCCCCCAATTCTTTTTCTCAAGAAAACTAAAATCTACCAATTCAACTCAAAACCAAAACCCAAAAAAAAACCAAAAAATAACAAATTCTGTAAATTTCTCAAACCATGGAGCACAACCATGAGGTGGGATTGGATTCGGGGAGCGACCTGGTCTTCATCCTTGCTGGCGGACCAATCAAGGTCGATTTGGAACCCTAGGCCTGAATCAACGAAGAACAAATGGCCAGAACAAGGAGATGAGTAGTTGTAGAAGAAGTAGAAGCAGAGGAAGAAATCAACGAAGAAGTCCACTTTTTGGTTTTGAAACCTTCGAAATCGCAGTGAATACCTCCAAATGACTGAATACTGCTCCGAACAAGACCTAATTCCCAAACCGAATGCTTCCTCACCCAATCCGTCCTCCGAAATCCCAAAGAATCCGTCAAAACCCTAAAATCATGCAATGATGCATCGATTGGATTACTGCGATCGGATCGAAGATCCCAAGCCCGATGCTATGGAATGGGATCGACACCAGAAACAGTCCAATTGCGATATCTCCTTCTTCATCCTTGTTCGACGAACTGACTATTCCGAGCTTATCAATCTACAGTCGTCTGATTTCTGCCATGAAATATTGAGACAAAAGCTCAAAGATCATCGAATTCAGCTTATTTTAGACGCCAAGAAATCAAGGTCGATTTGGAACCCTAGGCCAAAATCAGACAGTGATGAAGGAGAATATGGTGGTGGAGAATGGATTCCATTGTCCGCGGAGTCGTTTGAGTAGGTTAGGGTTGGATGGAAGATTTCGGAGGGAGTGTTTAGGATATCTGAAGGGAAGGAGTTGTGTTAGGGATTTTGGAGATGATGGAAAGAGGAAGAAGATGGAGCTCTTTGTTTTAAAGATGCTACAGAAAGTGCACGAAATGGAAGTGTTTGGAAAATTCAAGTCGCGTTTTTATATTTTAGGGCCTCCAAAGAGTTTCACTCTACTTGTAAGATGTTAGAGACGGCTTTTACAGTAGTCTCTAAAATTGAAACCAGCCAAAACTTATGGAGACGGCAAGAGACCAAAAGGCCGTATCTAATAACAACATTAGAGCCGGATTCTACTAAAGCTATCTCGAATAATGAGACCGCTTCTAAAAGAGCCATCTCCAATAAAAGGTTATTGGACACCGCATTCAAAGCCGTCTCCAATAGCGGTACCCAAAAGTCTCTTTCTTTGTAGTGGGGAAATAAACTCAGATTATTGATCTATATCATCAACTTCCATTAGCTTCATTCCGAACATACACAAAATTCTTAATTAATCTTATGGGTCACACTCAAGCACCAATCCCCACTTAGCATCCTAATTTTACTATTTTCGTGCACCACATATAAAGAGACTGGGAAAGTTTTGAAAAATAAATAAGAACTTGAACAAGTGACAACATACCATCTTAATGCATGACCAATACCAAGGCCGTTGTAGGGTTAAAATAATTCCTTTGAATATGGGAAGGTATTCCTATAACGTAGCCCGTCTCAGATTACTCAAGATCAGAAACCAATAAAAAGATTGATTAGGTGTACTTAAGCTTATATAAACTCCTTTATCATTTTATTACCTCGATGATATGGAATATTAGAGTCAAATTATCCATGACAAGTGTACATTTAGGGCGAAATACTTGCAATTCATCATACTTTGGAAGTTCAATAATGATCCAAGAGCAACTCATCTTGTATAAGATACCAAGGATTCAAGAAAATTACCTTTGCATGCTTCACTAATCACTAATCTGTTAGGACTTTGTAGTGACAGGCTATCGCACTTTTATTTCCAATAATAGGACCATCAAATAGTTCAACAAGAAATATTTTTAGTTTTTTGTTTTGTGACCTGAGCTATCATCATCCCAAAATCTCATCTAATTCAACAAGAATCATATACATATGCCTAAAGGGCAAGCAATTCAGAGTAGATGATAGAAATGATTAATAAGAGAGATTTACCTGGTGATGGAACTCGAGTTTACTTGCTTGAGCTTCTGATTTTGCACCTTGGAGGTTCACTAAGATTGCATCTTCACTTCTTCTCTCTAGGATATGCATACCCAACAGGCAAATCAATTGGGTACCTGAGAAATTATGAAAAAGTTTCTGAGTCGGACTGAAAAAAGAATGCCTATTATGTTTTCTTAGTATGTCTTATTTTCTCTCTTCATGACAAGATCACAGACATCTCTCCCGTTCTCTCAATATAGCAAGTTAAAGATGAAGTTAACCACTCACGCACAAGTACAAGACATCTTTGACTAAGTACTCTTGCAAATGAAATATTCAAGCTAAAAGGCAGCTCAACCTTGAGTGAAGTTGACAGTTTCAGAACACTCGCCTAAATTCCTAATAAGTGTTATGTGACTCTTGTTGGAGTTTGGTGTCATATTTAAGTGGATCAAGTTCAAAAACATGTAAGTATATATATATTTTCCAATATTATAAGTACTACGAGGAAATATGTAATAACTATGCATCAAGCTATCAAACTTGGTATCGCCGTAAATGTAATAACTATGCGTCAAGCTATCAAACTTGGTATCGCCGTATCGGTCTTGGCCTCTGGTATCAGTCCCCGAGGGTCCAATATGTATCGGTATCGGTCGATACCAGTATCCGTAGCAGTATTGGTATCGATTCAGCTGAATTTTGATCCATGCTATGCGTCATCCTTAATCACATGAAAGAATTATATATGCATGAACTATTCTTTTGATTCTAAAAGCCATAAGAATCAAAAGAATATAATAAATTCTTAACCCTGACAATTGCTCCAATTGTTCTGGGCTTATATATCTTCAATGCCCAGAATTAAATGAGCAATTTCAAAATATGAAAATCTAACTTGCCCGTGTCACATGACAGTGAAGAACTTAGTTACATCAAACTTTCTCGTAGGATAAATTCTTCAGAACTGCATGCAAATTATAACAACAGTGAATCGGTTTTTTTCTTACAAATCCATCACAACTGTATAATCTCCCTGATTGGAGCATGCAACACCAGACCATGGTGGTAGATTACCATCTCCACAAGGATCGTCCCCCACCCATGCATAGACCACCCTCCATCCAAGAGATGTCTTTATTTCGTTCAAGGCTTTCACTGCAATCATAATTTTATTCTTGGTACCATTAGAAAGAACCCATAAAGTATTTTCTTTCTTGCAACACAAAGTCCATGTCGCACTACAAAAAAATGACCCTGCAGCCGTCGTAGATTATGCCGATAGCTGGCAAACCGTATATGTAAATCTGCTACAAATGTTTTTTTTTTTTTTAATTTTAATTTTTTGAAATTACAAATGTTACAAAGATTGAATTTTTCTTATCTTCCACTGTATATGTAAATCTGCTACAGAAATCAAAGATTAGCGAGAAGATTATTTTGTGAAGGTGATTTTCTTTTGAGAAATAGAAGAATGAGATTGAGAGAAAAGGAACGGAGCGAGACCCTTATTTTTAGACTACTGCTTGCTGCTGCTGTTACTCACTGAATCTGGGTTTAGATTTGGAAGCTGCTAAGATTCTTCCTGTATGGATACAGTGAATGAGGTAAGGCTCCCCTGTTTTCCTCAACTGGCCACAATGAGTTTTCTTTGCAAATGCAATAGCCTTCTGAACCTGCCTTCATGAAGGAATGCAATGGAAAAGTATAAACCTTTGCATCATTGAAGACTGGATAACCTGTTACATCTACTCCATCCAATATAATGAATCTGTAGAATATAAAACAATTTTCATAAGGATGGAAGAAAAGATAAGGATGTAAAAAAGAAACAAATATCAGTATGGGTAATGTGGCAAAAGATGGGTTTAGTCACATTATGGATAATGTTAAATTGATCTTGATTTTAGGGTCAAGTGGGAATAGATGCAATCTTATGTCAATAGCAACACTCTCATGCTTTCTCTAAGGAGTAGTTGAAAGAAGGGAAGATGTGTCACACGTTGAATTTTACACCATCATTTGAGCTCTTAGAAGCTTCAGCTCTCAAATCCTTGGTACACAAACAAATTAAATTTTCTTCATGCTAAGTTTCTTCTTGCAAGAGTATAATTTCGTATTCTGACACATCTACAAAAGCCAAAATAATAATAAATAATAATATGCAGTCAATGATCTCAGAAGACGGGCAGTGTTACTTGAGAATACTTTATGAAGTGTGAAGGCTTTGATAGCCTGGAATCGGTGATTGTACTGAAGAACCGTAACGCAAACATTCTCTATGAGACACAACATCCGAATTCATATATTGACAAACATCTCCTTAAAGAAGTTCGACACGACATCTGAATTCAAATATTAACAAGCGTCTCCTTAAAGAAGTTCCACCATTGTAAACCACCAAGCTCTCTATGAGTAGCATATGTCACTTCCAAATGGATGGTAAAACCAAGATCGCAACTAGTGAACATAGAGTTAGCAATCTGATGCAGATATGGGATGAGAAAATAAAAGAATAGGACACAATCATTATGTGCAAAAATTCCCTCCATATAAGAAGTCACCATTTAAAATAGAAGATAACCAAACTCCAAACCGTGCCCTTGATTTCGATCGTTTGCCACAGACAGGTCCTAGTAAAGACTTGTAGCATATGTTGAACACAGAGTCACAAATTTCCCTGAAGTTTGCCGAAATTTCACTGAAACCCCGAACTTTCAGCAAAATTTCACCTATATGGGCAAATGGCCAAAACTGTAAAAAAAATTTCAAGAATTCAGCGAAAAGTTTGAAATGTCATGACTTATAAAGTTGGATTCATGATTTAATTATATTTTCTATTGTCATTTTGTAATGTTTGACATGAAATTTGTCTGCAAGAAGCATACTGAATGACATCACTTAGTACAAGAAAGTGCAACCAATATCTGAAAACATGTGGGTTTCCGTAGGTAAACTATGAAACATAAATGAAGACATTCTCAAAACCTGCATATGCACATCAACGAGACAGAACCGAGTTCCTACAAACCCAGAGGAATCAAGCACATGTTCAGTATCAGCAGATAGCATGTGGAAAAAGTATGGAATCATGCACATAAGCAGGTATGGGATAATGAAATTCTCTGTTGTAGTTAGAAGATTAATTTTTTTAAAATATTTTTAATTAGGTATATCATTCACTTACTTTCAGAATCTGCTTGATAGGCTACTTTTGAGCAATTCTCTCTTTACTCAATTAGGCGTTTTAGTTTGGGGGAACGACCACTCAATCTTGGGACTGTTTCAATAAATATCCAGTTTAGCTTAAGAGATCATTATCTCTACCCATTAATTGAAGTTCTTTCTCACTTTGCTTTATCTTTTGTGTGGATTTTTCCACTCTTAATTGCATTTTGATAATATAAGCAAACAGTTCATGTGGCAAATTCAGGTAGGTAACACATACAATTTATATCTAGCAAATATGGGAATAGTCCACAATCGATTTTTGAGGCCACCAACATTTGTGACTCGAACATGATTGTCCATATTACACACGTTTTACAATAAACAAATAAAAAATCAATCACATCATCAAATACCACTGAATTATTATTCCAGAAAATCAAGATCAATATAACAATTACAAAATGACCTCGTTGAGATGATATCCATTAGTCAGTCTCTGAACATAACTAATCATGACTTTCCTCTGTTACGAGACAGTCATAGGCTGGATCCGAGAAATTATCCCATGCATAGCCTTCCCCACTCGCTGCCAGGTGTCACCAACAATCGATGGAAGCAATGACAGTGAAAGACCATAAACAATTCATCGGTACACTGTTCATGTGCATGTCCAAACAAATCACCTATGCAATCAAAACCCTGAAAGATGTTGCATGTTTGCTGCTTAGCCTGTTGCTTGCTTGCAGGTTCACTCATTTCTCTTTGGCTGAATATTAAATGTTCTACTAATTAATAAAAGCTGAATACTCCGCGTCATTATTGTTGGTTGTAAGAAATGCCAGTGCTTAAGGTAAGGGATAAACCTTTGATGCCCTAGCTATGTTCGCAACATAAGCTCATATTGTAGGAGAGGGCTGTATGTTTTAGTTCAGGCTTATAGTTCATAATTAGAGAGCCAAAGCCGCTCCCATATAGAGTGTAGGCCATACCCGAGTGGGTATATGGTACCGATTGTTCACTCTTTAGCGTGAACATGTCAAACTTCCTTAGAGACCGACTCTTATCACCACCTTAACACAGAGATTGTCATTACCGTCCAATTTTTGGCCACGTGGCACACATTTTTCATCAATCAATGTTGTTCAACAGGCTGCCCATCCTTGACATTTATCTCAGCCAAAAATACATCAAGTAGAGGATTTGAACCATTCGACTGGTACATATTAATTTCAACCATTAACAAAAATGAACAGCCATCCATGTATTTAGGGCCACTTCAGTTCATATAGAACTATCATCTAGATGACTTGTATTGGTCCAAAACACAATCACGTACCAAGTATGAAGCTCCAGGAATATTTCTTAAAAGGACACGAATATTTAAGGTTCTTTTGGGTCAGCAACTACTTCAGTATGAAGCTCCATGAATATTTAAGGTTCTTTTGGGTTGAATTTCTGATTAATATCACAATATTTCTTAAAAGGACAGTGTTATATGGAAGACAAAATTTATGCAGATACAGTGCAGAGAGCTAATGTGGCACGGTGCCATTCACTGCAAATGAGGTAGGGATCAATTAATGCAGGTCGGTGCATCGAACCACGTCAGCCGCCTGCACTTTGTCCCCAATAAATCTGTCCTCCGTTTATAATTTTCCTTCTTAAAACTCATCAAATTTTGGAGAATTTTGATCTTTTAAGTTATAGAATGGTTAATATTTTTTTTCATGCATTGTTGCAAATCAAATTCAGAGCACATATTCTATATTAAATTTTAAGTGAAATCAAGAAAAAGTAACCAAAATTGGCTAATTGATTTACTAAATCAGTTCACAATTTCAAAGGGATTGTGTGTTCTAAAGACTTGGTTGATAATTCTAATTGCCTAATTCAAGAAATCTATAGCTACAAAATCTACTAATAAAAACATTTTGCAAGAAGATAATATTGATAGGCACGATTTCCATTTTTTATAGGAAGATATTATAACGACCCCAAATTCTACCCCATCCCGAGGGCCTGAAATTTCACGTTATGACCCGCACACATCCAAAATACGTTAAGCGGACGACTACATAATCAGAGTTCTCACGCTAACATAATTCTAGAAAATTTGTGAATCCAATAATATAAAGAATAAAACATCGGGACTACAGAAATATAGCCGAAAACGAAATTTGTCACTATGGTGCTAATTGATTAATCAAAGAAATAAACAACCGTTAAGTTGGATCTTTGAGTAATAAGCTATATGTGTAGCAACATTGAGATATGTAAGCTTGTATCATTGGGCTTCTTAGACCGAGCATCACAATTTTCACCTTATCCCATCTATTTAGGATCACCATTCTGAGTCCGAGGTTCTCCTATATGCTTCTTTAGGTTCAGTATGAACTTCCAGGAATTAAAGTTGTTTTGGGTTGGATTTCTGATTCATATCACTATATTATTTCTTAAGACTAATCTAGTTTTGGAGAATTTTGAACCTTTAAGTTGTCGAATAGTTCTCTGTCAATATCTTATCTTGCATCATTGCAACCAGAATACATCTTCTATATTTTCCGCTGGGCTCTGTTTACGGTGACAGTAATCTTATTTATAATCAGTTTGTAGTACATATATTTGGCAACTATCAAAATTTCAAGTCAAATCAAGAGAAAATAGCCTATGTTAGGTAATTAATTTACTAAACCAGTTCACCTTTCCAAGGTGTTGTAAGTTGGAACGACAATATTAACAGTTCCAATTGCAAAAATTCAAGTTCAAGAAATCTTGAGCAACAAAAGCTACTCAAAAACCCAAATTTCTCAATAACAAGAAAATTTAGGAGAAATAACTTAGATGATTCCAAAATCTCCATAAAGAAGGCCAAAGCCAAATTCTATTTTGATAACAACATGCAAAACAAAAAAAAAAATTACACTTTTGAAAACAAAATTGGAACTATTTCTTGACCGCCTTATCAGGGACAACCTTAAGAAGCTTCCTCTGCTTCGACTTGGCGATCTTCTTCAGCGTCTTCGGATTACTAATCGTCTGTAACTTCGTACCGGATCTTAATATATTCTCCTTCTTCTTCTTCTCTCTCTCCTCTCTCTTCTTCCTCTTCTCCACTTTATTCAACCTTATTTCCTCTTTCAACTCTGTCATCCGCTCTTTATACGCCTTTTTTATCTCCTTCTGCTTCGCTCTTAGCTCGAACGACGTCCCCTTTCGGCTCACCATTACCGCAGATGCCCGAACTTGCCGAACTTGTTTCCATTTCCGCCCGGACACTTTCCCAGCGATCGTACCGTCATAGGTGGACCTCTCAAACACGGGTTTCTCTGGGTTTTCGATGGACGGGAGGGCATGCCTTTTGGGAGGAGGAGGGAGCTCCTTGGTGTCGAGGTCCATGGATTTGGGGTTGTCGCCTTCATGGGTTCGAGTCTCCTCGTCGTTGGATCTCTTTCTCTTGTTTTTTTGGCCGCCGAGCCCTTCGTCTAAGAACCTGAAATCGATGGTGGAGGCCATAACTAAAATGATGTGAGAGACGAATTCGTTTTGTTTATATTTGGCTTATCAGCTCTAGGGTTTTAGAGAGGTAGTATTAGGTGTTCATGTCGTGTATCTAGGAAGCGCATTAGTCATCTCCATCCATCCAATTAGTCACATCTCAAAGTTGCATATTAAGATTAAAATAGAAATAAAGACCAAGTTCACGGAAAATAGAGACTGCTCGGACTTTATAGTACATGGAATAGCATACAAATTCTATTTGTTACTAATAATTTCTTTATGTGACTAGGACTAACTTTCTTAAAAAAAAAAGCAATCAGGTAGCTACCATGTAATGTTTGTCGTGAGGGTTGGGCGTCGCAGCAACTTAGACAAGGGCGATCAAATCTCATTCAATCTCGTTTAAAGTTAATCATGCTATGTGGCTTGTGATCTAGCCACTGGGTCTAGCCACTGGGTCTATTAATTGTTTATGAAAGTTCATGGGTTTATATTAATTTTTCTTTACTTATTAAAAAATAATTTAAATATAAATTATATTATAATATAATATTACATAATAGCCATAGTGACAAATTTCGCCAAAATTTCACGAAATTCACCAAAAAGAGGGTCAAACAAAAATTTCGGGACACAATCTTTTTTTCCTTGCATTGTTGCAGTCAGATTCAGAACACATATTCTACATTAAATTTTAAGTGAAATCAAGAAAAAGTAATTAAAATTGGCTAATTGATTTACTAAGTCAGTTCACAATTTCTAAGGGATTGTGTGTTCCAAAGACTTGTTGATAATTCCAATTGCTTAGTTCAAGAAATCTATAGCTATAAAATCTACTAATAAAAATATTTTGCTAAAAGATAATATTGACTAGCACGATTTACAATTTTCATAGGATGATATTATAACGGCCCAAAATTCTACCACATCTCGAGGGCTTGGAATTCCGTGTTATAACTCGCACGCATATCAATTACGCTAAGCGGGCATATACATAATCAAAGTTTTCACGCTAATATGGTTCTAGAAAATTTGTGAATCTAATAATATAAACAATAAAACATCAGGACTACCGAAATATTATCGAAAACGAAATTTGTGACTATGGTGCTAATTGATAAATCAAAGAAATAAGCATTTGTTAAGTTGGATCTTTGAGTAATATGTTATATGTGTAGTGACATGGAGATATGTAAGCTTGTATCATTGGGCTTCTTAGACGGAACATCACAATTTTCACCTTATCCCATCTATTTAGGGTCACCATTGTGAGTCCTAGGTTCTCATATATGCTTCATTAGGTTCAGTATGAAC
This sequence comes from Chloranthus sessilifolius, assembly GCA_021018995.1. NCBI lineage: Eukaryota > Viridiplantae > Streptophyta > Magnoliopsida > Chloranthales > Chloranthaceae > Chloranthus > Chloranthus sessilifolius. The sequence continues at coordinate 59,106,714 of CM037590.1, read as the reverse complement.
TTCCACGAATTAAAGTTATTAATATCACTATATTACATCTTAAAGACTAATCTAGCTTTGGAGAATTTTTGAGCTTTTAGTTGTCGAATAGTTCTCTGTCAATATCTTATCGCATCGTAAAACTTGCAGTACATTTTCTATATTTTCCGTTGGGCTCTGTTTATGGTGATAGTAATCTTATTTATAATCAATTTGTAGTACATATATTTGGCAACTATCAAAATTTTAAGTCAAATCAAGAGAAAATAACATATGTTGGGTTATTAATTTACTAAATCAATTCACCTTTTCAAGGTGTTGTGAGTTGTAATGACTTTATGAACAATTCCAATTGCAAAAATTCAAGTTCAAGAAATCTTGAGCAACAAAAATTACTCAAAAACTCAAATTTCTCAAAAACTCAATAACAAAAAAAATTAGGAGAAATAATTTAGATGATTCCAAAATCTCCATAAAGAAGGCCAAAGTCAAATTCTATTTTGATAAGAACCCGTAAAACAAAAAACATAAAAAACTTGCAAGTTTCACAACCATCGATCCCCCCATCCCCCCAAAAAAATAATTACACTTTTGAAAACAAAATTGGAACTATTTATTGACCGCCTTATCAGGGACAACCTTAAGGAACTTCCTCTACTTTGACTTGGCGATCTTCTTCAGCGTCTTCGGATTACTAATCGTCTGTAACTTTGTACTGAATCTTAATATATTCTCTTTCTTCTTCTATCTCTCCTCTCTCTTCTTCCTCTTCTCCACTTTATTCAACCTTATTTCCTCCTTTAACTCTGTCATCTACACTTTATACGCCTTTTTTATCTCGTTCTGCTTTGCTTTTAGCTCGAATGACGTCCCCTTTCGGCTCACCATGACCGCAGATGCCCAAACTTGCCAAACTTGTTTCCATTTCCTCCCGATCACTTTCCCAGCAATCGTGTCGTCTTAGGTGGGCCTCTCGAACACGGGTTTCTCTGGGTTTTCGATGGAAGGGAGGGCATGCCTTTTGGGAGGAGAAGGGAGCTCCTTGGTGTCGAGGTCCATGGAATTGGGGTTGTCGCCTTTATGGGTTCGAGTCTCCTTGTCATTGCATCTCTTTCTCTTCTTTTTTTGGCCGCCGAGGACTTCGTCTAAGTACCTGAAATCTATGTTGGAGGCCATAGCTAAATGATGTGAGAGACGAATTCATTTTGGTTATATTTGGTTTTTGAGATCTAGGGCTTTAGAGAGGTAGTATTAGGTGTGCATGTCCTGTATCTAGGAAGTGCATTAGTCAATCTCCATCCGTCCAACCAGTCACATCTCAAAGTTGCATATTATTAAGATTAAGATAGGAATAAAGACTGCAAGTTCACAGAGAATAGAGACAACACGGACTTTCTAGTAAATGGAATCGTAGATAAATTCTATTTGTTATTAATAATTTCTTTAAGTGGCTAGGGACTAACTTAAAAAAAAAAAAAAAAGAAGCAATCAGGTAGCTAGCATGTGATGTCTATCATGAGGATTGGGTGTCGCGACAACTTAGGCAAGGTCGATCGAATCCCATTCAATCTTGTTTTGGATTAATCATGCTACGTGGCTTTTGATTTGGCCACCGGGCACAAGTCATCCATTAATTGTTTGTGAAAGTTCATGAGTTTATATTATTTTTTCTCTACTTATTAATAAATAATTTAAATATAAATTATATTATAATATAAAATTACATAATAGCCATAGTGACAAATATCGCAAAAATTTCACGAAATTCACCAAAACAGGGGTCAAACGAAAATTTCAGGGCACATATTCTGTTTTTCCTTGCATTGTTGCAATCAGATTCAGAACCATATTCTACATTAAATTTTAAGAGAAATAAAGAAAAAGTAACCTAAATTGGCTAATTGATTTACTAAGTCAGTTCACAATTCCTAAGGGATTGTTGATAATTCTAATTGCCTAGTTCAAGAAATCTATAGCTACAAAATCTACTAATAAAAATATTTTGCTAGACGATAATATTGACTAACACAATTACTATTTTTCATAGGATGATATTATCACGACCCGAAATTCTATCTCATCCCGAGGTCCTGAAATTTCGAGTTATGACTCATATGCATCTCAAATTCGCTAAGCGGACATATACATAATCATAGTTCTCACGCTAACATGGTTCTAGAAAATTTGTGAATCCAATAATGTAATGAATAAAACATCAGGACTGCCGAAATATAGCTGAAAATGAAATTTGTAACTATGGTGCTAATTGATTAATCCAAGAAATAACCAATTGTTAAGTTGGATCTTTGAGTAATAAGCTATATGTGTAGTGACATGGTGATATGTAAGCTTGTATCACGGGGCTTTAGACCTAACATCACAATTTTCACCTTATCCCATCTATTTAAGGTCACTAGAGTCCTAGGTTCTCCTATATGCTTCTTTAGGATCAATATGAACTTTCAAGAATTAAAGTTGTTTTGGGTTGGATTTCTTATTAATATCACTATTACTTTTTAAGATTAATCTAGTTTTGGAGGATTGTGGACATTTAAGTTTTCGAATAGTTCTCTGTCAATATCTTATCGTGCATTGTTGCAACCAGAGTACATGTTCTATATTTTCCATTGGGCTCTGTTTATGATGATAGTAATCTTATTTATAATCAGTTTGTAGTAAATATATTTGGCAACCATCAAAATTTCATGCCAAATCAAGAGAAAATAGTCTATGTTGGGTAATTAATTTACTAAATCAGTTCACCTTTCCAAGGTATTGTAAGTTGTAACGACTTTATTAACAATTCCAATTGCAAAAATTCAAGTGCAAGAAATCTTGAGCAACAAAAGCTACTAAAAAACTCCATAACAAAAAAAAATTAGGAGAAATAACTTAGATGATTCCAAAATCTCCATAAAGAATGTCAAAGCCAAATTCTATTTTGATAACAACCCGCAAAAAAAAAAAAAAAAAAAAAAAAAAAAAAAAAAAACATGCGAGTTTCACAGCCATCGATCACCCCCTCTCCCCCCCAAAAAAAAAAAATTACACTTTTGAAAACAAAATTGGAACTATTTCTTGACTGCCTTATCAAGGATAACCTTAAGAAGCTTCCTTTGCTTTGACTTGGCGATCTTCTTCAGTCCTTCTTGATATTAATCGTTATAACTTCGTACCGGATCTTAATATATTCTCCTTCTTCTTCTCTCTCTCCTCTCTCTTTTTCCTCTTCTCCACTTTATTCAACCTTATTTCCTCTTTCAACTCTGTCATCCGTTCTTTATACGCCTTTTTTATCTCCTTCTGCTTCGCTCTTAGCTCGAACGACGTCTCCTTTCGGCTCACCATTACCGCCGATGCCCGAACTTGCCGAACTTGTTTCCATTTCCGCCCGGACACTTTCCCAACGATTGTACCGTCATAGGTTGACCTCTTGAACACAAGTTTCTCTGGGTTTTCGATGGAGGGGAGGGCATGCCTTTTGGGAGGAGGAGGGAGCTCCTTGGTGTCGAGGTCTATGGAATTGGGGTTGTCGCCTTCATGGGTTCGAGTCTCCTCGTTGTTGGATCTCTTTCTCTTGTTTTTTTGGCCGTCGAGGCCTTCGTCTAAGAACCTGAAATCTATGTTGGAGGCCATAGCTAAATGATGTGAGAGACGAATTCATTTTGGTTATATTTGGTTTTTGAGATCTAGGGTTTTAGAGAGGTAGTATTAGGTGTGCATGTCCTGTATCTAGGAAGTGCATTAGTCAATCTCCATCCTTCAAACTAGTCACATCTCAAAGTAGCATATTATTAAGATTAAGATAGGAGTGAAGTCTGCAAGTTCACGGAGAATAGAGACTACACGAACTTTCTAGTACATGGAATCGTAGATAAATTCTATTTATTATTAATAAATTTTTTAAGTGGCTAGGGACTAACTTTAAAAAAAAAAAAGCAATCAGGTGGCTACCATGTGATGTCCATTGTGAGGATTGGGTGTCATGGCAACTTAGGCAAGGTATATCGGATCCCATTCAATCACGTTTTGGGTTGTTAATTATGCTACGTGGCTTGTAATCTGGCCACCGAGCACAGGTCATTTATTAATTGTTTGTGAAAGTTCAAGGGTTTATATTATTTTTTCTTTACTTATTAATAAATAATTATAATATAAACTATAATATAATATAAAATTGCATAATAGCCGTAGTGACAAATTTTGCCAAAATTTCACGAAACTCACTAAAAAGGGGGCAAACAAAAATTTCAGGAAATTTTCAATATTTTTCGGAGAAATTTCGATATATATTTTTTTAAACGTTTAAAATGTTTTTTTTTTTTAATATATTAATAATTTAGTATAGGGAGCCATTACTTGCACACCCTTTTCAAGTGATTGCACCAAATTTAAAAGAAAGACTTATAAGTTTGGCGACCTCTTCTATGTGAAAACACCATCTAAGCCGTTTGATTTGAAGGCCATGGTTTAAAGATAGGGCACTTTAGAAAATAAGGCTTCAAAAATAAATTTTTTAGCAAAAAAGATCCTACTTCAAACGTTTTAAATAAATGATGCCTTTACGAATTTTAAAACTTCAGGAAATCGTGAAAACACTCTTTTTTTAATTTTAGTGTTAGCCACTTAGCCTTAGCTAAATGTCTATATCAGGACACTTATGGGCATATAGCAATCCAACTCGTCAGAACTATTGGCTCATATTAGGGGCTACTCAATGTACAAAAAAGGTCAGTGATTCCTCTGATGGATGAGGCATATTTGAATGGTGTGCTGCAATGTGTATTATTTACTTGGATTAATAAATTTGCAGTGAAATAATTATATATTTAAGCCTTGTTTGGTGTTGCTCCAGTTTTCCCCCTTTCAGTAAAACATCATTAAAACTAGTTGGAAACTCTTTGGATGGGTGAGTGATCAAAAGAGGAACCGTGTGATAGGCGGGAGTGATCAAAAGAGGAACTCATGCATTAGAGTAATCCGTGCGATTCTAATGAGAGACGAAAGGAAGAGCCCATGTGATTAAGGATGTCAACGGTTCTGATTGACCCGATACCCAACCCGACACTTAGGTGAACTCAAGCAGGCATAGAAATAGTCATTTCCCATGCCGCGAAAATTAAAACAAGTATTTATTTCAATGGAGCCAATCAAGATGTTTCAAATTTCGGATTAAAAAAATTCGCCTGAAAATTCGACTTGGTAAGAAAATCATAAATGCCTGAACCAGTGCGTGAGAGCCCTACATGTAGGTCCTGACGTAACCCAACCTAATACTTCATTGTGCCAGGCACATAAATTTGACCCATGGGGTTCGGATTGTCACAGATTAGGTTGATTAAGAGGTCCTTTAGCGTGGTTCATCTTAACCCATTCCGATATTTTACATATAATTTTTATAAAAAGTTAGGGGCTTTTAAAAATCAAAGTGTTTCGTTGACAAAATATTGGTTCCAACTTTTTAGTCGATGGGATTGGTTGCCTCATGCCAAACCTAATGTGTCCAGTTGGTTCGGGCCAAATTGATTGCTTTAAATTAGACAATGGAGATCGGTTTTCTCCATTTTCAAATATGAGGATCTTGAGATTATGGCTCACCTATCATATGATCAGTTTTTTATCTCACATGGCACAGATCCCAAAACAAATTACCTTAAAAGCATATGGCACATCACGCTCAAACGTGACTTTACGACTATGCTTTTGTGATCTATGTCATTTGAAATCGAAAGTCGACCGTCTGATAGGTGCGCCATAGTCTCAAGATCCCTTGTGTAGAAGATTGGAACGAAAAACATCTCCATCATCTGATTTAAAGCAATTAATTAATTTTAGTGTAGCTGCCCAACAAGATTTAGTGTGTGCTAAGTGTGTTTTAAATCTACCCTCGGCATATTCTTGAGCCAACCTGTCCCAGTTGCTCAAAGGTATATATAAGCCCGATTGAACCGAAATCTGATCACATGATTTTTTATCGCTCTCTGGGATGTATTATTTGTACTAACAGATATTCAAATTTATATTTTACATGACGCACATCCCAAAAGTAACATGATCACTATTTGTACACTAGATGTTCACATGATTTTTTATCGCTCTTTGGGATGTATTATTTGTACTAAGAGATGTTCAGATTTATATTCTACATTACACATATCCCAAAAGTAAACATGATATACACATAAAACTTGGTACGATAATTTTGAGTTAGAAATAAAGCATTCTTTGAGAGGTAGCCATTTTAAGTGGAAGAGATGACTTAAGAGATAATATAAGCAATCCGAGATGGTAGTCATTTTAAGTGGAAGAGATGAATTAGGAGATAATATAAGCAATCCGAGATGGTAGTCGGTTTAAGTGAAAGAGATAAATTAGGAGATAATTAATATAATTAATATAAGCAATCCGAGAGATGGTATATTGCCGTCTAAAAAGGTTTTAGGGGAAATTTAGGCTAGATAGGGGCAATTTTGTCCTAATATATGTGAAAACAAAATTTGACAAAAACTATTTTTGCTTTTATATAGTAGTAAGGATATTTTATTGGGAGCCATTACTTACACGTTTTTCAAGTGATTGCACCGAATTTAAAGAAAGACTTGTTATTTTATGGACATGTGATATGTAAAAATGCAATATGGGTCGTCTGATTTGAAGTTCATGATCAATAGATCTTTGGTACATAAAATTGGAGCAAAATACGATACTTATCATATGATCTATTATAGTCAATTGTTGAATTATATAATAGCCTTTGACTCCATTTAATCAAGTGATGAAAATTATTTTGTTCTAATCTTTTGTAATTGATATCTTCAAATCATGACCTTCAAATCAAACGGCTTAGATGATGTTTTTATATAATAGAGGTCGCCAAGCTTGCAGGTCTTTCTTTTAAATTCGATACAATCCGATGCAATAACTTGAAAAACATGTGTAAGTAATGGCTCCCTATTTTATTTTATTTTTCTATAAAAGAAGGATATTTTATTTTTCATGATCTCTACCCAATTTTATCCAAAACTCTAATAGCAATTTTAGAGACCTTAGTCTATAATACCCTTTTATCCTCTCTTTCATTTGCTTTCCATTTGAGAGCCTTCTAGAATAATTTTTAAATGAGAGACATGTCAATATATATATATATATATATATATTATGATTAAAAAAGAGTTCATACTCTTACTTTGATCATGAAGCCCCGAATCATTTTTCGGCCCAAAGAAGTTAAATCATTATTTGGTGTAAGAAGACCATAGATACTACGTTTTAGAAAAATGATGCTTTTACGAATTTTGGAACTTCAAAAAACAATTAAAGCACTGTTTTTTTTTTTTTTTTTTCTTCTAAAAATCGATGCTTTCACAATTTTCTAAAGTTTCAAAATCCGTGAAAGCTTACTTAGAAATGAAATCTCTATTTGAGGTTGTTCATGGGAAGAAACCTCAAATTGTTCTAGATCTAATCACTCTACCTATTCAGGGTTGAAATGGTGATGACATTGAAGGTTTGCCCAACATATATGAGAAATTCAGCTACAAGATCATCGTTACATCAATCCATTGAAGCATAAAAATATTAAATTAGATGGCATTCTCCACTGGAGAGGGAATTTAAGGCTGCATTTGGGTTAGCTCTTTCAGGATTAGCTCTTTCAAGGCAAAGAGCTGCTCTTTTACTCTTTGGCTCTGACAAAAAATTACTTTCATGTTTGGTAATATAGTTCTTCGCCCTATATATTCTAATGAGAAACTATTTTAAGTGATAAAACTGTTCAACACAGCTGGGAAGATGGTTGAATCTATTGTTGTAACCAAAGTATTGACGACAAAAGGAAAAGATCAAATTCAGCATGTGCTCCATGGCAAAGCTATGAAGACGCGAATAAGAGAGCATCAACAGTATTAGATAAGTGAAAAGGGCAGCCAAGGACATAAAATATTTGAGTTTAAGAAGTTGAACAAAGAATTGTTCGAGTTATACGAGGAGGCGAACTCGACAGTGCGGAGTTCTCTCTAACCAGTGGAGGATGATGCACATTAGATGACAAAATATAGGCTGAGCCATTAAAATAGATTATTCAATGGGTGTTCATGAGTTGAAACAAGGGCCAAATGTGAAGTTTAAAATGAGTTTAAATAGTCTAAACAGGTGATCACTTAAGGTCAAATTTACTATACACACAATACATATTACTTGTATTCCTACTATTTTCCCTCAACCTCGAGCATGCATATTAACAATGTCCAATTTGACAACAACATCACTAAAAGTATTAAGCCTAACGGCCTTAGTCAAAATATCTGCAGGCTGTTGAAAGGATATAACATCAGTCAAAGTAAGTGTCTTGTCTCATACTTTCTAATGAAAATCAATCTCAAAGTGTTTTGTCCTCTCATGAAGGACATAATCAGAAATTATCTTTTCAGCTGCCTCATTGTCACAGTGAAGAGGAACAGAATCTAAAATAAGATAATCGAGCTCAGATAGTAGAGAGCGCAACCACAAAACATCGCAAGTGTCATGTGCTATAGCTCTGTATTCGGCTATTGCACTGGATTTGGACACCACTGTCTGCTTCTTACTCCTCCAGGCAATCAAGTTGCCCCCCAGAAAAACACAATAACCAGAAGTAGATCGACGATCAGTGATGGATCCAAATTTCAATCAAAGATCAAGATAGGTTGAAATGCTCATAGGACCACAAGCACGATATACCAATCAAAACTCCGGGTTGGACTTGATATACATAAGAATGCGATGGACGACAGTAAGGTGGATAGTACGAGGAGCATGCATAAACTGGCTCACAAGACTAACATCAAACTTAATATCAGGTCTAGTGAGAGTAAGATAAATTAATTTGTCCACCTATCTCTGGTACTCATATGGATCTGCAAGTAAATCACCATCCTTCTTATGAATTGAAAGCTTCTGATCTATGGGTGAGGTAGCTGGTTTACAACCAAACATACCAGTGTCACGCAATGAATCTATGACATACTTTCTCTGAGAGACAAATATCCCTTTCTGAGATCTAACAATTTCCAATCCAAATAAATATTTGAGGTTCCCCAAGTTTTTAACTTCAAATATTCTACCCAATTCACTTTTAGTCCAACTAAAAAACACATGATCATCACCAGTAAGAATAATATCGTCTACATAAACTAGAAGAATCGCATAGCCAGAGGAACTAGAGTGAATGAAAACAGTGTGATCAGAGTGACATATCTGGATCCCCAAATCGACAACAACACTATTAAACCGATGAAACCATTGAGTGACTGCTTCAACTTATAAATTGATTTTCGAAGTCGACACACATTTATAGTCTCCCCCTGAAGCAGAAAACCAGGGGGGAGATCCATATAACCTCCTCCTCAAGAAAATTACCATGAAGAAATGCATTCTTCATATCAAGCTGATACAGAGGCCAACCTTGCATGGCAGCAAGAGCTAAGAGAACACGAACATAAGTCAACTTGGCTACAGAAACAAAGATAGCTTCATAATCGATCCCATGGGTTTGAGTAAATCCTTTTGCAACAAATTGAGCATTATATTGAGAAACAGTGTCATCTGGATTGTGTTTGATGGCAAAGACCCACTTGCAGCCAACAATGTTCTTCCCTGATGGAAGAGGAACCATGCCCCATGTATGATTGGCCTGTAAGACATTCATCTCCTCGACCATGGTAGCCCGCCAGAAGGGATTGTCAAGGGCAGCATGAACAGTCCTTGGGATCGTCTTAGAGTCAATAACAAATAGAAAGGCCTAATAGGCGGGAGAGAAGTCCTTATAGCAAACAAAATTGACAAGACGATAAGGGGTCATCCAATCGCAAACCCTTTTCCTGAGTGTTATAGGAATATCCAGATCATTAGTAGAAGATGGGAAAGAAATAGGGGCTAGATCATGGATACTTACAGGAGCTGGAGTCACCACTACAGAGGATGCTGGAGGAGGCACTACTACGGTTGGACCACGCCATCTGCGTTGGACATAAGTAAGCACCCCCTTTTGTTACTGAGAAACAGGAAGATCCTGAAGTACAGGCAAAGGGAGAGGAGGGGCAGGGGTAGGAGTATGACGATCCTCATTAAAGTAAGGAACATCTTCAAAAAAAGTGACATTCATGGAAGTATAAAACTGATGAGTATGAGGATCATAACAACGGTACCCTTTAGAAACAGTAGAGTACCTAATAAAAAGACATCGAATAGCTTTATCATCCAATTTCTCTCAAGCAAGACAAAAGTCCTAGACAAAACAAGTACACCTAAACACACGAGGCTCTACAGAAAAAAGAGGATCTGCAGGTCTAAGAGTCTGATATGAAGTATGACTTGCTAAAACCCTAAATGGGGTGCGATTCATAAGAAAACATACAAAAAGTAGTATCAAAGACCAATAAGGTTTTGACACATACATACCACAATGTAAGCACCGAGTCAATCCTAAAATATGTATGTTCTTATGCTCAGCAATACCATTTTGTTACGGAGTATAAGGATAGGAGAACTGATGAATAATACCATGTATTGCCAGGTAATCAGCAAAGGATTGAGACGTATACTCCCCCCATTATCAGACCTTAAAATTTTCACAGTAGAACCATATTGAGTTTTAACTAGGGCATGAAATTCTTGAAACTTAGAAAGGATTTCACTTTTATTTTTTAACAAATAGAGTCATGTATACTTAGTGCAGTCATCAACGAAAGTAATATAATACCGAAAACCATCAACAAAAATAATTGGGGATAGACCCCACACATCAGAGTGCACAATATTAAATTGAACATCAGATTTATGCTTATTCGATGGATAAGAATGTCTTACATGTTTCAAGAGTTGACAAACATCACATTAAAATTTAATTGAACTACAAAGAGATTTAAAACTTGAAATCAATGAACATAAGGTTTGAAATCTAACATGGCCAAGTTTGACATGCCACAAAGATAAAATATCAAGGCTAACGCGAACAGTAAAAAGAAAAATAAAAGGGGAAGCAGTAATATGTCCATCAACAACAACAGCGGTAAGTGTGCTAAAGTTGGTCAACATGTAGTAAAGTCCACCGCGCTCAACTCCTCTACCAACAATCCTCTAGTAGTAAGCTCCTCAAACACACAATAAGTAAAATAAAACATCACATAACAATTTAGTTTCTTAGCAATGCTACTAACAGATAGAAGATTGTTAGAAAACTGAGAAACATGTAAAACATGAAATAGTGATAAAGAAGAAGATATAGGAATAGTTCCAACCCCTAGAATGAGAGTGAATGAACTATCAACAATGCAAACCTGAGCAGGAAAAGAAGAGGGAGAATAGAGAGAATAACCCTGAGACTCACCCGTCATATGATCAATGGCCCCTGAGTTAATAACCCAATTAGGAGCAGTAGTAGTGGTCGCAGCAAAAGCAGATGAATCAGATGTACCTGGTGGCTGAGAAGCAGATGCAGAAGTCTCTGGACAATCTGTAGAAGGAGGTTGTAAGGCACGAAGTTCATATGATCGAAATAACTCAGCTACTTGGGATCGAAGGAAGCTCAAGTCACCAATAGAAGTCCCAGGAGAATCAGTAACATCAGTATGGGCGGATGTAAAAATCTAGGCTAATAATCCGCTGAATAATCGTGGAGACGATAACAATGATCATGATCATGTCCCAAAAAACCACAATGAGAATATGTGAGGGGGACGCACCTCGTCTACCTCCTCTATCGCTCCCCCTTCCCTTAACAGCAGGAGGGCGAATATCAGATGCAAAGGCATCACACTCCTGAGGGAAAGAAGTGACTGAATCATTGGAAAACATCACATGACAACATTACTCCTCGATAAAAAATATCACATAAACAGTGCTAAGAGTGGGAAGCGGCCTGGCAGTGAAAATCTGTGTATGGGTCTGCTCATAATCAAAATGAAGGCCACCCAGATATTTGTAAATCTGATCTCACTCATAACGCTTAGCCAACTTGGCAGCAAAGTCCTTCCCAAACTCTAAGAGAGGTTCATAGTGACTGAGCTCCTCCCATATACTTTGTAATGTGTTGTAGTATTTCCCCATAGAAGAATCATTTTGTTTGCACTTAGTAATCATCTGCTTGAGTTGATAAATTCTTATGTCATGATTAGATGAAACAAAAGTATCTGCCAGCTTGTCCCAAAGCTTAGCAGCGGAATCATAAAACATAAAGGTCTGATATATAGACGGATCCATTGAATTAAAAAGTCAGTCAAGAATAATCGCAATATTTGCATCTCATTTCTCGGCATCAACTACAATAGTCTTAGGTCTTGAGGTAGATCCAGTCAACAATCCCATTTTCAAACGGCCTTGAACGTAGAGCATAATTGCTCTTTTCCATTCTAAGTAATTGTTGAAATTCAGCTTCAAAGTAGTTATGGTAGTGAGTAAATTCTCACTATTCATATTTTTATAACTCTCGATCATTTTGGCCAATAAGCAAAGCGTCAAAAAGAAGAATGAATCAAAAGAAAGTATCACAAAAGAACTTTCATAGCAGAAATACACCAAACAAACATTTCCTCAAATACCTTTGTGTAACTCATCATATGTCCAAAATATCTCAAGAACACCATCTTCATAGATCACCAATTAGACATTTTTACAAATGATTGTCATGTGCTTTTATAGCACAAATATCACAAAAAGCGAGCCCAAAAATCAGGCATAAGAATATGAGACTGGAAAGACCAAATAGCACAAAAATCAGCCACTAAACAATGCCAAAATTGCCACAAAGCAAGCCCGTTAAATCAGAATGCATATCATGAGACTAGTGAAGCACCAATAACTAATAACCCAAGGCAGCCCAAACAAATAATTTTTCAAACACCTACGATGCAATCTCAAAGTAGTAACCCATCAAATATATCCAATACCTCTTATAAGTTTTTTATCAAACACCCGCTGTGCAGGGACAATGTAAAAATCTGAAGACCCACATATGAGTACATGCCTTGAAAAGATAAATAATACTCAAATCTTAAAAAAATGAGGTTGGACACAGCTTGGACAAAACTGATCTAAAGGCTTCAAACTTTTCAGAAAACCCATCACAGAAAATACCAACAGCAGCATAAACTAATAAACTAATAATTAAAGAAGAGAAAATGATCCAAAATACTGCTGAAGACGATCCAGGTTGACTCGACTGAAGTCAGCCTGACCTTATTGTGACGTCAGCCGCGAGGATTTGAGAGCACGGGTTTGGTTTAATTGGGCTTTGATACCAAGATGAATTTAGGATCTGAAACGTTAGGTCTTTAAATGTTAGGGTTAGGAGAAGAGAGAGTGTGAAAGAGAGAGAGAGAGAGAGAGAGAGAGAGAGAATGAGAGAAGACTTCGTGAGTTGGATTCTCTTACTAGCTTTTATATTAAGCGAGTGAATTATTACATACACACCCAAATTTACTATACACACATTGCACATATTACTTGTATTCCTAACAGTAATCACGTGAGACAATAAATGATCAGAAGTTAAGATTACTGACGAGACATTAAGTTTGGGTATTTGGAGTAATGTGATCACTTAAGTGATCACATGGTTACAAACTTACAGATACTTAATCTATACTTGATCTTGGTAGTCTCTCGGATTTATTTCTTTCAATTTTGGGAGATATGGAGTCGCACAAAAAAGGATTAAATTAGCTTCTTTGTTTGTTTAGTACTTGGAGTCAAAGTTAGATTATGAGTCTAATTAGAGAGATGAGCACATGCCTTCTCAGGGATTCTATCTGACGGCCCTTTAACTCATTGATCTTACATACATTTTATCTTCTAGTAAATCTCCCATAAAAAAAGAGAACAGGTTTGAGCATATAATGCATACATACAGTTCCATAAACTAGCACTTGTGCTATAGCCTTTTATAGGTACTATTATTTCACTTATGGGAGAGGATACAGTAGATATAATATCCGCGTAGCTTGAAAGCTACTCATGTTTTTCTGAAATCTTCACCGAGCTACACTAACTCTAAGGCTTCTTCGTTTGAGGTCGAACACCTTGATGAGAGTGTCTCGATGACCGTCAATCCAATCAGATGTGAATTTGGGTTACAATTTGAAATGTTAGACAAAAAGATGACTTTATTTGGATAAAAAGCAGAAAGAGTAAAGTACAATACTAACAATTAGTGGGTGTTCCACCTAAAGGATTCTTGGACTCGAGACTCCTATGGTGGAAGGTTAAGAAGATCAAGTAGGAATTTTTTTTTGATAGATTCAAGATTTAGGGGTTTATTTTTGATAAATTGTCATTTTGTGTACACCTAGTCTCGTGAAATTTTGTCTACAAACTTGCATCATAAAGTAATTAAGTTTATGACAACATTTTACCCCATCAATCTTGTCAAAAGCTACCCGCCACAGATGTCAACACCCCGAAAATGAAAATCAACTTTGATAGGTTTCAATGGCTAAAAGGTTCATAAGCTTTAAAATCTTCTGTTGTCGGAGGAGAGCCTGTCTCTTTAAATTTATGCTCCTTTTCCCCCTGCCTCGATCATTTTTATCAAATACCAAGGACAAAGCGAACAACATACAACGAAGAGAAGGAAAGATTACACCAAACAAAACGATTAATCACATATGTGAACTTGAATCCAATTTATTGAACTCCAGTTCGGTGAGGCAACTCATTCAAACTAAAATGCATTAAAAACTTCGTTCTGAGTTTTCGATGTTTACGAAATTACCTTATCGGAGTAGAAGCACTGAAGTAACACCTATTGTATGTGACAGGCCCTTCGGTAAGTTTTCTTTCTCAACCACTCCGTCTTAACGGTATACATAAGAACAACTTTTTAGGCCAATTATCACAGGTTTCACATAGCTAAGTAATTGTATTATGAGAGAAAAGATTTGTCGTCAAAAGCTTACATTCAACTTATAGCTTATTTTGTTTCCGTGTCCTACTCTCTTCTCACCGTCAATCCAATATGATGGAATATTATAGAGCTCTGCAATCTCTTGTAGATGTGAAGTATTCGAATTCCATCCACCAACTACCAATATGAGATCCACTTTCTCCTTCACCACTTATACATTGCATCTTGTCGCTCGAAATAAGATACCATAAATTTATAGTCTAAAGTCTAAACCTATAAAAATAAGTTAGCAATCCAACATGCATTTCCTTCGAAGTGACAATATTTTGTTCTAATTACAAATTAGCACCAAGTCAAGTGTGACTGGGGTGTCAAAAGCCTGACACAATTATGCTAAAGGATCAACCCATTTTCGTAATGCCACCGAAATGTTCAGAGTAAGGAATGTAATGGAGCATTCTTATTAAATTTTCCTCTCTCTGTGTGTGTGAGTGGGGAATGCGGCTGATATAAGGGCATGCGACGGAACATTAGAAGTTGTGGCTAATTACCAACCATGGCACTGAAAACATATAATCCAAAAGTTGCAAGATGATTCTGTAACAGTTGTCTAATCACATAATATTTGATTACTGAAGTGTCAACTTGCCACTCAAACGTTTGAAGTAGAAACAGGGCTACTCTCCATGGGGATCTTCAAAGGACAAAAAAACAATTAATTTTAAAAAGATTGGGTGGGTTTGAGTACATTGTTTAAACTCTCACATGATACTGAGATGATTTGTCTGATACATCTTCATATCAGAGCCCAACGGAAGGTACACTATTGGAAGTGGCACATACACCTTTTCTCCTCTCTCTCTTCTCTCTCTCTCTCACATACATATATATATAAGAGAGAGAAAGAGAGAGAGAGAGAAAGAGAGAGTCCATACGCCACTGAAAGAAGGAGCCTACTATCTACCTCTCCCAGCCCCGTTGAAAGCGGAACCCTTGTGCACTGGGTACAACCTCTTTTAGAGTCCATACACCACGGTCCCGATACAAAATTATTTAGCTGCCTAATTTTAATCAACAAAAAGGATGAAAATTTTGACTCCAAGAGCAGTCCACAGGTTAGCCAGTTTGGTTTACTTTTTAATGGAATTTGGTTCCCATCACAAGCGATAAATCATATCTATCGACTTTGTAGATATCTTTATGAACTTGTTCATCTACCTTGGTAGGCTAGTTTTATGAGCAACGTAATTATTGCTTGGGCAATAGCATCAGCCATGGTCTTTAATTCATCAATATTGTACATCTATCACATATCATCATCAATCTAAGATGTATAAGTGCTAAGTTATCACGTGGATGTTTGCCTATACATCTATTAATGTCCAATATCGGTCTCTTAGAGATCTTGATCAATTAAGCGATTTTCCAATTGTGTACTTTTGGCTTACTTGTATAAGACAGTGCATGGATATATTGGATACCACATGTATAAACTATATAAACACTAGCACCATGGGTAATCTTTCTTGCTCTAGCACCAAAGAACAACTCAATAATAAATATCAATACATAAAATTTTTAAAAGTTGATTGGCTTGGGTATTTACTTAAGATTCCCTAGTTGATTGGCCAATTTGGTCGGGTTATAATTACAAAGATAGGATTCTTATTAGAAACATCCCTAGCTACTTGCCTTTTTTTATTGGCATCATAATGGATTGGGTGGAATTAAATTTCAAATGTCTTAATTGATTGGTTAGGCATGTCCAGCTTAACTAGTTTTACAAGGTTGTTAATACTATCTATCTATCTATCTATATATATATATATATATATATATATATATATATATATATATATATATATATATATATATTGTGTGTGTGTGAGTTCGAATCCCCCTTCAGCCACCCTAGGATTTATATCCGTCGATCCGACACGTGCTAACTTGTGCGTGCTCGGGATTAGTCGGGTGCTCTAAGAGGCCCAGACACCCAGGTTATCATATATATATATATATATATATATATATATATATATCTTTTATTGCATTTTTTCTTTCTTTCTTATTTTTGGAAGCCTGAAGAAAAGGTGTGGAAAGACGGGTGTATACCTGGGTGGCGTCACAAATTGTATTGAAGCTTATGAAGTGCTCGTTGACATTTTCTACTCCATATTTGCGCATCATAGACTTTTCAACCAATTTTCCTGGGTAAGTTGAACAGTTAAGATATAAATATCCCAAGTACCACATGCATGATGCATATGAACTTAAGAAAGGAGATGTATGTTGATGATACATATTTTATATGGACTCACCAATATCTTCGGTCTCTCCTTTGAGCATTGTCGTTTGGTTTGCAATGCCAACTTTTGATAAATCAGTGTCTGGATCAAACCCCGCAGAAACTGCATTTTTGAATTTCTGTAAACACAGGAAGAATATTTTAACAAAATATAGCCCACAGTCAAAAAATTGTTGATAACTAGAGAGGACGGGATAACAGTTTATACCTTCAGAAACTCTTCCTTTGTTGAGCTAGAACCATCAAGTTCACCTCCAAGAATGTAATCACACACATACGTTGCCTGGTTTCATTATAAAATTCAAACTGTAAATTTTATCATGTATGATAAGTTGGAACCTCAAGAGGTAAGCATGAAAGAACAGAAAAAAAGACGAAATGCAAAAATCTTACCTCTGTCATGTTCTTCACAATGATATACTTCCCTGCAAATGATGCAGTTGCTATGGTCTCCTCATGCGAATATTTACCATGAATTATTGACGTATACTCACCTTTCTTGTGCTTTTCAACAGTATTCCAGACCTTGACAATAAAAGTTTATAAAGGTTAAAAATGGTGTGAAAGATAAGAATCGTGAAAAATATTCCAGTAAAATTAGCCTAGTGTCAGGAGATTGATTCCTGAAGAGTATACCTTAGACACCCATGGGCAAGTTGTATCAACTATTTGGACATTCCTTTCACTCAAACTCAGCATTTCATCTACGGCAGCTCCAAAAGCAGGCAAAATTACTACATCACCCTTATCAACAATATCAAATTGTTTCTTCCCATCCTCAATAGGAATATTTTGGACATCCATCTCCTCCAGCCTCTACAAACACAGCATGATATCTCAGGTGCTATGCCAAAGTATAAAATTTCTTTTGAATAAGAAAATAATATTGCAGGAAAAGATAGACCATGGTGCCATGGTACATGAAGATTCATATGGCAAAGAGCACATGCTTGTACCAAAAAACAATCACAGAAACAATTTTATCATGCATCATATAACTTCAATCAGAATTGGGAACACTTAAACTTTCCATATCGAAACAGTACACACTATTTTCCAGAAGTTAAAGTTGCTGTTAAGGTTCAATGCATAATAGTTCAGGGGACTTACTGAAAAAAGGAAACAGTTACAATAATATTAAGAGTGTTGAAGTTTAGTCCCACATCTGGTAAATTATAGCCTTGCCTCTCCCCTTATAATATCCTGGGCCCCTCCACTCATTGCCAATTGGTTTTGAGTTGGATGCACAGATTTATCATGGTACGAGGAAAACTTCTAGCATGGGGTTCGAGTTCTTATTTCTCTGGCTGCACATCATTATTGGCCTCTCTATCAGCTAGATTGGAAGAACGCATTTCTTCATGGGCACTTGGAAGAGGAGATCTATATGCCACTCCCTCCTAGCAATCAACTTAAGGGGGAGTATTCAGTGAAGGTGAATCGACTTCTCAAGTCGAGCTATAGATTGAAGCAAATCTCCGAGAGCCTGGTTTTATCGTTTATAGTACTATTATAATTCCCTTGGGCATGAAGTGACATTCCGATCATACATGCTTTATTCACACCAGTCCAGCTGGACTTCACACTATTCTTTTGGTCTATGCTGATGATATCATACTCACAGGCGATGACTTTTCATTTGTAGCCAGTAAAATTTGGTTGGGGTAAAGCCTTTGATGTTAAAAATTTGGGGCAACTTCGGTTCTTTTTGGGTATTAAGATTGCTAGATCTAGTCGAGACATTTCTTTATCCCAGAGACGTTATTCTCTTGAGCTATTGAAGGGCCCTGGCATGCTTGGATGTAAGCTTGCTAAGTCTCCTATGGACCCCAAACACTATCTTCATGCTTGGGGATCTTCTTCCTAATCCCTCTGAGTATCAGCGACTTATTCACAGACTTATTTATCTCACCAACACTCGGCCAAAGTTAGCCTTTGCAGTGTCTTTAGTTGCACAGTTTATGCATGCTCCCAGGGCTCCTCATATGGCTGTTGTTCATCGGATTCTTAGATACATTAAGGCCTCTCCTGGTCGCGGCCTATTCTATGGTGATGTGAGTCATCTTCATCTCAGTTGCTACAGTGATGCCGGTTATGCAGGGGATTCTACAGATTACCGATCTACTTCAGGATACTGTGCCTTTATGAGTGGTAATCTTGTTGTATGGAAAAGCAACAAACAAGATGTGGACTCCAAGTCAAGCGCTGAATCTGAGTATCATGTTATGGCTCATGGGACTTTTGAGCTACTTTGGCTGCGTTCTCTTCACACTGAGCTTGGTTTCCCCCTTCTCTTCTTATACCTCTTCACTAAGACAACCAAGCTGCCATTGATATTGCTGAGAATTCGGTTCTTCATGAGAGAACCAAACACGTCGAAGTGGATATTCACTTCATTCGTGAGAAAATTCAGGATGGTCTCATTGAGACTCAAAAGGTTTCATCTTCTCAGCAGTTTGTCGATGTTTTCACCAAAGCTCTTGGTCGTTCTCTTCTTCAGGATGTTATTGTCAAGTTGGGCATGGTAGATATCCATGCACCAACTTGAGGGGGAGTATTGGTGTGTAGATTGTAATTTATGGTTTATGTTTATGTCAATTAGTGTGTGTGCCACTTATGGGGCATGTACTATATACGGGTGTGTGAGTTGCAATTACCTTTATTAGTATAAAAGGCTAGTAGGGTTTCCCAAACCCAAGCTAAGCTATTCTATCCCTAAATCTCTCCCTCTTTTCTTCTCTTCTTCTTCTTCTTCCTCCATACTAAACCCCAAGGTAGTTAAGGCGATGTGGTGAGGTCATAGTGAAGAGGCTCTCTACGCCATGGGAGGCTATTTATTATTATAATTTTTTTTTTAATTATTTTATCCATTAATTAATAGTATTTTTTTTATATAAGAAAAAAATATAGGAAGAAAAAAATTCAACTACTAAAATATCATACTCTAATTCTAATATTAAGGATTTCATTTTCTAGGAATAAACAAATATCAATAAATACAAATCAAATATGGAATATCAACAAAATTGCAACATGGTAAGTATAAATAAATAAATATAAAATATCTACATGAAATATTAATAAATATAAAATATTAAAAAATATGAAATATTAAGAGTATGATCTGAGGTTTCGGCGATGCAAGTATTGGTAGCTGTTGTGACGAGAGAGAAAGAAGAGAGAGAGAGAGAGACGGGATTTTGTAACTTATAAGTTGAGGTTTTGTGACTCGTAAGTTAACTTTTGTAACTTATATATTACAAAAGTGTCATAACTTAAATATTATACGTTATTATCCAAAAAATAAAATAGTGTGCATAGCGACGCCATAATGTTATTCCGTCATGCCGATGCTATGGCGTAGCTATTTAACCATCATGGCTATTTGGTTATATATGATCTTTTCCATCGCCATTCGTCATGGCGAGGACATAGCAAGACTATAGCGTGGCCTTGATAACCATGTTAAACCCTAAGCCTAAATCGCTTTCTGAAAGTCAAGAGAAATATTCAAATAAATACAGATACTAATATGACTCCCCAGGGGTCATATCGGTATTATTAGATTAAAAAAAAAGTCATGTATGCAGCTCATGATTCAGTTTTGATGTGGTGATCAAAAATGAGTAAAACAATTAAAAAAAGAAAGTATTCCATCACATGTCAAAAAATGAGTACACTAATCAAGATTTAAGAAGGCAATCATCATTTGAACCACCATCGTTTAAGTATACTTTAGTTGGCTTAAGCTCGAGCAACGACAATGCCCCATTGACCAACGAAATGAGATTGAGAAATGTGAGTGGAAGAATCGCTCCTTCAACAAGAAGTAAAACCTTTACTTTAGATTTTTTAATCAGATGATGTCAAAGCTAGATCTTCATCAAAGCCATTGTAAGATCATTGCAGAGATTCATTAGACTGGTTCCAAACATAAAACACATAATAAACAAAAAGAAAAAAATTAAATAATAATAATAATAATAATAAATTCAGAATAAAAAAGGCCAAATCATATATTCAGCGGGTAGATAAAAAAATGAATAATGAAAATTTAAGGAAACAATTTCATAAAGTAAAGAAATATAAAAAAAAAAAAACATGAAAGTAACATAAAATCAATAAACTATGAATAAATATGAATACAGAGAAACGACAACAAATGCATGTCTTAATTAGATACCACTTATGAGACAACTTTTCATCTAATACAAACAATCAAACACCCCACAACATGGCTTATGAGATCTTCTGAAAAATACTAAAGTTCTCTGAAGCACAGTGACAAATTTCTCCGAAATTCACCGAAACAGGGGTCTAACGAAACTTTCAGCAAAATTTCAGGGATTTCTTTGAAATGCTGAAAATTCATTAAGTTCAAGAAATTAACGAAATTTCACCAAAATTAATGATTTTTTTTTTAAATTAGCTATTTTTAATTAATAAATAATTTTTTATAAATATTAAATATTTTTTTTGTACTCGCCAATATTTTCCCGAAACATTTTCAACCGAAATGACCCCCTACCGAAATATTGCCGAAAAAGAAATTTGTCACTATGCTTTGAAGAATCGATCACCTCAAAACCAAATAAAGATATAAATAACAATAAATCATGATACTTGGTGATCATTAAAGATGAAATAATCACATCCTTCTTCTGAAAACTATCAATTATTTACTATGTTGGTTTTCTTATTCCATATACTATTAAAAGAATCATCAACATTTTATAATATTGAGTTCAGTTAAGATTAAAGATCACTTGCTCCTGTGACAATGCTAACCACGTGCTCCTGCATTGTAGCTAGGGAGGTCTAGAGCTGGATGTTTCAAGGCTTTGGGAAGCTGGATTATCCCGAGCTCATGCCATGACATGTTGAGCGGTGGAGAGGGATGAAGTTCCAGGATACAAGAACTTTTTAGAAAGTTGTCTTGCCAGTGGTTATATGGTCTATTTGGTTGGAAAGGAATGACAGGATCAATATGGGGAAAGGGGGGGGAGACCGAGAGAGAGAGAGTGAGAGAGAGAGAACTCCCAATGGTCAGCGAAATAATCAGAGAGTATGTCGTGGATTGATTGGGAGCCAAGTCTAAGGTCCAGCAACTGGGGGATGTTACCATCAGGGAGCAGTAGGATGAGCTTATGGCTACCGTTTGTCCTAGACAACTGTGCTCATGCCTGAGCAGCGATGGGGGTCTGGGGTTCTTGATTCTGTGCTGGCCCGAGGTCTTCGTCTCTGCCTTCTTGTTTTCTTATGTTTCCTTCTAGCATCTCACTAGCATCAGATTTGTCTTGTATCTCTTTTTCTGTTTTAATATATTTCTTTATTAACAATCAAATAAAAAGATTAAAGATCACTTGTTTCTAGAGGGACTGCTAAAATAATTCATATAAAATGGTGATTGTGCAACATTGGATTGTGTGCAAAAATCAATATCAAAGAAAAGAATCTAAAGCTAGAAATTTAGAAAATCAAACTAAACTTTTTGAAAAATATTCATTTTATATTTCAATTGCATACCTTATACCTCAATTTGTCACCATGAGAGAGAGGGAGGGAATGATGATTTTCAGGGAGGTAGGTCTTGAAGGGCAATGGTTTTGTTTTGGGCTGACGTGGGTTTTGTGGCCAATTTTGGGATAAGCCTGTTCTTTAGGGGTATATGGCTCTTTGCTTACACGTCTTTTGGTATTAAAGAGAAGTTTCACCTTTTTAAAATATGCAGTAGATGCGTGTGAAGGGTACAAATAATAATAGTCGCTTCGCAGCAACCCAAGAGTCATTTATCCTCTAAAACATCTTAGGAAACTTTTCATTATGTGCAGATATATCTATAAATAAATAAAAAATTCCTTATTCTTATACCATTCTTGCCCTTTATTATAAACTTTTATATAAAAAAAAATTACAAACAAATTTGAGGGAAATTTCATCTTGATGGCGAAAATTGGGACTACGGTTTTAGACAGCTAATAAATCCCTACAAACAGAAACAGGCAGAATCTTCTCCATCTAATGGTAAACTTTTTCTTTTGACAAGCTAATAATATATAAATAGATGGGTTTTTTGCAAGATCCCTTATCTAACTATGTGAATTGGTGAAATCCGTTATCAACTATGAGAAGTGGCAATTTCCCTTATCCAACCGTTTTAACTGACCTCAACAACCTGTCAGTTGTGGAAATACAAACACTGCCCTTGCTTTTTTCGTGCAGCATTTAATGTCAGATTTTGCCGCTTAAATGTTTTCCCATTATGACACAAATGCCCCTCTAGAGAAACTGAATAAATAGGTAAAGCAACTATTCCCTCTTCATTTCGAAATTTTATTCTTGCAAAAGAGCAGAAGACCAGCGATCGAAACTAACAACATGTCACTGCAAAATGCAAATGTAGAGTATCTATAGAGTATCTATAGAATGATTTTATTGACCACATGGTTAATGCGTGGTAACCGAGAGGTAATAAGCGGTTACCACGCAGTAACAGAGCAGTAACCAACCAGCTATCATGCGGATGCCGTTCGGTTAATTCACAGTTACTTTTCGGTTAATTAGGGGTTACCGCTCTGCATCCGACCGGTTGTCATGCAGCTACTGCTTGATTACCGTGCTATTACCGATCGGTTAACCGGGCATTCAGCATATTTAT
This sequence comes from Chloranthus sessilifolius, assembly GCA_021018995.1. Lineage (NCBI taxonomy): Eukaryota > Viridiplantae > Streptophyta > Magnoliopsida > Chloranthales > Chloranthaceae > Chloranthus > Chloranthus sessilifolius. The sequence goes on along the minus strand of CM037590.1, from coordinate 59,082,894 downwards.
TTTTGTTAGTTTTTGTTGTCATGAATTCTTATGTTTAAGTCTTATTGTTTATTTTATTTTAATGTGCAGGTCCATTACAGTGTCCCTATAAATAATAGTGCAAATATGCTCCCAATTGTGTGCTGCTTCGGTGGAGAACTTAACCAAACACATCCTGAACCAGTTTACGAAGGAGGTACACGACGAACGATGAGTATGAAGTTGCCAGTAAATTTTCCTTAGTTGTTGGGAGCGGTATCGAAATTAACTGGCATCCCTATGACAGTGATGACTCTACAGTGCCACGTGATTGAGGAAGATGAGCCTTTGTTTTTAGACTTGTTTAGCGAATTATATTGACAAAAGGTATATGATTTACGAGAGGAATGAGGATCAGATACCGTTACTGTATATGTAAAGAATGTCCCAATGGATGATCCAAAAACCTTGAATGTCCCAACGGATGATCCAAAAACCTCTAAAGTTGGAAAAAAAAGTAAATAGGTTTATTCTGGTGCAAAAAAAGCAAAGCGTAAACTGAGAAATAAAAGGAATAAAGGAAAGTTTCTTGTCATGAAAAGAGGCAACCATTGTTGGTTACAAGAGTGTTAAAACTGTTTCAAAAAAGGTATCTTTCTCGTTGAATCAATGTGAGAATAGAGGTATCGAATCATGAATCGGATCATAAATCGTTTTCCCTAGAAATTGAATCAAATCGTAGGTCGTTAGATTTAATCAAGGTTTTGAAAATATGGAAAAAGTATTTTAAAATAGGAAAATTAGAGCAATACATATAAAAATTTTAATCATTTCCAACACATTTGAATCCCAAAAGGCCAAAAAGTGTATTAATTTTATCATTTGACCTATCGTTGTTTAGTTATGTAAGTTCTCTGACCTATCATTGTTTAGTTATGTAAGTTCTCCTGTAATTTTGTGTGTATAACATCTATGTATATAAGATGTGTATGTATGAGTGTATGACACTATGATAGTATGAGTATGACTATGAATCTGTCAAAAACCACAAAAAAAAAAAATAATCATAGAGAATAATCATTCTTGACTAAAAATATATAAGATGAAATAAAGTTACTTTAAAAATCTAAAAAGTCACCCGTCAATGTTGGATTTTGTTAGAGATACTAAACCTTATAAAATAAGTATCCTTTTTCTCCCATTGAAAGTAAACCAAACAAACAAAATTAATCGGATTCAATTCAACGATCGTGGTGATACTTAAAATATAGTGTAAAGAAGTTTTTCACAATCTAAAAAGATGTGTGTTTAGCATAAAATAAGTGAGAATGGGGTTCATAAGGGTTTAGGGGCTTTTTAGAAAAAAGAAAACCAGAGAAAGTGATTTTAAGTAACATCGCGTGACACTGCACAAGGTTTCAAAATACACACTCAAATCGTACGATTCGATTTGAATCTTATATTCAACGATTTTTACGATTCAATTACGATTTGACCGATTTCAGGGAAATTACGATTCAAATCGATTTAGGTACGAATTGATTTGAATCATACGATTCAGATTGTGAATCATTCCTGACAACCATAATTATTGAAGCTTCTGAAGCCGAAGGTCATACCGCTGAACCTAATCTCGTTGATCAAGCTGTTGTCAATGAAGAAGGAATCGATAATGAGGAATATCTAGTTGAGCCAGAAGATATTGTGGTTGATGATACCTTCAAATATTTTAGTAATGATAATATCGATTCAATGAACGGAAGATTTTGAGATTTTGTATATTACTATCAAGAGTACTATGATGATAGTGTTGTGCCGGAGACGGTAATGAATCATTCTCCTCAAAAGGAAAATCAACGAGAAAGTGTTATCCATGATTTGAATGATGTATATATTCCTGATTTTAATGATGGATACATCGGTGATGATGTTTACGATGTATCCCTTCCTAACATCCTATCTCCATCATAAATTCCAACCATTTCGTGGAGTAAATCAACTAAAGTACGATGCCCATGCATCCGCCAAAGATGACCAATGACATTATCATCTAATAGCCTCTTACGTTCGTCAGTCAAGCCATTGTAGAAATTAATGATTTCTGAAATGCTAACTGACTTGTGGCCTCGGCATTTTGAGTAGTGAATATGTAAGATTGAGAAATCCATCATTAACATTGACCCCCACACGGTTTTTGTGCACGGTTACCGATCAGTTACCGATCGCTAACGAAACGTTACCGATCGATAACAAAAACGTTACCGACTGGTTACCGATTGGTAACCGATCGAAAACCAAACCGTTGCTGGCCGATTACTGATTGGCCGCACGGTAACCGAATGGTTAAATGGCGCTTTCTTTTTCTTGTTTAGAAAAGAAATTTAAAAATTTTAAACATACCTGGGTTGATCCAAATCTTTATAAGCAAGCAATCGGTTAACCGGCGTTGGGATCAATAAAAGTAAAAAACCATTTTCTAGTTTAATAGGGGACAAGGGTATTCACATCATTTTCGTGCGTGGGAATACGAAATGCTATGACGGCTGCTTTTTGTCACATCAATTTTGAATCGGTGAGGGTAGTATGATACTATCATCTTTTGATGACAACTGAGATGGTTAAAACAGTTGGATAAGGGAAAATGCCGATTCTCATAGTTGATAAGGGATTTCGCCAATTCGCATAGTTACATAAGGGATCTTGCAAAAAGCCCTAAATAGATCTGGGGCCAACCAGAATTGGCCATCTTCATTTTGGCCAAATCAAGCTTCCTTTCAACTTCTTCACTCTGAAGCTTCAGATTTCCCACATTTTCAAGTTTCCATCTCTTCAAATACGTTAATTAGCAAAGAAACAAATGTAAACATAAAAGGAAAGAGAAGAAAATATAAGAGAAAATTATCATCATCATTGTAGTGGATCATTTTTTCTTGACAAGCTAATAATATATAAATTTAACAAAGAAACAGATAAACTTTGCAAGTCCTATTTCTCCACCTAAACTATTTGTCACTCTGAAATCGTTCATGGTGCTTCCCATTACTTCCCATGAAGTCTCCATAAATTTCCCCTTATCCTACTTAGTATTCTTGTGCCGTTTTAAACCTTCGTCCAAAAGCTGTTTCAAGTCCCCAATGGACATTCCCAAATCATCTGAAATGGCATTTCTTAGTTTTCTCTTCTATTAGGGTCACCCTAAACTGCCTGTTACATACTCCTTATACTATCCTTTTTATTATGCCCCCAGTCCCCCTTGCACACACACTTCAATAAACAGATAAATTCAATGTGTACTTTTTGATTGTTCAAGATCCATGGTTTTTACTGTGATGAATGGATTAGAGAATATGGGCAAATCCAGGAAGAAACCAGTGCATCCCATTATATTGAAAATAGGAAGTCTAACAATACAGTGCCATACTATAAAACTCATATAAGATATCCCAATAAGTGTCCTAAAAGTCTAAGTCAGTAAATCTTGAGTTTGGCATTTGAATTGCATTATAATCCATAGCATGCAGACCTTAACTTTTTAAGGAGATAAATGCTTTGATAGTTTGATGTGTTCATCTATTATGCAAAGGAAATTCATTGAACTTGACTAATTGCTTTTACCATTTTGGTTGGAATTTGGTACACAGAAATGCAGATGGAAGTTCTTTAGAACTACCATGATAGGCGACAGCTAGAAACCTCAGAGCGATGACCCAATAGTAAGATGAGTATATCTCTCAAGTCTCAACCTCAAGACTTGAGACCCTAAATGCAAATAGCAATATGGATAATAATGACAACTGAATCAGTACCTATTAGATAAGAAAAGGACCATCATCGGACAGCCCAAAACATGTAGAGATGAAAGCATGTCAGTAAATTACATGTTAGGGCTTCTACGCATGCCTTTTGTCCTCGTAATTAATCTCATAGGTTAAAAACTTGGCTTAGAAATCAGTCCACCAGATTTCTGTTTCCACTGGAGTAATTTTCTCAAACCTTGATCTTAATCCATTCCCTGCACAAAGTTTCTCAAAAAACTTGGTCGAATCCATTCCCTGCAAAACTGAGCACTCAGATAAGCTTCTGGTCTGAGCTCTGAGTTTCCAAGTAATGTTTGATTTTTGACATGTCAAAACAAGTTCATACAAATGGTTGCACCTCTGAATGGCATTCAATTAGTAGCTCGAAACAAAACTACTATTATTGTTACAATTGCAAATATTGTAATTCTCATATGAAAAAAAAATAAGGTATTTTCCACAAGTTAAATTAATAAGGACACTCCATTTTTATGTTGGATACCTGCATTCACCATGAACCCGAGAGGCCAAGACAATGGTTATCATTAAAGAGCTGAATATAATTTTCGTTAATTTCCTATAATTATCCTTTATTGATCATATATATTCAATGTGCTCGCAATTATCTTATTAAATTTCCATATACTTTATACTATGCAAACTCGTATGTATATGGTCAATTCGTATGTATATGGAGTCAAAGTTAGATTATGAGTCTAATTAGAGAGATGAGCACATGCCTTCTCAGGGATTCTATCTGACGGCCCTTTAACTCATTGATCTTACATACATTTTATCTTCTAGTAAATCTCCCATAAAAAAAGAGAACAGGTTTGAGCATATAATGCATACATACAGTTCCATAAACTAGCACTTGTGCTATAGCCTTTTATAGGTACTATTATTTCACTTATGGGAGAGGATACAGTAGATATAATATCCGCGTAGCTTGAAAGCTACTCATGTTTTTTCTGAAATCTTCACCTGGAGCTACACTAACTCTAAGGCTTCTTCGCGTTTGAGGTCGAACACCTTGATGAGAGTGTCCTCGATGACCTGGTCAATCCAATCAGATGTGAATTTGGGTTACAATTTGAAATGTTAGACAAAAAGATGACTTTATTTGGATAAAAAGCAGAAAGAGTAAAGTACAATACTAACAATTAGTGGGTGTTCCACCTAAAGGATTCTTGGACTCGAGACTCCTATGGTGGAAGGTTAAGAAGATCAAGTAGGAATTTTTTTTTTTTTGATAGATTCAAGATTTAGGGGGTTTATTTTTTTGATAAATTGTCATTTTCAGGTACACCTAGTCTCAGGAAATTTTGTCTACAAACTTGCATCATAAAGTAATTAAGTTTATGACAACATTTTACCCCATCAATACTGTCAAAAGCTACCTGCCACAGATGTCAACACCCCTGAAAATCTGTGAAAATCAACTTTTGATAGGTTTCAATGGCTAAAAGGCTGTTCATAAGCTTTAAAATCTTCTGTTGTCAGGGAGGAGAGCCTGTCTCTTTAAATTTGCGTTCCTTTTTCCCCCTGCTACTGATCATTTTTATCAAATACCAAGGACAAAGCGAACAACATACAACGAAGAGAAGGAAAGATTACACCAAACAAAACGATTAATCACATATGTGAACTTGAATCCAATTTATTGAACTCCAGTTCAGGTGAGGCAACTCACTGTTCAAACTAAAATGCATTAAAAACTCGTTTACAGAGTTTTCGATGTTTACGAAAATTACCTTATCAGGAGTAGAAGCACCTGAAGTAACACCTATTGTGACAGGGCCCTTCGGTAACCAGTTTTCTTTCTCAACCAGCTCCCCGTGCTGTTAACAGTATACATAAGAACAACTTTTTAGGCCAATTATCAACAGGGTTTCACATAGCTAAGTAATTGTATTATGAGAGAAAAGATTTGTCGTCAAAAAGCTTACATTCAACTTATAGCTTATTTTGTTTCCAGGTCCTACTCTCTTCTCACTGTCAATCCAATATGATGGAATATTATAGAGCTCTGCAATCTCTTGTAGATGTGAAGTATTACTGGAATTCCATCCACCAACTACCAATATGAGATCCACTTTCTCCTTCACCAGCTTATACATTGCATCTTGTCGCTCCTGAAATAAGATACCATAAATTTATAGTCTAAAGTCTAAACCTATAAAAGGAAGTTAGCAATCCAACATGCATTTCCTTCGAAGTGACAATATTTTGTTCAAATTACAAATTAGCACCAAGTCAAGTGTGACTGGAGTGTCAAAAGCCTGACACAATTATGCTAAAGGATCAACCCATTTTCAGAATGCCAGTCTGAAATGTTCAGGAGTAAGGAACAGAATGGAGCATTCTTATTAAATTTTCCTCTCTGTGTGTGTGAGTGGGTTGGGGAATGCGGCTGATATAAGGGCATGCGACGGAACATTAGAAGTTGTGGCTAATTACCAACCATGGCACTGAAAACATATAATCCAAAAGTTGCAAGATGATTCTGTAACAGTTGTCTAATCACATAATATTTGATTACTGAAGTGTCAACTTGCCACTCAAACGTTTGAAGTAGAAACAGGGCTACTCTCCATGGGGATCTTCAAAGGACAAAAAAACAATTAATTTTAAAAAGATTGGGTGGGTTTGAGTACATTGTTTAAACTCTCACATGATACTGAGATGATTTGTCTGATACATCTTCATATCAGAGCCCAACGGAAGGTACACTATTGGAAGTGGCACATACACCTTTTCTCCTCTCTCTCTTCTCTCTCTCACATACATATATATATAAGAGAGAGAAAGAGAGAGAGAGAGAAAGAGAGAGTCCATACGCCACTGAAAGAAGGAGCCTACTATCTACCTCTCCCAGCCCCGCTGAAAGCGGGACCCTTGTGCACTGGGTACAACCTCTTTTAGAGTCCATACACCACGGTCCCGGGACAAAATTATTTAGCTTCCTAATTTTAATCAACAAAAAGGATGAAAATTTTGACTCCAAGAGCAGTCCACAGGTTAGCCAGTTTGGTTTACTTTTTAATGGAATTTGGTTTCCATCATAACGGAAGCAGTAAATCATATCTATCTGGACTTTGTAGATATCTTTATGAACTTGTTCAGTCACTCTTGGTAGGCTAGTTTTAAGGAGCAACGTAATTATTGCTTGGGCAATAGCATCAGCCATGGTCTTTAATTCATCAATATTGTACATCTATCACATATCATCATCAATCTAAGATGTATAAGTGCTAAGTTATCACGTGGATGTTTGCCTATACATCTATTAACTGTCCAATATCAGTCTCTTCCGAGATCTTGATCAATTAAGCAGTATTTTCCAATTGTGTACTTTTGGCTTACTTGTATAAGACAGGCGCTGCATGGATATATTGGATACCACATGTATAAACTATATAAACACTAGCACCATGGGTACTGTTCTTGCTCTAGCACCAAAGAACAACTCAATAATAAATATCAATACATAAAATTTTTAAAAAAGTTGATTGGCTTGGGTATTTACTTAAGATTCCCTAGTTGATTGGCCAATTTGGCTGGGTTATAATTACAAAGATAGGATTCTTATTAGAAACATCCCTAGCTACTTGCCTTTTTTTTATTCGGCATCATAATGGATTGGGTGGAATTAAATTTCAAATGTCTTAATTGATTGGTTAGGCATGTCCAACAGTTAACTAGTTTTACAAGGTTGTTAATACTATCTATCTATCTATCTATATATATATATATATATATATATATATATATATATATATATATATATATATATATATATATATATTGTGTGTGTGTGCGTGTGCTGAGTTCGAATCCCCCCTTCAGGCCACCCTAGGGATTTATATCCCGTGCTGATCCGACACGTGCTAACTTGGGGTGCGCACGTGCCCCTGGGATTAGTCGGGTGCTCTAAGAGGCCCAGACACCCAGGTTATCATATATATATATATATATATATATATATATATATATATCTTTTATTGCATTTTTTCTTTCTTTCTTATTTTTGGAAGCCTGAAGAAAAGGTGTGGAAAGACGGGTGTATACCTGGGTGGCGTCACAAATTGTATTGAAGCTTATGAAGTGCTCGTTGACATTTTCTACTCCATATTTGCGCATCATAGACTTTTCAACCAATTTTCCTGGGTAAGTTGAACAGTTAAGATATAAATATCCCAAGTACCACATGCATGATGCATATGAACTTAAGAAAGGAGATGTATGTTGATGATACATATTTTATATGGACTCACCAATATCTTCGGTCTCTCCTTTGAGCATTGTCGTTTGGTTTGCAATGCCAACTTTTGATAAATCAGTGTCTGGATCAAACCCCGCAGAAACTGCATTTTTGAATTTCTGTAAACACAGGAAGAATATTTTAACAAAATATAGCCCACAGTCAAAAAATTGTTGATAACTAGAGAGGACGGGATAACAGTTTATACCTTCAGAAACTCTTCCTTTGTTGAGCTAGAACCATCAAGTTCACCTCCAAGTATGTAATCACACATACGTTGCTGGTTTCATTATAAAATTCAAGCAGAATTTTATCATGTATGATAAGTTGGAACCTCAAGAGGTAAGCATGAAAGAATGAAAAAAAAGACAAATGCAAAATCTTACCTCTGTCATGTTCTTCACAATGATATACTTCCCTGCAAATGATGCAGTTGCTATGGTCTCCTCATGCGAATATTTACCATGAATTATTGACGTATACTCACCTTTCTTGTGCTTTTCAACAGTATTCCAGACCTTGACAATAAAAGTTTATAAAGGTTAAAAATGGTGTGAAAGATAAGAATCGTGAAAAATATTCCAGTAAAATTAGCCTAGTGTCAGGAGATTGATTCCTGAAGAGTATACCTTAGACACCCATGGGCAAGTTGTATCAACTATTTGGACATTCCTTTCACTCAAACTCAGCATTTCATCTACGGCAGCTCCAAAAGCAGGCAAAATTACTACATCACCCTTATCAACAATATCAAATTGTTTCTTCCCATCCTCAATAGGAATATTTTGGACATCCATCTCCTCCAGCCTCTACAAACACAGCATGATATCTCAGGTGCTATGCCAAAGTATAAAATTTCTTTTGAATAAGAAAATAATATTGCAGGAAAAGATAGACCATGGTGCCATGGTACATGAAGATTCATATGGCAAAGAGCACATGCTTGTACCAGAAAACAATCACAGAAACAATTTTATCATGCATCATATAACTTCAATCAGAATTGGGAACACTTAAACTTTCCATATCGAAACAGTACACACTATTTTCCAGAAGTTAAAGTTGCTGTTAAGGTTCAATGCATAATAGTTCAGGGGACTTACTGAAAAAAGGAAACAGTTACAATAATATTAAGAGTGTTGAAGTTTAGTCCCACATCTGGTAAATTATAGCCTTGCCTCTCCCCTTATAATATCCTGGGCCCCTCCACTCATTGCCAATTGGTTTTGAGTTGGATGCACAGATTTAGCATGAGGAAAACTTCTAGCATGGGGTTCGAGTTCTTATTTCTCTGGCTGCACATCATTATTGGCCTCTCTATCAGCTAGATTGGAAGAACGCATTTCTTCATGGGCACTTGGAAGAGGAGATCTATATGCCACTCCCTCCTAGCAATCAACTTAAGGGGGAGTATTCAGTGAAGGTGAATCGACTTCTCAAGTCGAGCTATAGATTGAAGCAAATCTCCGAGAGCCTGGTTTTATCGTTTATAGTACTATTATAATTCCCTTGGGCATGAAGTGACATTCCGATCATACATGCTTTATTCACACCAGTCCAGCTGGACTTCACACTATTCTTTTGGTCTATGCTGATGATATCATACTCACAGGCGATGACTTTTCATTTGTAGCCCAGGTGCAGGCTGGTTTGGGTAAAGCCTTTGATGTTAAAAATTTGGGGCAACTTTGGTTCTTTTTGGGTATTAAGATTGCTAGATCTAGTCGAGACATTTCTTTATCCCAGAGACGTTATTCTCTTGAGCTATTGAAGGGCCCTGGCATGCTTGGATGTAAGCTTGCTAAGTCTCCTATGGACCCCAAACACTATCTTCATGCTTGGGGATCTTCTTCCTAATCCCTCTGAGTATCAGCGACTTATTCACAGACTTATTTATCTCACCAACACTCGGCCAAAGTTAGCCTTTGCAGTGTCTTTAGTTGCACAGTTTATGCATGCTCCCAGGGCTCCTCATATGGCTGTTGTTCATCGGATTCTTAGATACATTAAGGCCTCTCCTGGTCGCGGCCTATTCTATGGTGATGTGAGTCATCTTCATCTCAGCTGCTACAGTGATGCCGGTTATGCAGGGGATTCTACAGATTACCGATCTACTTCAGGATACTGTGCCTTTATGAGTGGTAATCTTGTTGTATGGAAAAGCAACAAACAAGATGTGGACTCCAAGTCAAGCGCTGAATCTGAGTATCATGTTATGGCTCATGGGACTTTTGAGCTACTTTGGCTGCGTTCTCTTCACACTGAGCTTGGTTTCCCCCTTCTCTTCTTATACCTCTTCACTAAGACAACCAAGCTGCCATTGATATTGCTGAGAATTCGGTTCTTCATGAGAGAACCAAACACGTCGAAGTGGATATTCACTTCATTCGTGAGAAAATTCAGGATGGTCTCATTGAGACTCAAAAGGTTTCATCTTCTCAGCAGTTTGTCGATGTTTTCACCAAAGCTCTTGGTCGTTCTCTTCTTCAGGATGTTATTGTCAAGTTGGGCATGGTAGATATCCATGCACCAACTTGAGGGGGAGTATTGGTGTGTAGATTGTAATTTATGGTTTATGTTTATGTCAATTAGTGTGTGTGCCACTTATGGGGCATGTACTATATACGGGTGTGTGAGTTGCAATTACCTTTATTAGTATAAAAGGCTAGTAGGGTTTCCCAAACCCAAGCTAAGCTATTCTATCCCTAAATCTCTCCCTCTTTTCTTCTCTTCTTCTTCTTCCACCATACTAAACCCCAAGGTAGTTAAGGCGATGTGGTGAGGTCATAGTGAAGAGGCTCTCTACGCCATGGGAGGCTATTTATTATTATAATTTTTTTTTTAATTATTTTATCCATTAATTAATAGTATTTTTTTTATATAAGAAAAAAATATAGGAAGAAAAAAATTCAACTACTAAAACATCATACTCTAATTCTAATATTAAGGATTTCATTTTCTAGGAATAAACAAATATCAATAAATACAAATCAAATATGGAATATCAACAAAATTGCAACATGGTAAGTATAAATAAATAAATATAAAATATCTACATGAAATATTAATAAATATAAAATATTAAAAAATATGAAATATTAAGTACACATACGGTAGTGTAGCTGATGCTGAGGTTTCGGCGATGCAAGTATTGGTAGCTGTTGTGACGAGAGAGAAAGAAGAGAGAGAGAGAGACGGGATTTTGTAACTTACAAGTTGAGGTTTTGTGACTCGTAAGTTAACTTTTGTAACTTATATATTACAAAAGTGTCATAACTTAAATATTATACGTTATTATCCAAAAAATAAAATAGTGTGCATAGCGACGCCATAATGTTATTCCGTCATGCCGATGCTATGGCGTAGCTATTTAACCATCATGGCTATTTGGTTATATATGATCTTTTCCATCGCCATTCGTCATGGCGAGGACATAGCAAGACTATAGCGTGGCCTTGATAACCATGTTAAACCCTAAGCCTAAATCGCTTTCTGAAAGTCAAGAGAAATATTCAAATAAATACAGATACTAATATGACTCCCCAGGGGTCATATCGGTATTATTAGATTAAAAAAAAAGTCATGTATGCAGCTCATGATTCAGTTTTGATGTGGTGATGAAAAATGAGTAAAACAATTAAAAAAAGAAAGTATTCCATCACATGTCAAAAAATGAGTACACTAATCAAGATTTAAGAAGGCAATCATCATTTGAACCACCATCGTTTAAGTATACTTTAGTTGGCTTAAGCTCGAGCAACGACAATGCCCCATTGACCAACGAAATGAGATTGAGAAATGTGAGTGGAAGAATCGCTCCTTCAACAAGAAGTAAAACCTTTACTTTAGATTTTTTTAACTGTATGATGTCAAAGCTAGATCTTCATCAAAGCCATTGTAAGATCATTGCAGAGATTCATTAGACTGGTTCCAAACATAAAACACATAATAAACAAAAAGAAAAAAATTAAATAATAATAATAATAATAATAATAAATTCAGAATAAAAAAGGCCAAATCATATATTCAGCGGGTAGATAAAAAAATAAATAATGAATATTTAAGGAAACAATTTCATAAAGTAAAGAAATATAAAAAAAAAAAAACATGAAAGTAACATAAAATCAATAAACTATGAATAAATATGAATACAGAGAAACGACAACAAATGCATGTCTTAATTAGATACCACTTATGAGACAACTTTTCATCTAATACAAACAATCAAACACCCCACAACATGGCTTATGAGATCTTCTGAAAAATACTAAAGTTCTCTGAAGCACAGTGACAAATTTCTCCGAAATTCACCGAAACAGGGGTCTAACGAAACTTTCAGCAAAATTTCAGGGATTTCTTTGAAATGCTGAAAATTCATTAAGTTCAAGAAATTAACGAAATTTCACCAAAATTAATGATTTTTTTTTTAAATTAGCTATTTTTAATTAATAAATAATTTTTTATAAATATTAAATATTTTTTTTGTACTCGCCAATATTTTCCCGAAACATTTTCAACCGAAATGACCCCCTACCGAAATATTGCCGAAAAAGAAATTTGTCACTATGCTCTGAAGAATCGATCACCTCAAAACCAAATAAATATATAAATAACAATAAATCATGATACTTGGTGATCATTAAAGATGAAATAATCACATCCTTCTTCTGAAAACTATCAATTATTTACTATGTTGGTTTTCTTATTCCATATACTATTAAAAGAATCATCAACATTTTATAATATTGAGTTCAGTTAAGATTAAAGATCACTTGCTCCTGTGACAATGCTAACCACGTGCTCCTGCATTGTAGCTAGGGAGGTCTAGAGCTGGATGTTTCAAGGCTTTGGGAAGCTGGATTATCCCGAGCTCATGCCATGACATGCTGAGCGGTGGAGAGGGATGAAGTTCCAGGATACAAGAACTTTTTAGAAAGTTGTCTTGCCAGTGGTTATATGGTCTATTTGGTTGGAAAGGAATGACAGGATCAATATGGGGAAAGGGGGGGGAGACCGAGAGAGAGAGAGTGAGAGAGAGAGAACTCCCAATGGTCAGCGAAATAATCAGAGAGTATGTCGTGGATTGATTGGGAGCCAAGTCTAAGGTCCAGCAACTGGGGGATGTTACCATCAGGGAGCAGTAGGATGAGCTTATGGCTACCGGTTGTCTGAACATAACTGCGCTCATGCCTCGAGCAAATATGGGGTCTGGGTTCTTGATTCAGGTCGCCCGAGGTCTTCGTCTCTGCCTTCTTGTTTTCTTATGTTTCCTTCTAGCATCTCACTAGCATCAGATTTGTCTCGTATCTCTTTTTCTGTTTTAATATATTTCTTTATTAACAATCAAATAAAAAGATTAAAGATCACTTGTTTCTAGAGGGACTGCTAAAATAATTCATATAAAATGGTGATTGTGCAACATTGGATTGTGTGCAAAAATCAATATCAAAGAAAAGAATCTAAAGCTAGAAATTTAGAAAATCAAACTAAACTTTTTGAAAAATATTCATTTTATATTTCAATTGCATACCTTATACCTCAATTTGTCACCATGAGAGAGAGGGAGGGAATGATGATTTTCAGGGAGGTAGGTCTTGAAGGGCAATGGTTTTGTTTTGGGCTGACGTGGGTTTTGTGGCCAATTTTGGGATAAGCCTGTTCTTTAGGGGTATATGGCTCTTTGCTTACACGTCTTTTGGTATTAAAGAGAAGTTTCACCTTTTTAAAATATGCAGTAGATGCGTGTGAAGGGTACAAATAATAATAGTCGCTTCGCAGCAACCCAAGAGTCATTTATCCTCTAAAACATCTTAGGAAACTTTTCATTATGTGCAGATATATCTATAAATAAATAAAAAATTCCTTATTCTTATACCATTCTTGCCCTTTATTATAAACTTTTATATAAAAAAAAATTACAAACAAATTTGAGGGAAATTTCATCTTGATGGCGAAAATTGGGACTACGGTTTTAGACAGCTAATAAATCCCTACAAACAGAAACAGGCAGAATCTTCTCCATCTAATGGTAAACTTTTTCTTTTGACAAGCTAATAATATATAAATAGATGGGTTTTTTGCAAGATCCCTTATCTAACTATGTGAATTGGTGAAATCCGTTATCAACTATGAGAAGTGGCAATTTCCCTTATCCAACCGTTTTAACTGACCTCAACAACCTGTCAGTTGTGGAAATACAAACACTGCCCTTGCTTTTTTCGTGCAGCATTTAATGCTGTATTTTGCCGCTTAAATGTTTTCCCATTATGACACAAATGCCCCTCTAGAGAAACTGAATAAATAGGTAAAGCAACTATTCCCTCTTCATTTCGAAATTTTATTCTTGCAAAAGAGCAGAAGACCAGCGATCGAAACTAACAACATGTCACTGCAAAATGCAAATGTAGAGTATCTATAGAGTATCTATAGAATGATTTTATTGACCACATGGTTAATGCGTGGTAACCGAGAGGTAATAAGCGGTTACCACGCAGTAACAGAGCAGTAACCAACCAGCTATCATGCGGATGCCGTTCGGTTAATTCACAGTTACTTTTCGGTTAATTAGGGGTTACCGCTCTGCATCCGTTGTCTTGTCATCGCTTGATTACATATTTATTTTTGTTAGTTTTTGTTGTCATGAATTCTTATGTTTAAGTCTTATTGTTTATTTTATTTTAATGTGCAGGTCCATTACAGTGTCCCTATAAATAATAGTGCAAATATGCTCCCAATTGTGTGCTGCTTCGGTGGAGAACTTAACCAAACACATCCTGAACCAGTTTACGAAGGAGGTACACGACGAACGATGAGTATGAAGTTGCCAGTAAATTTTCCTTAGTTGTTGGGAGCGGTATCGAAATTAACTGGCATCCCTATGACAGTGATGACTCTACAGTGCCACGTGATTGAGGAAGATGAGCCTTTGTTTTTAGACTTGTTTAGCGAATTATATTGACAAAAGGTATATGATTTACGAGAGGAATGAGGATCAGATACCGTTACTGTATATGTAAAGAATGTCCCAATGGATGATCCAAAAACCTTGAATGTCCCAACGGATGATCCAAAAACCTCTAAAGTTGGAAAAAAAAGTAAATAGGTTTATTCTGGTGCAAAAAAAGCAAAGCGTAAACTGAGAAATAAAAGGAATAAAGGAAAGTTTCTTGTCATGAAAAGAGGCAACCATTGTTGGTTACAAGAGTGTTAAAACTGTTTCAAAAAAGGTATCTTTCTCGTTGAATCAATGTGAGAATAGAGGTATCGAATCATGAATCGGATCATAAATCGTTTTCCCTAGAAATTGAATCAAATCGTAGGTCGTTAGATTTAATCAAGGTTTTGAAAATATGGAAAAAGTATTTTAAAATAGGAAAATTAGAGCAATACATATAAAAATTTTAATCATTTCCAACACATTTGAATCCCAAAAGGCCAAAAAGTGTATTAATTTTATCATTTGACCTATCGTTGTTTAGTTATGTAAGTTCTCTGACCTATCATTGTTTAGTTATGTAAGTTCTCCTGTAATTTTGTGTGTATAACATCTATGTATATAAGATGTGTATGTATGAGTGTATGACACTATGATAGTATGAGTATGACTATGAATCTGTCAAAAACCACAAAAAAAAAAAATAATCATAGAGAATAATCATTCTTGACTAAAAATATATAAGATGAAATAAAGTTACTTTCGAAAATCTAAAAAGTCACCCGTCAATGTTGGATTTTGTTAGAGATACTAAACCTTATAAAATAAGTATCCTTTTTCTCCCATTGAAAGTAAACCAAACAAACAAAATTAATCGGATTCAATTCAACGATCGTGGTGATACTTAAAATATAGTGTAAAGAAGTTTTTCACAATCTAAAAAGATGTGTGTTTAGCATAAAATAAGTGAGAATGGGGTTCATAAGGGTTTAGGGGCTTTTTAGAAAAAAGAAAACCAGAGAAAGTGATTTTAAGTAACATCGCGTGACACTGCACAAGGTTTCAAAATACACACTCAAATCGTACGATTCGATTTGAATCTTATATTCAACGATTTTTACGATTCAATTACGATTTGACCGATTTCAGGGAAATTACGATTCAAATCGATTTAGGTACGAATTGATTTGAATCATACGATTCAGATTGTGAATCATTCCGACAACCATAATTATTGAAGCTTACGAAGCCGAAGGTCATACCGCTGAACCTAATCTCGTTGATCAAGCTGTTGTCAATGAAGAAGGAATCGATAATGAGGAATATCTAGTTGAGCCAGAAGATATTGTGGTTGATGATACCTTCAAATATTTTAGTAATGATAATATCGATTCAATGAACGGAAGATTTTGAGATTTTGTATATTACTATCAAGAGTACTATGATGATAGTGTTGTGCGGACGGTAATGAATCATTCTCCTCAAAAGGAAAATCAACGAGAAAGTGTTATCCATGATTTGAATGATGTATATATTCCTGATTTTAATGATGGATACATCGGTGATGATGTTTACGATGTATCCCTTCCTAACATCCTATCTCCATCATAAATTCCAACCATTTCGTGGAGTAAATCAACTACAGTACGATGCCCATGCATCCGCCAAAGATGACCAATGACATTATCATCTAATAGCCTCTTACGTTCGTCAGTCAAGCCATTGTAGAAATTAATGATTTCTGAAATGCTAACTGACTTGTGGCCTCGGCATTTTGAGTAGTGAATATGTAAGATTGAGAAATCCATCATTAACATTGACCCCCACACGGTTTTTGTGCACGGTTACCGATCAGTTACCGATCGCTAACGAAACGTTACCGATCGATAACAAAAACGTTACCGACTGGTTACCGATTGGTAACCGATCGAAAACCAAACCGTTGCTGGCCGATTACTGATTGGCCGCACGGTAACCGAATGGTTAAATGGCGCTTTCTTTTTCTTGTTTAGAAAAGAAATTTAAAAATTTTAAACATACCTGGGTTGATCCAAATCTTTATAAGCAAGCAATCGGTTAACCGGCGTTGGGATCAATAAAAGTAAAAAACCATTTTCTAGTTTAATAGGGGACAAGGGTATTCACATCATTTTCGTGCGTGGGAATACGAAATGCTATGACGGCTGCTTTTTGTCACATCAATTTTGAATCGGTGAGGGTAGTATGATACTATCATCTTTTGATGACAACTGAGATGGGTAAAACAGTTGGATAAGGGAAAATGCCGATTCACATAGTTGATAAGGGATTTCGCCAATTCGCATAGTTACATAAGGGATCTTGCAAAAAGCCCTAAATAGATCTGGGGCCAACCAGAATTGGCCATCTTCATTTTGGCCAAATCAAGCTTCCTTTCAACTTCTTCACTCTGAAGCTTCAGATTTCCCACATTTTCAAGTTTCCATCTCTTCAAATCCGTTAATTAGCAAAGAAACAAATGTAAACATAAAAGGAAAGAGAAGAAAATATAAGAGAAAATTATCATCATCATTGTAGTGGATCATTTTTTCTTGACAAGCTAATAATATATAAATTTAACAAAGAAACAGATAAACTTTGCAAGTCCTATTTCTCCACCTAAACTATTTGTCACTCTGAAATCGTTCATGGTGCTTCCCATTACTTCCCATGAAGTCTCCATAAATTTCCCCTTATCCTACTTAGTATTCTTGTGCCGTTTTAAACCTTCGTCCAAAAGCTGTTTCAAGTCCCCAATGGACATTCCCAAATCATCTGAAATGGCATTTCTTAGTTTTCTCTTCTATTAGGGTCACCCTAAACTGCCTGTTACATACTCCTTATACTATCCTTTTTATTATGCCCCCAGTCCCCCTTGCACACACACTTCAATAAACAGATAAATTCAATGTGTACTTTTTGATTGTTCAAGATCCATGGTTTTTACTGATGAATGGATTAGAGAATATGGGCAAATCCAGGAAGAAACCAGTGCATCCCATTATATTGAAAATAGGAAGTCTAACAATACAGTGCCATACTATAAAACTCATATAAGATATCCCAATAAGTGTCCTAAAAGTCTAAGTCAGTAAATCTTGAGTTTGGCATTTGAATTGCATTATAATCCATAGCATGCAGACCTTAACTTTTTAAGGAGATAAATGCTTTGATAGTTTGATGTGTTCATCTATTATGCAAAGGAAATTCATTGAACTTGACTAATTGCTTTTACCATTTTGGTTGGAATTTGGTACACAGAAATGCAGATGGAAGTTCTTTAGAACTACCATGATAGGCGACAGCTAGAAACCTCAGAGCGATGACCCAATAGTAAGATGAGTATATCTCTCAAGTCTCAACCTCAAGACTTGAGACCCTAAATGCAAATAGCAATATGGATAATAATGACAACTGAATCAGTACCTATTAGATAAGAAAAGGACCATTATTGGACAGCCCAAAACATGTAGAGATGAAAGCATGTCAGTAAATTACATGTTAGGGCTTCTACGCATGCCTTTTGTCCTCGTAATTAATCTCATAGGTTAAAAACTTGGCTTAGAAATCAGTCCACCAGATTTCTGTTTCCACTGGAGTAATTTTCTCAAACCTTGATCTTAATCCATTCCCTGCACAAAGTTTCTCAAAAAACTTGGTCGAATCCATTCCCTGCAAAACTGAGCACTCAGATAAGCTTCTGGTCTGAGCTCTGAGTTTCCAAGTAATGTTTGATTTTTGACATGTCAAAACAAGTTCATACAAATGGTTGCACCTCTGAATGGCATTCAATTAGTAGCTCGAAACAAAACTACTATTATTGTTACAATTGCAAATATTGTAATTCTCATATGAAAAAAAAATAAGGTATTTTCCACAAGTTAAATTAATAAGGACACTCCATTTTTATGTTGGATACCTGCATTCACCATGAACCCGAGAGGCCAAGACAATGGTTATCATTAAAGAGCTGAATATAATTTTCGTTAATTTCCTATAATTATCCTTTATTGATCATATATATTCAATGTGCTCGCAATTATCTTATTAAATTTC
Organism: Chloranthus sessilifolius; assembly: GCA_021018995.1. NCBI lineage: Eukaryota > Viridiplantae > Streptophyta > Magnoliopsida > Chloranthales > Chloranthaceae > Chloranthus > Chloranthus sessilifolius. The sequence goes on along the minus strand of CM037590.1, from coordinate 59,063,867 downwards.
CATATACTTTATACTATGCAAACTCGTATGTATATGGTACTACATTAAACTGTACAAGCATGTTAGTGTGTTGGGTTTTCCAAGGTTTCCATGTTTAAACCTGGTGTATGCGCATGTAAGGAATCTGGATATAGGTAATTCTACAGTTTTCATCGTAAGACATGATAATCCTCCCTTTGCATCCTAAAACAGGGACCAATTCTCCATAGAATTGTACTCCACTTCAAAATATTGAGCATGCAAGTATTAGCTATATGATTCTATAAAAGAAGGCCTTAACAGACATCAACGTTAAACCATATATTCAGCTTCTGTTGGTAACATGTGTGTACTCCTTTTTGAAAAGTGGTTGGCTATGGTCACCTACATCAATGGATGGCAGCCCTCACCGGCATACTTTTAGGCAATTTTTGGCCAATCGACTTAAACCAAGTGATCCAAACACTTCAATATGGACGTTACATTAGATATGAACAACAGTCTATATTAAATAACCCGGATCGAGTTGTTCGAACCCTTTGATGGGCGCCAATTTTATGTGTGCCATGCAGCAAAACAAATGTACTTGTGAGCATTCCATCTATGGATCTAGGTGATGAGCCATTAATTGAGTTGGGCCTGTAGCACAATGGAAGATTGACAATATTGCAACCTCAAGGTCGAATGTTCAAGCCCAGCTTACCTATCAAAAAAATAATTAAAAAAAGTTGACCCATTAATTATTTTCCAAAAAAGACTCTCGACCCTAAAGTCTCAATTTTATACATCTTTCAACATAATAAAAAATAATAGTATGATATTCTAGTATTCCTATGTTGTAATAAAGTTAGCCGAGGACATTTAATAGGAAACATATGCACAGCTTGTTGATGGATCACAACACTTAAAATTCATTCAAATTTCTATCAGAGATGTCCATCTATGCTAAATCAATAATAAGTAATCATTAATAGGAAGAAAGTTTCGTATGTGAAGATGAACAAGGTTGGAAATCAGTGTTTTGGGACCTTGTTAACTGTCGGATTGTGAATAATTTCATTGGTGATCCAGATCTTTTCCACTGGAAACTGCTTCCTTGCTTCATACGCTATCTGCACAGCACGTTCAACTCCCCAACAAAATCCATACGCCTCTGCCAGTATCACAGTAACATTCCCCCATGTATACTCAAATTCGTTCTCCTTCAGCGTCTTTACAATATCACCTGTACATTTTCCAACAAAAAACTAATTTTAATAATTTAAAAAAGACACAAATTCTCGAACGATCAAAGCATTAAAAGACCCCGAAATCAAACACGAGTTCAAGCATATCAAAATAACGAAGGAACCGTAAATTTTCAAACAAAACACTAATTTTGATTTTAAGAAACTCATTCTCAAACGATCGAAGCATCAAAAGACCTCAAAATCAAACACGATACAAGCACATCAATGTGACGAAGGAACTGTAAAATTTCCAACAAAAACACTAATTTCGAATAAAAGCACCTCAATGTAACGAAGGAACTGTAAAATTTCCAACAAAAATACTAATTTCAATTAAAACGAATAAAAGCACATCAAAATAACATAAGAATCGTACAATTTCCAACGAAAAAACTAAATTCGAAATTTAAATAAATAAACTTACACTCAAACGAACGAAGCAAAAAACACCTCGAAACGAAACACCTCAAAATAACAAAGGAATTGTAAAATTTCCAACAAAAACACAAATTTCGATTATAAAAACCAAATTCTCCAATGAGCGAAGCATCAAAAGACCTTAAAATGAACGAATCGAGAAAAAGAAAAACAAAAATAAAAAATAAAAAAACAATAAACAAAAATCTTACTGGTGTACTCTCGATTCATCAGCTCAAGGGTTTCTTCTTTGTGACCGAAACCCTTTCGATTGTAGTTCTTGCTTCTGGTTAGGTTTTTACGGAAGGTTTTCGCGTCGAAATCGGATTCAACGGAGGTAGATGCGGATTCTCCATGGCATCGGACAGAAACCGATTTCCGACAACTCGGCCGGACTCCGGCGATGTTACCTGCCGGAGAGAGCTCCGTCCAAGTGGAAAAACGGCAGAATTGCAGAGAGACCGCCATGAGAGAAGAAACAAGCCAAACTCAAGTGAGCTGTAGACCTGCTAATTGCTCAACCATATTTGTAGTAGATATGAGAGAGGATTAGTTGTATAACACATATACCATAATATAATTAAAACCATGAATTTTGGGTCATCTACCCATATTCTACCCGCATATAGATACACATTTTATAACTGATCAAAACTCATAACACGTTCAAAGCATATGCAGATAGGCCCGAAAATAGTCATATATGTTTTCTCATTGAGTAATAGTGTGTCCTAGATAATGGGGAAGGGCCGTTTGGGGAATCTAAACACCCGGTATACATCCGATACAAATATCAGGACCCTATCTGATGCGGTATATATCCGAATTTTATACGAGGACAATATCGACATATCAAAGTATCGATCAATATCACCTCATATTAGGTTATATGGGCTCATATCTGATTATATGGATGAGCCTATACGTATTTAATATGAATTGAATAAAATATCAAAATTGCGTTTAGACAATTTTCTGTTTTTAAATTATGTATTCAATTTCTTTAATGTCAAAACTGCCCTTGGCCGATATGTATCGGCTTGATACCCGGACAATATGCTAATATATATCCGGCTTTAAATCTATAATATGTATAATGTATGCCGTGATTTATTGAAAGTGAGGGAATTAAGTGGTTGGTTAAGTAGGTATTTTAAGGTTTGGAAATTAATATTTAGGGGCATTTTGGAAATAATTTTATGAAAGTTGAGGACCGAAAATAATTTAATTATTAGTTTAATAGTACCTAACTTTTTTTTTTTTTTTTTTTTGTGGAAAGAAACATACCATCTGTTTTCCAGTTTAAAGTCTAAACAAGTGTGCGCCACCCTATAATATAAAATACTTTGCGTGTCTAAGTGAGTGCACTAAATTGAGTCCTCGCTGTCAATTTTCAATGTTTGCCTGCATTTGTGGATGTTAGATATATGGGCCGTGCACCGGTGCGCCGCCCAGGCATGTTTTCAGGTGGTCGCAAGCATTGGAGTGAGGAGTCGTATTATATCAAGGACGGAGAACTGGCATGTGCGCTGCGCACCAGGTAGACTTTTTAATCTGCACGGATTTTTATGTTCTTAAAGTCTGCATATACTGCTCATGACTAGTGTCTTTTGTGAATCTAAGAAAAGAAATTAATTGGTAGGGAAAATGTATATTCATTTTGGGCTCGTTCTTAAGTTAAGGAAATGACTTTCCTAGAGCATGTTTTGCATAAAATGATATCCCTGAGCTTTTCTTTTGTTCTTGAGATTTTTTGGGTTGCATATTTTTTAAGCATTTTCTATTAAAAGTGACAAATGATTTTTGGAGGAATTTGTTCAGGAAAGCTCAGTTTTTTAGCTGAGCTATAATTTGTATAGGATTGGACCCATGCACCAAGGGCAGTGGACGGATCTAATTCCTTTGACACTTATATATTTTTGTACAATTTATTATAAAAATAAGGATCTTACATGAAGTTTAGTTATGATTGTATATAAGATGATCTCTACCCTGCACATGATGAAGAGAAGTTTGGTTGAATTAATTTGAAAATTTTAATTTTAACAACTTATAATTTTTATTCATAATATTATTTTTTATTTTAATACACTCATCCGATGGTCAATCAAATGTTGGTGGATTTTTTTCTTTTGACTTTGTTTTGATTGGATTTGGTGCGAAAACTAATTGGGTGCTAGTATTTCCACACCTTGATAAGGTAAGTACATCCCAATTTGCACGTATTTTAAAAAGATTGGTGTTACTATCACACCACTTTGTGTTACAGCGACTTCACTTAAACAGAGGAAATATATATTGACTACTTTGTATTTGACAACAAAGATCATTTTTCATTTGAATCTTTCACATAATTGATTTTGAGGTCATAAGCCTATCATTAGACAGTTAAATGTGGATTCCACATGGCACATATACCAAAAAGTGATTGTAATCTTAACGTACCATTAAACATGATTCACATTCACTTTTGGGATGTGTGCCACATAGAATCAACTTCTGACTGTTTGATGGTAGGCCCGTGATCTCAATAATAACGGTGGGAGTGACCACAAGTGTTGGAGGTCGCTTCCACTGGTATCACATTCCATAGGATTTTAGGTTAAAATTTTGGTCTATCATATAGATTCAATAGCTAAAAATTGCTTCATAAATATTGTAGCATCTGACAAACCCTTAATAAAGAAAGGGAGCCATTACTTGCACGCCTAAGGTTGGCCCAAGCACACAATTATTAAGAAATACCCGTGCCATGTGGAAACACAATCTAATTAAGCTAATTTAGAAGTCATGACCTAAAATTTTTTAGCACAAAAGATTGATTCCAAGCTTGAATTTAATACAGTCAACTTTGAATCAATAACGACTTTGATTGCATTGAATGATATGATCATGGGTCAAAATATCGTCCGATACCGATACGTATCGGACGATATGTATAGGTTTTGGATCTCACCGATATGGTACATTTAAGGTACCGTATCGGTGCCTCTCATGCAAAAATCCCAAAATTTCGAATGATACATTAGAATGTATTGTCCAATATTGATACGTATCGTCCGATACATCTCGATTTTAGAGTTGGACGATTCGTATAGTTTTTCCGAGATTTTAACCCATGGATATGATAAAGATGATATTGCATCCCAATCTTTTGTACAAAAGATCGATAGATCATGACTTTCAAATCAGAAGGCCTAAATGGTGTTTCACATGACACTGATCTCAAAATATCAAATCTTTCTTTTAAATTGCGTGCAAGGGCCAACTTTATCTGTGCAACTAAACTAATGGCTCTTGTTTGTGAAATATGCCCCGCCTGTGAAATATGAGCTATTAAATTTTTTAAGGGAGCCATTACTTGCCCGCACAAAAAGTTTATTTTCATGCAATTTAAAGGAAAGACTCCTTGCTTTTAGGACCAGTGTCATATGAAAACACCATCAACCATATTATATGTAAATTTTTGGTACAAAAGATTTTTATGGAAATACGATCTTTATGATATGATTCAATTACAAGTTCATCATCTTATTTAATAGATTTACTATGTTAAATCATATAATAGAGATAATGTTTTGAATCAATCTTTTTTATGAATTTTTAATGTGAAAATAAGTTTTGCTTTATTTCGGACCAATCTTTTGTGCTAAGGATGTTTAATCATGACCTTCTCATTTGACAACTAGCACGCTAAGACAATATTTTCACCTTGATGCATATCCCAATTTTAAAATCTAGCATTTCTAAAGTCTTGTTTATCAAATCTTATCGAAAAAGCACTTTCTAAGTATTGTGAAGAGATGATTTGTATGTTACTTTTCAAATACTATATTTTTAAAAAGCTTATTACATATTAAAAATGGCGTTGTGTGAGAATCATTATAGAAAGTGCTTTTTGCCAAACATTTTTCAACTAAGTGTGATTATCTCTTTTGTACTTCTCGCCCAATATTTTCTCTCTTAAAAAGTGTCTTTTAGGAATAGATTGCCAAATGGGGTCTCGATTACCCTTTTTTTTTTTTTAAATAAAAGTTGCCCCTAGATATAAGATAGAAAAGTGTAATTTGATTATATCAGTCACAATCACATTAGTACAATTTGCTGTAGTGAGGTCAAAGAAAATAGAAGTGCCAACTTCCAATTTGTTGATTATAAATACGGTTCGGGTAGCTGATCTATAATTTTATTTCGCACCTACCAAGTTAGTCTGACATTTTTTTTCATCCCAATTCTATATAATGGATCTTAAGACCATGATTGTGCTATCAAACTGCCAATTTTTTAATTTTATGTTACAAACATTTCAAAATTATTTCAAATATATATATATATATATATATATATATGACAAGGTTGATAGGTCTTTAGCCTGTCATTAAAAAGAAACTACTAAATACAAGTAGAAAAATAGACCCAAATGAAGATAATCAAAAAATAAGGATCAAAGGGAGAGCTTCGGCATCGCGATGTCTGGTGATTTTTTATTTCATGTTTACACACATCCCAAAACTGCTTCAAAGTTATATATGAGCGCGATGCGTGTCACATGCTTTTTAAGTAAGATATATGTCATGTGGAATGAAAAATTGCCAATTTAATGGTTCGCCCATAGTCCCAAAATATATTGTATAAAAATTATGATGAAAATAATCTCCATCATATAATTTATGAGAGTCAATAGTATTTCAGCGTAGGTGCCCTCAATAATCGAGCAGGTGAGAGTAGAGCTACATAGGGTTATTGAAGTCAAGTGGCATCTGCGCCGTTCAAAACTGCAGAAGACGATATCAACCGCCGGATTATAATTGCAGAGTTTGGGTCTTCGTGATCTGTCACCACGTGATTTCCACTTCCACCCGATGCCCCGCACGTTTTCCTCGTTGCAATTTGTTTTAGTCGTCGAGGTGAAGTGTGCTGATGGGTTTGTCAAGTTCTGGCTTCCAATGATTCTGTGCATCCGTCACATCGAAACACCAATCACAAAGTGACACGTGTATGCTAGGTATGCCATGTGAAACACATAAAAGGATAGATTTGGTGCTTACCAACTGAGCGTGCACCGCATGTGTGGTGGCATCAGAAATATGAATTTCAATATTTTAGGGGTAACAGTAGGAGTTGTCCAAGTGTCAACTTGCAGTCAGTCTACAATCTGTGATCGTCAGGCGAGTCAAACCCTCCATGGTGAGTTGCGTACAGAGGTGCAAATGAAAACCGAAACCTGAAAACAGCCCGAACCGAACCGATTCGCCCCGGTTCGGTTTTGGTGCTGGTAATTAAAAACTGATAAAAAATCGAAAATTCTGATAAATTAAAAAAATCGAAAAATAAATAAATAAAATATGAAGAAAAATCGAACCGAACTGAACCCAACAGACCAAAATTGAATTCGGATCGGATCGGTTCAGTCAACCGTAGCCGAAATGTTTTGGCTAGGATTCAGTTATGTAGAACCCAACCCGAATACCTAAATTTCGGTTGCGGTGCGGTTCAGTTAACCGAATCTGCACCGCTAGTTGCCTATTTCAGCTGCTTAAGTCTTTAACCATCCACTTCAAGGCTTTGATAGGGCTCCAAATGGGATGGGTTGAACCCATGGATCAAGCCGACCTTGCACAGGTTAGGGTCCAAAATCCTGATCGCTTGGCTCGGGTCAACTTCGAAAAGAACTTTGTCATGTAAAAACAATATCTTAATTGTTTGATTTGAATTGAAGGACATGATCTGAAGATCTTTAGTGCAAAAGTTTCACAAAAGAAAGATCTCTATCATATAAACCGAAAGAGTCTAAATGTTGAATCAAATGATGGCCTTTGATTGCGTTGAACTATATGATAGAGATATCGTATATAGTGCCAATGTTTGAGATCATGACTTTCAACCTAGAAGACTTAAATGGTGGTGGCCTTGGAATAAGATTCATTGAAAAAATGAACCAAGCTCTCTTAGTGCATGATCATTTCAACGGAGACTCTTCTCCCTTAATATCTACTTTACCTGCATTAAGGTACATTTATTTTTCTTGAAAAAAAGTACATATTTAGTATAAAATGATTTTATTATAAAAAGGTGTAAAATTTACTTTACGAGCTATTATTCATTTTTTCCTACCCTAAAAGTGCACGGCTTGTATAAAATTGCACAATCTATAAAACTATGGCTTCACCCAAACTCCTTCAGCCAACATACATTGAGCACCTCTGAATCAAATGACGAAGATCGTTTTTCACATCAAGATTGTACGCAACGGTTCTTGAGATCATGGATATTCCACTAGACAGTCAATTTTCAATTCCATATGGCAGACATCCTAAAAGTGTCCCTAAAATTATGTGGCATATATCGCATTCAAACATAATTTTAGGATCACTTTTTAAGATGTGTCACATGGTATAAAAAAGTGGTTGTATGACGATATGCCCATGATCGAAAGATTCCTTGTGTAGAAGATTGGTACGAGAAACAATCTCTATCATCTGATTTCAAGGCGATGAACGTATACCAACTAAAAGAGATGGGTTGAGGTTACAATTTCATTACCTACAAACCAAGGTACCCATTACCTTTTAGTTGTACTCTTTTGAGTCCGAATAGAAAGTCGCCACTGCATATTTTACATGCAATAAATGAAAATTACGGGCTACAACCCCGTAAGTATAAAGATATTGCACGTAATATTCACATATTAAGCCTTTAGGGCTCGTTTGGCAGTTTTTACCCAGAAGCCCATTTTCTCAAGAAAATGGCTAGTTCAGTTTCTGCCAAGAAACCCATTTTATGAGGAAAGTCACTTTCCTAAAAGCTGTTCTTGAGTTACTCAAAAACTCATTTTCTTAGCAGTTTTTACATTTTCTTGTTTCTACACTTTCTCAAGAAATGTCAAGAAAGTGCATTGTGTTCTTCCACACTCTACAACCGCACGTATTTATGACCTTCATCAAAGCGGTTATATTGATTAGATGATTGTCAAAATTTATATACTTTAAATCGGTAATGTGTTTAATACTTTGGTCGGACACAAGGATAAAAATTTCGGGTAAATTTTCAATTTCGGGCTTGATCGAAACCAAAAATTTGAATCGAAATTTCGGCTGAAAAATGAAAATCTGGTTGAAATTTCGGTTGAAAATTTGAGTCCCATACAAATTTGGACCGAAATTTCAATCCAAAATATCATTTCGGTGGAGACCGAAATCGATAATTTCAGCCGAAATTTTGATCCTTGGTCAGACAGATTCTCGAAATATTGTCTTAACCGTGTACACCGATGGGGACTTACTCGAAAACCGATTTTTGGTGGTTCGACTTGGATTTGAGAAACTAAAAACCGATAGTTATCAGTTTGGGTTCAGTTTAACATGAATAAATAAATAAGTAAATAATTTGAGAGATTATGGGATCATGGGTCCTTACCATCCCGATCATGCATAAAAAAATCTTGAAATCATGGTACTTCGCCAAGGATTAAAATGTCAGAAAACCGATACGTACCGTCCGAGCCCAAAACTGATACGTATCGGATGATACATATTGGTATCGGATTGTACCGGACGATACATTCAATGTATCATCCAGTAAATGCATATAAACTACCGATATGGTACATTGACACTTACTTTAAACATCCTATGTATTGTTCTTTTTTTATGATTATGGATTTAAGATGCATTTTGGTTATATAATGCACTTATTTTCTTGGTTAAAGACATCATTTTTAACTTTAAATAGGTTATATCTTTTTATATTTTTTAATATTTATGTTTTATAATCACTGAACTCAAATATTTTCCAAATTTATCTAAATTAAACAGCCTTGACCCTTGCTAAATAGTTGCTGAATCCAAACTTGGTTAGTTTGCGTAGTAGAGACAAATGGGTCATCCATAGGACTACAATATGTAATACAAGGCTGACAAAATTGGGGTACATCATATTCAGCTGATCTCAAAGTTTTAAATTGGAGTCAGTCCACCAAATCCAATCAAAACAAAGTCAAAATAACAAAATACCATCGGATAAGTGTATTAAAATTGAAAATAATATTATGAACAAAAATTATAAGTTGTCAAAATTGAAATTTTCAAATCGATTCAACCAAACTTCTCTTCATCATGTGCAAGGTGGAGATCATCTTATATACAACCATAACTGAACTTCATGTAAGGTCCTTATTTTTATTATAAATTGCACTAAAATATATAGGTGCCAAAGGAATTAGATCCGTCCACTGCCTTTGGTGCATGGGTGGGGTACTTGATACCAATCCTATACAAATTGTAGCTCGGTTAAGAAACTGAGCCTTCCTGAGCAAATTCCTTCGAAAATCATCAATCACTTTCAGCAGAAAATGCTCGAAAAACACACAACCCAAAGAAACTCAAGAACAAAAGAAAAACTCATGAAAGTCATTTTCCGCAGAAAATGCTCAAGGAAAGTCATTTCCTTAGCTCCTGAACGAGCCCTTAAAGAAATGGTGGTAGAGGCTTGGAGATTCAAGCGATCATTGGTGGAAAACTATCGATCAGTAATTAATATCGCATTAGCAATAACAGCTGGGACGTTAAATGTGGAAGGTATAGTTGTTCTTTCTGGTGGTAGAAAGGTACTCTACTTTTAAAGAAGAGTTCCTTAAGTGCATATCTTTTAAGAAAATTATAAACAAAACACAGCATGCGACTGACGTGGCGTGACGTAATTGATTGCACCAACCTGCATTAATTGAGTCTTATCGCACTTGCAGCCAATTGTGCCTTACCATATCAGTCGCCTATACTTTGTCTACATTAAATTTGTCCTCCATATAACACTGTCCTATCTTTTATGGTCATGATTATGACTTTCATTTTTGGACTCATAAATGGTGTAGTTGTGGTAACAGCTTCCGTGACAATTATCTCAATACTTAGGGATTTTGCATTTACCCCCCTATGATATGTAGTATTTACATATCCGACCCTCGGATTTCACCTATTTACAATATGGTCCCTGCTTTTGTGTTTCCTTTGCATTTAACCCACTACACTGACGAATCAATCATTGACTATTATAACTCTAAAGTTTGACTGCTTGGAATCAAATGATGATGATTATTTCTCACCATAATTTTCTATCCAATGAATCTTGACATCATGAGTCTACCATCAGACAATTTGATTTTGATTCATATGACACACATATTGAAAAGTGGTCCAAGAACCATTTTTGATGTCCACCAATGATTATGTTCACTTTTTTTATTATCTGACACATGAAATCAAAATCTGACAGCCTGATGGTACCCTCCTATCATTGAGTAGAATATTATGGTGAAAATGATATATCTGCATCATTTGATTCAAAGCAGTCAAAATTTAATTTTTAATAGTCAACAATTGGTTCGTCAATGTAGGGGTACTAAGCATAGTCACCAAATTGGGGTCCGACAATAATTCGGCGAGGTTAAATTTGAAAATTATTCGTGAGTAATGATGCAAATTTTTTTGATCAAGTGAATTTTTGAAAATTTTGTGAATAACTCGGAAATTTTTCATAAATTTGGTGATTTTTGTGACTATGATCGTAAGTAAAGGAGACACAAAACCAAGTACCACAATATAAATAGGTGAAACACAATGTAAATATGATATATCTTGGGGGTAAATGCAAAAATCCCCAATATTGCAGCAGTTCTAGAGCTTAGTTGCACGAAGCGTGTAGTAGGTTGGAAGCGGGAGCGTCATGAAAAACTTAAAACTGAATAGTTTTTGTAAGATATACAACGGGTCTAACTCAACCTTACAAAACCGGCTTGTAAGGTGAGGAGTGCCCAGATTATATATAGCCCAAGACTTCCAAGCACACAGGCAATGTGGGACTATTCTAGCACGCCCCCACACAATTGACGGGATTGAGCCAAGCCAAATTACATGGACAATTGAATTGGGTAACATGGAGTAGAGAAATACCTGTTTTGATACCATGTAAGAAATACAACGGGCCTAACTCAACCTCACAAAATTAACTTGTAAGGTGACGAGTGTCCAGATTATATATAGCCCAAGACCTCTAAGCCCACAGGCAATATAAGACTATTCAAACAGTTTTATAGTCGAAAGTGGGAGAGGGAACGAGATTCCCAAGAGGGAGCGACACACTAAGTAGAAGGTTCCATAATATCTTCAATATCTGTTAAAACCACCTTCAAATCGTTGATAGCTGATTATAGAAAGGTTGATTGGGCCTTCATTTGGAACTATAAAATTCCCTCAAAACTTTCTTTCTTTCACTAGTCCTTGATGTAAGGATAAAATTGCTACTACATATCTCCACTCTGAATAAGAGAGGGATGAATATCTCACAGTTGTGCTTTCTTTGCAATAATAGTGTAGAAGATTTGGAACACTCGCTTCTTTTCTGTGAGAAAGGGTGCCTATTTGGGGAAAATCCTTCAATTAAAGCTTTTGGGATCACTACCTGCTTTCACAAGAACATCATTGGAGTCTTCTTGGGCTAGGTGGCTAGGAGAATTCACTGTCACAACCCGAAATTCTACCCTATCCTGAGGGCCTAGAATTCTGAGTTATGACCCGCACATATCCCAGATATGCTAAGCGGACATACACCTAATCAGAGTTCTCGCGCAATAATAGTTCCACGAAATCCGTGAAATTCAACAAATATGATAGAATATAAATGCAATCATAAATACTGAAATAAGTGTGGTAAAATCACAATCCACCAATAAAATGTAAATCCAGTAGGAGACAAATCCGATAAAATAAACTATAAAATCTGCAATACTAGTATCAATAGAACTCAATACCAAGTCCACAATGATCAGTAATCGGCACTCGAATCAAGATCAACACTGTAGTCCTCCTGATAATCGGTAGAGTCGCCCTCCAAAGGCTCGGGATCAATGAAATCAGCGTCGGCGAGATCTAAATGGCTCGCGTCTACTCCACCAGCGTAATCACCTGCAACTGTTAGATTATTGTGGGATGAGTTTACTCAGTCATGTAAACTCAGTGGGATACACCACCAATCCACCCCATGCTACTTAGGTGCATTGTGGGTGCATTAAGTGAGTGATAAACATAATATCTCAAAGCATATAGCAAAAGAGAGATAAAATTACATGCATATTGTAGAACTCATATTATAAATGCAAGACCATGATCTAAACACTCATATCCTAACGTACCTTACCATATCTCATAACATATCATACCATGTCTTATTATTATTCTAGCACATATGTCTGTACATCGCAGAGTGTAACTAACATACTCGTGAAATCCTAAACGACTGGTGCCAGAGTCGCTGCTCGAGCTACCATGGGAGGGTCAACATAGTATCATACCGCCATATCATAACGCCCTCGTGTCATACTCATATTCCACCACCCAGCCAGTGGGGAGACATAATGACCAAAGTCACTCATAACATACTTATACTCATAATCTCTCTCAGAGATCCATCTTGGTTGAAAGATGTTGTTGCCCTTACGGTGGCTACACAAGGAACGACACGTACAGAGACTTAAGTTCTTTATCTTTTGCTGGCCTACACAGCGATGCCTTATTATCGTACTCGTATCATAACTTATTTTATCTCATACTCATATCTTATCATACTCTTACACTTAATCTTTGGACAAACTATAGTGAGGTAACTTTCCTAATTCACGCTTCCCAAGAAAAAGGTTCTGTAGTAACCTGGATGTACTTCGTATGATAGTCTATACTATCATAGAGGTATTACATCCGTACATGAATGCTAATATTCTGAGTTTCACGTGACCGTAGAAGCAACCTCACCACAGCTAATGCCTATGGTCAAACCTCATAACTTAACTCATAACTCATACTATCATATTTAAACTCGGGGTGATCGAGTCACCGTATATGTCATCGTATACGAGGTTACATTGAATTCACACTCACCCAACTCGTCATGGGTCCCATTCCACCATGAGTTGTAAGGCATGCGAATACGGTATATTTCTTGCTTCGATACCATCTCTGCGAATCAACACGCCCAAGCGTAGGCATGATCTTATACACTCTCGTACTCATGATCTAACATATCCTTAACTCGTATAATTTGATTAAGTTGCAAATATAAAAGTATCACACATATAGAACGATTTACACTTAGATTTTGATTATGTTTATATTTATATTTATTTACATACCACCCCAATATAATTAAAGTGGGGTGCATCATGACCATCGATCGAAACATCAATAAATTAGAGTGTATTGAGTTTTAGTCGAACAAGTAGAGTTATAGGAGAACAATATCGATAATATTGTTTGATGTCTGTTCGGACATAGATCAATTGATTGAAAAGTATAACCCAATCGATTGAATTTAAATAGGTGCACACATTCAGTTCGGTTAAAGATTAATCGATTGAAAAGTGTAACTCAATCGATTGAATTAAAATAGGTAAGTGTACATAGTCGGTTCAATTAAGAGTCAATCGATTGAGAAGTGGAGCTCAATCGATTGAATTTAAATAAGTGTACATAGTCGGTTCAATTCAGAGTCAATCGAATGAGAAGTGGAGCTCAATCGATTGAATTTAAATAAGTGTACATAGTCGGTTCAATTCAGAGTCAATCGATTGAGAAGTGGAGCTCAATCGATTGAATTTAAATAAGTGTACATAGTCGGTTCAATTTAGAGTCAATCGATTGAGAAGTGGAGCTCAATCGATTGAATTAAAATAAATGTGCACAATCAGTTTGGTTCAATTTAGAGTCAATCGATTGAGAAGTGGAGCTCAATCGATTGAATTTAAGTAAGTGTACATAGTCGGTTCAATTCAAAGTCAATTGATTGAGAAGTGGAGCTCAATCGATTAAAGAATAAATTAAAATAAGGCTTTGAGTTCTTAGCAAATAAACGAACTAATAATATAATAATCCATTCATTATTCCAATTGCCTATTCACTACCAACAACCTCAATCGATTGATTATATCAATCGATTGAAATACCCCATCTTTCAAATAAAAATAGTGAGTGTCAGGAATAATTAAAGCGTCAGAAACCATTAAATAACACCTCAAGCTCAATCGAATGAATCCCGCGAATCAATCGATTGAATCTTAAATTAAGGAAGTAGAACCTTCTCTGTTATGGTTTAGAAGTCGATCGATTGAAAAATGTGTTTCAATCGATTGACTGTTGAGATTTAAAAATGAAATTGGGTTCCGAAATAAAACCCAAAATACATCTGAAAAATTTAAAAAAATAATATAAAATCAGGATTAATTATTATTTTAATCCTAAAAGCGATTTTATAATAAAATAATTTTTGATTCATTTTAAATAGCCCATCGATACGCGATCGAACGTATCCTACGCGATGGGATCTGAGAAGGACGAGATGGATGGATCGGTACCCACCTCTTGAAGTGTGATCGGCGGATCGATGGTGATTAGAGTGATAGAGATCGGAGTCCACACGATGGTCCGTCCACGATTACACCGCCTTCTTCCACCATGATTTGAGTGTAGAAAAATACCACAGTATTCTTTGTAGAAGAACACACGAGATTTAAAAGAGATTTGGGTGTTTTTAGAAAATGGTGGCTATAGAAGAAGATAGAGTGACGGCTAGCATTTTTAAGAAGAATTTTTATAATAATGATTTAGAGTTCTCCGTAACTTTCTTATTTATAATTTATGGGCATTAATTCGGTGTTAAGCGGTCACACTAAATAAGGGTGTATAGGTATAATAGCCCTAAAATCTCGAACAAGAATTTGACTATTTCGATAAGCGTGTCCGGCACGAGAATCGAGACAGATTTAAAATTTTGAGAATTATATTATTAAAAATAATATTAGCCTGTGATTAGATGAAGTCACGTGTGAATTCTCACCTAAGCTCAAGTCATATAGGACGTCGAGGCTGCACGTTGCGCCGTAGCGACCGTGTTCGTGCTTCACGCCGGAGTCAAACTTAGGGTTTAAACTGAAATATCAGAGATATTTCATTTTAGGTAGCTTATAAGGGAAGGAAGAGACCTAGAAAGATCTCCTCTTTTCTTCTTCCTCTTTTTCTTGAATTAGAATTCTGTAGCTAGGTTGGGATCTGAATAGGTTCTTTGAGGGAACAAGGTTAGAGATACCAAGATCATGCGTCAATCTGAGTTAGGGTATGGAGAGTTCAATAAGACGAGCTCAAGTATAGTCTAAGTGTGTGCGTGGCCTCTGCGTGCTGAACTAGAGTTGATAATCTCCTTGTCGGAGTTATATCGGTGATAAACTCCGAGAGCCGGATCCGAAATCTTCTCGGATTTCGTTTGCCGAGACCCTGAAAGGGCCTAAATAGAGGTGAGCCTGTGCATTTAAATTGGGCAAGATTAAAGACCTTATGCATGTGTTTATGTGTGTGTTGATAGTGGTTAGAAACCATAAATGCAAAGAGGTTAAAATAAGAAAAAAAAATTGGTGAACTCCATTAATGACAGAGTTCTGTCATCATTGATCGATTAATACTAGATTGATCGATCAATGAGAAGCATTGATCGATCAATAAGGGCATTGATCGACCAATTCATATAAACCTTAAAGAAGAATAGTAGACTTGACTTTCTTGGAAGTTCAGTGCTCGAGAGGCATTGATTGATCAATTTGCTAATTGATCGATCAATTCTGAGGGTTGATCGATTACAGAGAGAATGATCGACCAATGGCAAGGGTTGATCGATCAATCATGGATTGATCAATCACTGGTGTGTATTGATCGATCAATGAGGAAATTGATCGATCAATCTGTCTAAAGTGACAAAGATAACATGAAGAGGAAAATTTAAAATTTTAAGGTATTGATAGATCAATGAGGTCATTGATCGATCAATGAGGTAGATTGATCGATCAACTGAGCTAGTGATCGATCAATTTTCCTCTGTAAATTGTGAAGAAGAAAGGAGCTATTGATCGATCAATTGAAGCATTGATCGATCAATGATAGGAGGTGATAGATCAATAGAGGCTATTAATCGATCAATTAACTCTGTTGCTTGTGAAGTATTTGAAGGGGATTGATCGATCAATGGGGGTCATTGATCGATCAAAGAGGAGGATTGATCGATCAATAAAGGTGTTGATCGATCAATCACTCCTATTTTTGACCTGTTTTATTTTAGTAAATTGAACACTACTGGACACCGCGCCAGTTGATATTCTAACATCCCTGACACTTAATGTACTATGTTTATGGTCTAGGATTAGACCATGACGCTCTGAAAAGCTTTGGATTTGCTTAGAAAGAGGTCTGACCTAAGGTAGGGGAAAACGAACCTAAACTATTTTTTACTATGATTTCATGATTCTATCATATCTGTACCCTGATTTCTGTTTTAACAAGCATGTTAGCATATCATAAATTCCTATTTTCTGATTTTGTATTCTGAAACCTGCTCCTGATTTCTGCTATCTGATTTGTGAGGTCTATGTGTGTATGTGATTTGATAATTTAACCAGATGATTCCCACCGACTCAGCGGTATATTCGTGTCTGGCACACTTGTGCATCTGCTTTATTAATCCCTCGACACAATTATACTTCATAGATGAGGCATTGTTGTACCCTAAAATTATTCATGTGAACGACGATTGGTTGGGGTTTCCTATCGGTAGATTTCTGTTTACTCCGTGTTATATATTCACGGGAGTTTCTTAAGTTAGAAAAGTTATACAATTTAAGTCACTGATTATGTAGTTGCATAGGAACCACTATCAGGAACCATTATTTTCTTGTATTATTATACATTCTATAGGAACCACTATCAAGAACTATTGTTTGGGTGATGGACATCCATCACCAGTGGTTCTTCTTTATTCCTTTTTGGGAATATATATTCTTTTGAGATATATATATATATACATATTTTATTTATTGCTTCTTTCTTTTTACAAAGCCTTATGTGATGACTCGATTTACCACTGCTGGACAGTGTCTGCTTATCCTAGGGATCATTCAGAGTATGATCCTAATGGCACGAATTTCCGGGTGCAAAAATCCGGGCTGTCACAATAGGCGTTTACTTTAAAGTTTAACATAAAGGTTTAAAACTCACATAGTAAGGTTTGATCCTTAGACCTCTTGTTTATGACCAAAGTCTTTCAACCACTAGGCCATCACACAACTTATGTCAAATAAAAATAATTTTAAATATAAAACTTTTTAAAAAATCAAAATGTGTATTTTCTCAGCTAGGGTAGGTTCCGGTGTGGAGCACTAACACCATGCTTGGTGCAAAACAAATCTAGCACCATAAATTCAGTTTAAAATTTTTAGGGTCGTTACATTCACCGAGTCAAGGCTTCAAAAGTTGGATATGCGATCAACTTCACATATCCTGATATCCATCATCTGGAATGTTTGGTTGGCTAGGAATGATGTAAGATGTAACTAGCGAAGGCAAAAGGTGATCCGCGACAGTATTTTTTCAGTGTGCAATAGCAGGAGGCAAAGGTGACCTTTCTAATTTTTAGCTTAATGGGCTTCGAAGCCGAGCATTTGTTGTCCTTTCCATTTAATTTGTAATGGGGTTTTGTATCGGAAAGGGTATTTTTTTAATTTTTTTTTCGGAGGTTTTTTTTCAGACATTCCAGTTTCCTCCTAACTTAGATTTTTCCCATTTCTTTAGGATTTCCTATGTCTACACAAGTATCTACCCTGATTTTCTTCGAGAAGTCCGCTTTTCCAAGTAGCAATGCTTGCGGTGCTAGCTTCTATACTACTCAAGCACTCCCAGCTACTAGTGTAGTTTTTAATAAAATTAATTTTTTTCTTTTTCTTTTTAAATAGTGTTTTACATGGCACGCATCCTCAAAATGAGAAGTCTTTCTTTTAGGGCTCGTTTAGGTATTTCCTAACTTTTTCTAGAAAAGCTTTGAATCCTGACAACTCAGAATCCTGCTGATTCTTAGCAGACTTTGATTCCCGTAGTTTCTCAAAATTGTTCTTAAGTTGCCCTGATTTCTGACTCTTCTCAGAAAAGCTAATTTCTCAATCGTTCTTAATTTTTCTCCGAAAAGCTCAGAATCTGATGAATCTATGATTGTGCTACCGTCATACGAATGTTAATCATCGGACTACTTGTCGTACTCATATTTGGCTAAAAAATTTTGGGCGACCAATCCATGTGAGGTTGAATTTATGTGATAGATTTATTTTTGAACATAATTTCTAGAGACATACTTATAACACCAAAAACTACCTTTATACGAATGTTAGAACCCCTCCTCCTCCATCCTAGTAGTAAATTGGGCCTCCGCTCAACTCAATGATTAGATTGGCTAGGTCCATCTAGTATTACTATCAATATCAGTATAGCCAAATGCCGATATGTGTCGGTATCAGTCGATACTTTTAAGTCTTCATTTGACTAATAATCATGTAGATCAACTATCTTCATTTGACTAAAATCGGGTTTGGTTCAGTACACCCCAAACCAAAACTGAATCGAAGCCCATTCAGTTCGGTTCAGTTCGGTTTAATTTTTTTCTTTGAACTTGAAACCGAAACCGATCAGGTTTGGTTTAGGTAAAAAACCTATTTTTAGGGTATTTTTTCTGTTTTTTTTTTTGCATTTTTCGATTTTTCTCGATTTTTTCGATTTACTCACCCTATTCCCTCGGTTTTCGGTTTCAAGCCATCCAAACCAAAATCGAACTGAATTGGATTTCGGTTCGGTTCGGTTTGTGTCGAGTTTTGATCTGATTTGGTTCCCTCGGTTTTCGATTCGATTTTGGTGTTCGGCTTAAGACTTGCATCCCTACTTCCAGTGCATGAATGCAATTATAAGTTTATTAAGTTCTAAGACGATAAGACGATATATCTTAAGCATTACGATACCACCAAATTCAACCCTTTCTCATTGGATAGCTGCCCATAAGCATAGTGTTTTATCACAAACATCTGATGTGCAGATGTAGGATTTGAACCCTGATAAACCCTGCCTGACCCCCATTAAATGTAGGATTTGAACTCATGATAGTTAATTAGTATAATTAATATGATAATTTTAAAAATATAATTAAGGGGTTTGGTCAGGTCCTACCAAGTAGGACCCTAAATCGGATTCTACTTTATCTCTTACCATCCAAAGAGAAGAGATATGTTGTTGGAGTTAATCGTGGAAACCAATACATGCTTGTGAGAGAAATTAAAGGAGTAAGAGAGAGAAATGTGTGGAAACTTGTGAGAGAAACATATGTGGAGGAGAGATCTAACTGTCTCTCAAAAATTTTCTTCTTCCTTCGAACAAAATAAGAGCCTTATTTTGGGTAAAATAAGATTTTAGGAAAAAAAAAAAATTAAATTCTTTTTCTTTTTTCCAGCGAAAAAGCAGCCTTATTTTTGGGAAAGATTTTAGGCAAAAAAAAAATACCAACTATTATATTTTGAGAAAAATAATAAAGAAAAATCTTTTTTATAAAGAAGAATTTTTTTTTTGCCTAAAATCTTACCCAAAATAAGTCTACTATTTTATTAGAAGGAAAAAGAAAATTTTTGAGAGACAGTTAGATCTCTCCTTTCTCTCTCCTCCACATCAGTTTCTCTCTCTTACTCCTTTAATTTCTCTCACAAACATTTATTGGCTTCCACGATTAACCCTAACAGCATATCTCTTCTCTTTGGATGATAAGAGATAAAGTAGAATGAAGGATCAAAATTTCGGCCGAAATGACTAAAATTTCAATCCAAAATTTCGATACTTGTGTAAAACGTCATTTATGCCTTGTTTGACAAAACTCATGGGAAGTTTTTTTTTTTTTTTACTTCCCATGAGTTGGTGAAGAAAAAGAGCTAATGGGAAGTTTTATTTTAAAATTTTACTATGGTTTAATTTTATTTTTTTTCAACTGTTTGGCTATATTGTGTAAAATTATTTTCTGAAGGCACCATTTTTCACTCCATGTAAACATGTAACCTCACCTCATCTCGTCGGGCCAAAATGCATTAGTCACTTTAAATTAGAACATGAAAATTTTTTTTTGTCCCAAGTTTTTACAAGAAGGGTCTTAAGAACATAGGCATACGCTCAAATAGTTTTTATTCCGCCTAGTACAAATCCCAAACAGTAACTTTAAACTCGTGAGACATACATCAAGCTCAAATACAAATCGCAAGTCATTTTTTGGAATTGTGCAACATGAAATAAAAAAACTGATATACCCCATGATCTCAAGATGCATCATCTGGAAGATTGGGATAAAAACAATCTCCTTTTTCAAATTCAAAGCAGTCAATGCATGTTGGCCGGAGGAGATGGGGTGAGGTTACGATTTTACAGTGCAAATAAATAGTACGATTATGAGGTGAGGTTGCATCTAAACCATATGATATAAAGGTCATGATCTACAAATCTACGATGCAAAAGAGTAGTGCAAAACTCAATCTCTATTATATGATTCAATACAATCAACTGTTTAATCGGATAATGGCTTTGAAGTGCATTGAGTCATATGATAAAGATTATGTTTGGTGCCAATCATTCACTTATGATCTTTAGATCATGGCTTTCAAATTAACTGGCTTAGATGGTTGGGTTACATTTATTGGCGTCGTTGTTTATGGGTACCTCTGTTCGCGACCATGCGTTCTTTGAAAGCGCCCATGTCCCAAACCCCTTGAAGACTATTGATTTATTCGGATCAGATGAGGGTGATTATTTTTCACCCCGGTCGTCCATAAAATAGATCTTAAGATCATGTAACACCTATCGGACGGCCAGTTTGTGATTCCATGTGTCCCCAGTCCCCAAAATATGGCCCTAAAGTCACATTTGAGCATGATGTGTGTTATATGATTGAAGAGTCATATTTTTGGTATCGGTGATACAGGAAATTAAAAATTGATCGTCAAATTGATGCACCATGAACCTAATATCTATTTTGTGGAAGATATTTGTTAAAAAAGATCTCCATCATTTGATCCGAAGAAATCAACATTTTTTTCAAGGGTGGGCGTGAAGAAAGGTGTATTGACATGTGTGCCATATCAACAAAAAAATTGAGCATTTGATGATAAGCTCATAGTCTCAAGATCCATTATATGAAAAATTATGGTGAAAAAAAAACCTTGATCGATTAATCTAAAGCAATCAAACGATTTTAAGCATAAAATATCCGAGTTAAAAAGAACGAATTTCGGGTTGCGAGGGTGGCCACTATAATTTCTCCGATCTTTTAACCCATATCATGGGCAGAAAAAAGTGCCAGTCAAATTTTAGCTGAAAATTTTATGTGGGTTTTTTTTCAAAAATACTCTAGTTTGTGGATCCCATTATATTGCCAAACACTTGCAAATTGTAGTTTTTTTGGGAAATTTCAAATTTCCAGCTAACAGGGCATTAGAGTCTTATCTGGTAGGCTCTGATCAAAACGAAAAACGAAATGAAATTCGAAATTTTGATCTTGAGTAGAACTTTATTTATGGTCCTACTTGGTAGGCCAGACCAAAACCTATATGATTAAATATGATTTAGCCTGTAAAACAGGCAAACAATTCACAACTATATAAGTGACATTTTTCGTTTTGTTTTATGGGAGGTGAGCAATATAAGTGACATTTAAGAGGCCCCTATCAATATCTCTTTAATTTTTCCTTAAACGTCATGCCAGAGAATCTTCCGTGGACAACTCTTCTAAACCGTCGCCTCGCTTACCTCTCCCTAATATATCTCAACCGTCCGCCTCCAATTTTGCTTGACCATTTGATGGGTAGTGATTGACCGGAGTGCAAAGAATGGCACTCGGGTTCGCACTGGCACTTGAGGTGGGTATCTTATACCAATCTAACTTTTGATGAAAAGGGTCCGATTAGGGCAGCCAATTGGTCGGGTTAAGGCCGACCCCATAACCGAACCTAGGGGCGAAAGCTAGCCCTAGCTCAGCCTTACCTTAGGCGGGCTTCGATGTGCCTAGACCAAACCCTAATCTAAATGAGTTAGGGTGGGTTTAGCTCCGGTTTCGTCATTTATTATTATCTTTTTGTAAAAAAATTCTGAAAAATATTCATTGAAGTTAGATTGATACTTTTAATGAGGGAAAAAAAATCCTAGCCCTCTTTATATGAATTTGATTTGAATTACTAAAATATCCTTATAACGGTTTGTTCCACGAATCACACTAATAATAAAAATTTATTTTAGTACTTTAATTGTAAAAAATATCCTTATAACTGTTTGTTCCAACTTACATGCTTTAACTTGTTAACACCCTATCTAGTTCGATGTACAACAGGCTTCTAGTTTTGAGGCCTTACGCCGGCCCTCTTATCATATTTTTAATCCCTAGCCCTAAGATTTTAGGGTCGGATTAGACATCCCTATCAACAGCTCGACCTTATTGACGACCTTAGGTAGGGCTCTCAATAGTCCAAGTTGGGGTTAAATCCAGCACCGCCCTACCCGAGCTGGGTTAGAGGTTTTTCTCATCCCGGCCCTAACTCGGGCCTAAGGGTACTTAACCCAAGCCCAATCTAACAAGCTAAGTCAGGTCCAAGCTAGGTTGCCGCCTTTTTTTGTATTTTTTCTAAATATTTTTTTTGTACCAATTTTTTTTTTATTGATTACAATTTTTTTAAATCATTATTTTTTATAAATCAAATGTTGCTTAACAATTTCAAGTTACTTTGTTTTTATAAGGCCATACTGTCTAGACAGCCTCTAGGCAGAGGAGTGCACTTGTAGATGTGACAGTTCAAGTGCAAAACCAACACTTAAGCGGTGAGAGAGCACCAACATATGTTGTGAGAAAATACGTCACAACCAAACCTCTCCTTTATAAAGACAAAGGGAGAGAACTACTATGGAGAATCAAACCCATGACCACTACCCACTCAAAGCGGGAAGCATACCAACTGAGCTACCACTCTATGATTTTAAGTTACATTTTATATAAATAAAAGTTTGTAAAAAGATGTGTGTTTTTATGTAGTAGGCTTAAATAGTTTTAGTGGCATTTTATTAAAATGCCCTAAATATTAAGTCGTTCAACAGAATAATGTAAGGCATTTTAGTAAACTGCCCTCTAACTCGAGTCATGGAGGGTTTTTCCAAGACTCTGAATCCCTATTGGTTCACATCATCAAATAGGTTGAATTTTTATTCCAATAAAATATATGCTCATTGATCGGGTAAAATGAATCACTCTTGCAAATAAGTATGTAAACAATTTAATGACCGAGTCACATCCCCTGTACTCTCCTTATGTCTCTGACGCATTGTAACATATAGGCAAAGCAGGTTGGTGTTGGTTACCCAACGTGTATTTTGAGACACTTTGAGGAGTGGTCTCGAGTCGAAATCGATCGATCGACTTTGGAAGTGATCGATCAATTCTGCAATTTATTGACAACTCTCTGGTGGAAAGAGATCAATCGATTCTGGGCAGACAAGTTCTGCGAATTTGGACGCTTTGGTTATTAAGAGAAGTTTTTGGTGAAAGCTTCCTAATGCAAATTAGAACTTATCAATAGAAGGTTTTTCTAGGGTTTCAAGAGAGACTTTTCTAGAGAGTAAAAATTGGTGAATACTTTAAGAGGCAAGGTATTGAAAAATAGATTGGGGATTGAAACATCTTATTGAAACTGTTCTTGTATTGGAATCGTTATTATATTCCGGCAAATCTCTTCTCTGAATTGAAGGCCTATGTCCTTTTTTATTCAATGTGTTGGCTGTTGAAGATCGTGTGAGATCTTGATCGAGAGTACACTAGCGAGAAGAGAGTGTGTGTGTTATAAATGTTTCGAAATACAGTGCATATACTTTGTAGATGTAGCCTTAGATTGGGTGAATTACGTAAATTCCTTTATGTTGTGTGTGATTGTTTTTGCATATTCTTATTTTTGTCATATTCATCATGATAGAGTTCGGTATCTTGAATTCTAACAAGTGGTTTCAAAGCCAAGTTTAGGCTATAATGGCGATGAAGGTTTCGAATATACGGTTCGAAGTGGAGAAGTTTTGGGGGAAGAATAACTACGCTCTATTGCAAGTCAAGATCACAGATCTCATTGTCTAACAAGGCATTGATGATGCTCTACTTGGGAAGGAGATAAGAAAGAAGGTAGGGACATCCAATGAAAAATAGACTTCTTTTGATAAGAAAGCCATAAGCACTATCCGATTGTGCTTGTCCGATGAAGTTCTGTACAACATTTTTCATGAAATGATGACTGTAGATCTGTGGAAGAAAATGAAATCTTTCTACATGACAAAGTCAATGTCAAACATGTTTTTTATGAAGAAACAACTCTACACACTTCGTATGAAGACGGTATGCGTATTCATGAATATTTGAATTCGTTTAATAAAATAGTTAGTGAACTATTGAGCATTGAGGTGAAACCTGAAGAAGATCTTGCACGTATCTTGCTCACCTCATTGCATGCATCCTATAAACACTTAGTGACCATATTAATTTATGGTAAGGATACCATAGCTGTTGAAGAAGTGACTGTTCCACTTCTTTTAGACGAATTGAGAAAACAGTCTGAATCTAACTCTTAAGGGACTAGTTTCTTTAGCAAAATGGGTCAAAATCATAATTGCAAAAGAGATAAGTCCAGAGGAGATAATAAATCAACGAGAGAAAATAACAGGTTCAAATCTAGGGGTGAGAGAAAAGATATTATCTGTTACTTTTGTAAACAATCTAGAGATATTCTAAATATTACAAGCAGTGATTGAATAAAGATAAGAGTGATGAAGGAATTTCGCAACAGGCTAGTATTTCTAAGTCAAATTTCAGTGAAGATCTACTATGTTCACTATTAAGCTCTAGTCAGGTTGATGGTAGATGGATCCTAGATTCAGGAGCATCATATCACATGTGTCCATATCGAGATTGGTTTGACCAGTACAAGGTAGCTAATGGTGGGACGATTTTGATGGGGAATGACAGTGTATGTAAAACAGTGGGTATCAGTTCTATCAGAATAAAGATGTCTGATAGTTGTATTCACACTCTTACTGAGATTAGGCATGTGTCTGATCTGAAAAAAAATCTGATCTCGTTAGAGGCATTAGATGAGATAGGATGCCGAGTCATCCTAGCTTCTAAAAAATTGACGATTGCACGAGGTGTTATGACCTTGATGAAAAGTGGGAAGATAGAGAATCTTTACATTCTAATAGGCGACACAATCAACGACAGTGGTATTACAGTTACAAAAGATTTCAAGGAGCACAAGAGGCTTGGTCACATGAGTGAACGTGGGCTAACAGAGCTTATAAAGAATAAAGTGATTTATGATATTCAAACTTATAATATGAAATTTTATGAAGATTACATCTTTGGGAAGTAAAAGAAAGTTTTTCCACAAGAAAACATACTTTGAAGGGATTGATTGATTATATACATTCAAATATATGGGGACTGGCTAAAGTCACTTCAGTATGTGGAGCCAACTACTTTGTGTCATACATAGATGATAATTCCAGAAAAGTTTGGGTGTATTTGATTAAGAACAAGTCGGATGTATTTCAGAAATTCAGGCAGTGGCAGAGTATGATTGAAAAACAAATAAACAGAAATATGAAGATTCTCAAATCAGATAATGGTAGGGAATACTTGTCATCAGATTTCAAAGCTTATTGTAAAAATCAAGGGATTGTTAGGCACTTGATAGTTCCTGAAAATCCTTAAAAAAATGTAGTCGAGAGGATGAATAGAAGAACACTATTGAAAAAAATATGGTGTATGTTGAATCATTCGGGCTTGGGTCATGGGTTATGGGCAGAGGCAGTGAGCACAACATGTTACTTGGTCAACTGGTCGCCTTCAACGACATTGAACTCAAAAATTACAGATGAGGTTTGGTATGGAAGACACGAAAGTTACTCTCGCTTGAGGGTGTTTGGATGTGCTGCGTATGCATTACTTTAGGGAAGTGAACGATCTAAGTTGGATCATAAATCCAAAAAGTGTGTCTTGATTGTCTGTGCCCAAGGAATAAAATATTATCGTTCTTAGGATACACAATCTCACAAAGTGATAATTGAAAGAAATGTTACTTTTAATGAAGATGAGTTTCCGGTGAAAAAGGCAGAAGAAAAATCTCAGTCATCTGGTGAATCATACGTACAAGTTGATGTTGAAAGACATGAGTAAGATGAGAAAAATAATGAAGACTTTGAGATAGAGCATGATAGCACAGTTTCTCAAGACTTACAGTTCCAGGTACCGGTTCCGGTTCAAGCTAAATTGAGAAGGTGAGAAAGGACAAAGAAATGTCTTGAAAAGTTTAAAGATATGGTATCTTTAACACTAGTACTTATCACAGAATGGTGTCACGGGGTCGCACTTCCGCAACCTCAGTCCCGTGCGGCACCTAACGCACGCTTCGCTAGGTCAGCCTACTTCTGATAACAATCGTCGCGAGGGCGTCCTTCGACGCGCTTTCAACCCGCGCGGTGCTTCGCTACCGCGTGCAACGAAGCCAACCGTTCTGCACATCAGCTCTGATACCACCCGCCTAGAGGACGGGAACTCCTCCCAACATGGTTGCCTCTATTTCACGGCCTACCATTCCACTCATCGTGTCCCTTGTGACACGCCAATCTGCACCGCTGCGCTAACTTGGCCTGCTCAAGCTTCACCCTGTGCACTGCACTAGTACCTCGCTCACCTGCCAAACCAAGCTCACAGCCTTGTGCCTCGCGCTCGCGTGCCCCACTGAGTCCCACGCAGCTTGCCTTCGTGTGCGTTTCGAATTACTAACACACGTACGTCCTTAGCCCACATGCTGTCGTGCTCAACTGAGTCCCACGCAGCGCCTTGGTGTTGTCTCGTGAGGTTGCCCAGCCATATGCACCGCGACGCGTAGTCCGGGGCCATACATCAACCTCCCTCGGGTTCCACACGGTATCGCTGCGTCGACGTCCTAGGCCCACCCTTTCAGGCCTAGGAGACACTTGCGCCCCCTCTGGCAACGCAAGGCCCCGTGTGCGGGGGAATAGCTCTCAAGCTCCCTTCCCCTATATAAGGGTAAAACAGTCATTCAGCCAGAATGGCAGGATAACCTCAAACCTATTGGTTTGACATACCGCAACGCCTCATGCATCGCTAGCCCACCTTGGCTATGTCGCGTCCATGTCGCGACCGTGACGCTCCGCGTCGTACCCTCATGCGACCGTGTCGCGTCCTCGCAGCGCGACCACGTCGCAAGGCCAACATGGCCCCATGTCGCGTGCCCTCCTGGCACCACATGCCGTGCCACACGCACCACGCCGCAAGCTCGAGTATTGGCCCCGTCACAATGGGGAATCAAGGACAGTTCCAGAAGTTCGGGTGGACACAAATGTTGTAAAGTGGCAATTAGCTATGGAAGAAGAATGACAGTCACTTCTGAATAAAAAGAGAGATCTCATGAAACTTCCTAAAGGAGAGAGAGTCATCGATTAAAAATGAGCCTTTCGAAAGAAAGAAGATGATAAGAGACAAATTCTGACGTTCAAAGCAAGGCTAGCTGCAAAGAGGTTCTCTCAGAAAGATGATATCGATTACAATGAGATATTCTCTCCGATTGCGAAGCACACATGGATTCGTACGTTATTAGCCGTGGTTACTAAAAAATATCTAGAATTAGAATAAATGGATGTGAAAATAATTTTCCTCCGTGGAGATCTTTAGAAAGAAATTTACATGAGATGACTAGAAGGATTTGAAGCAGAAGGGTCAAAACCGCTCATTTATAGATTGAAGAAATTTTTATACGATCACAAACAAGCACTAAGGCTGTGGTACAAGAAGTTTGATGCATATATTTTGAGCATAGAGTATCAGAGGGGGCAGAATGATTGTTGTGTCTACTGGAAAGAGTATTTTGAAGGGAAGAGAATCTTTCTAATTCTCTATGTAGATGATATGCTGATAGCAGTAAAAAGTAAGGTTTAAATCAACAAGTTGAAGCGATCATTGAGTTAGAAGTTTGAGATGAAATATCTTGGTTTCACAAATAAGATCCTAGTAATAATCGCTTTGGCTAACTCAAAGGACTTTTATCCAAAAACTCCTTGAGAAGTATAACATGAGTGATGCTAAGCCGGTATCAACTCCTCTAGCAGAGCACTTGAAACTCACAAAAAAGATGAGCCCATCCACGCATACAGAAAAGGAAGACATAAAAAGTGTTCTGTATGAAAATATTGTTGGGAGTTTGATATATGTTATGGTGAGTACACGACCAGATTTAGCATAGGCCTTGAGCGTGATTTGCAAGTATATGTTTAATTCAGGAAAAGAGCATTGGATTGCGGTTAAATGGATATTGAGATATCTAAAGTGTACGTCTGAAAATGGATTGATGTTTGAAGGTGGAGATACATGCGAGTTGGATATCTACAGTTATATTGATTATGCTGGTGACCTTGACAGAAGAAGGTCTAACACGGAGTACCTTCATTTTGGTAGGTGGAGTGATCAGTTGGAAGTCTATGCTTCAAGAGATAGTTGCATTGTCAACTACAGAGGCCGAGTATATAGCTCATGACTTAGAGGTTTGGCCAGTGAATTTGGTAAGGTTGATGAGAGCACCGATATCTTCTGCGACAGTCAAAGTGTCATTCACCTAGTAAAGAACCAAGTTTTTCATGCTAAAACAAAGCATATAGATGTTCGATTTCATTTTATTAGAGATATCATAGAAGATGGAGAAGTATTGATTGAGAAGATTGATACAAAAGAAAACGCAGAGGACATGTTGACTAAGCCGATTACACAGAATAAATTTAGACATTGCCTAAACTTGATCAACACTTGTAGAAAATGTTGATCCCCGTTGGGGTGGTGATACGGTTGTGGATGAAACCTAGGTAGAGAATTGTTGGTGAGGTTTAACCCCAACGTGTATTTTGAGACACTTTGAGGAGTGGTCTTGAGTTGAAATCGATCAATGGATTCTAGAAGTGATCCATTGATTCTAAGCGACAATTTATTGACAACTCTCTTGTAGAAAGCGATCGATCGATTCTGTAAAGCGATCAATCGATTATGGGCGGATAAGTTTCGCAAATTTAGACAGTTTGGTTATTAAGATAAGATTTTGGTCAAAATTGGTGAATACTGGGGAATACTTTGAGAGGCAAGGTATTGAAGAATAGTTTGGCGATTGAAACATCCGCTTGAAGCTGATCTTGTGTTGTGAGTTTGGGAGATAATACACAAAAACAATGTTTCACCATTAAAAGAGTTGACTGCCTTGAATTAGACGATGAAGATCATTTTCCGTCCCAATCTTCTATAAAATAGATCTTAAGATCATGGACCACGTATCAATCGGTCAAATGTTGATTTCATCTGACACAAATCCCCAAATGTGGCTTGAGAACCCTTTTCATTGTATACTATAATCATGATCACTTTTGGGGATGTGTGCTTGTGGAATCGTCATCTAGCCGTATGATAGGTGATTCATGATCTCAAGATCTATTTCGTAGAATATCAGTATGAAAAAATGATCTCCTTGTCCGATTCAAGGCAATCAATTTTTTTAATGGCGGAAATCCCTAGCTGCGTAAATATTCAGTAGTAAATACCGATACCCATGTTTTCTTTGTATCTTTCATATTAAAATACCATTATCAAAGAAGAATAGGGGTAAAATTATACAAAATTCTATTTTTCTAAGTTTGGTCTAATTTTGTAAATTTTGCTCAATCTTCACCCTCCACTCAAATGAAAAGAATGTTTCTGTTGGAGGTCCTTTCTCCTTCATCATTTGTCCCTAAGAGAAAGACCTATGCCACGTGAAGCTCCACATGAAAGCTTATATATATATATATATATATATATATATATATATGAAAAGATCAGACCGGGCTCAGCTGAGTGTTGGGGTATCTAGTCCATGCTCCACCTACTTTAACCTGGCCCGAATCATGCCCAAGCCTGGTTGGGTTCCATGGCAGGTTTTCACATTCAAAAAGCCTGCTATTTCTGGGTTAGGGGCGGCATAAATACGGGCCAGCCCGGTCAATTGGGAGCCCTAGCCTTAGGTAGGATATAAAAAATTCAAAAGTAGTATTGGTTTCTTTTTTGAAGGCAATTAAATCTCGTCACGATTTTCGCTCTCTTTCTCCCCAAGGTACGGAGTGAAACATTTGACTCGGTCTATACTAGTGGGACCTGTAAAGCTGACTTAGAGGCCCCTTTCTTTGTCTTTTGGCATCTCGTGAACCCTACAAAGGCTAAAGTTGAGTTGAATTGATCTGAAAGCCATGAGAAAGCATTTTCTATCCACCTACTCCAAACCTGTTTCCCACGCATCTGACTTCATTTTAAAAGAGGTTTTATTAGGTACCTGACCCGATTATTCATGATCTCAAGATCCAGGGTACAAAAGATTGGATCTAAAGATAAGATCCATCGTATAATTCAAAGCAGTAACATTAGAATTAGATATCACTAGGCTTATTTGATTTAGATGATGGAGATTATTTTTCATTCCAAACTCTTGCACTAAATGTCCCCTTTAAGAGAAAAAAAAAAAAAAAACTCTTGCACCAAATGTCTTTAGCTTATGGCACCTGTCACATGACGATTCCACTGGGTACACATCACCAAAAGTGACATGAGTACTAAGTCACCTGCCACTTGGCCACTTACCTAATACGAACTCTTTTAATTTATTTTTCCTTTCGACTTGAGGTTTGCTTGCTCCTCACCCTTCATCGACTCAAAACAAAATATCTTAAAATCTTGTACACATTGTCAAAAGCTATCCTTAAAAATTATGTTAATATAGTTAGGGGTGGGTGTAGACTCAGGTCAACAATCGAAACCGAAAAATTGATTTTTAAAAATTATTTTATTATATTTTTTAACTCAATATCTCAGGTTTTTTTTTTTCCTTTTTCGGTTTTTCCTAATTTTGGGTCGGTTTTCAAACCACCTACCCAATTTTGGGTCGGTTTTCAAAACACCTACCCAACTGCTTTTTGATTTCGGCCATTCAAAACTGAAACTGAACTGATTGGAATCGATTTCAGTTTTTTCAATTTTGAGTCGGTTTTGGTCCGGTTTCACTCCGATTTGGCGGACCATTTTTTCGGTTCAAATCTTGCATCCCTAAACCAAAGAATAATTACATCACTTGAGCCAAGGCCCACACGACCCTTTTTTTTCTCTACATCATTGACTAGAGGAGTCGTCTCAGAAAAAAAACTACATCTCATAGAACCAGATTCATGAAAACCAAAATCTCTTAAAACCAGCATTTCTTCATCACCAAGAACTCGTCAACCATTCCAATTTCTTCATATGGGTTTTCAATCTGTCACCCTCTTCATCATCATCCTCTCTTTGATCTCTTACTCCCCTGTGGTGTTTTCTCAACAGCCATATAGAGGACGGGATAGTTTAAGGTGTTCAAGTACAGATAAAACCACGACTTCTTCTGGCTACTTCTGCAATGGCCAACACCCAAGTTGCCAATCCTACCTAATTTTCAGGTCCCAACCCCCATATAACTCTGTTGATTCAATCTCAACCCATTTTTCTTCTGACCCTTTTCAGATTTTACAGTTAAATCCAGTTAGGTACAGTGAAACCATTCCAACAGAAATGGAGGTCATTGTTCCTGTAAATTGTTCTTGCTCAGGTGACTATTATCAGGCCAATACAACTTATTCAGTTGTTCATGGAAACACCCAATATTTAATTGCAACTTCCATATATCAGGGCCTCACAACTTGCCATTCTGTGCTCCAACTCAGAACCACAGTGTCTAGAATGTTGTTTACAGGTATGAACCTCACCATTCCCCTTAGATGTGCATGCCCAACAAGTAATCAAATCAGTAACGGCGTGAAATATTTTTTAACTTACACAGTGAGGCCAAATGATTCAATTTCAAGTATAAGCAAGAGGGTTAGTGTAGATCCACGAAGTATACTAGATGCTAATGAGCTTTCTGACTTAAATTTTACTCTTTATCCAAATACCACCCTTCTAATTCCTCTGAAGAACAAGCCCTCAAGTTTTCAGACAACAGCACCATCTCCACAACCTTCTTTCTCACCTTCTTCGTCCAGTAAAAACTCGGCAACCAAATGGGTTTATGCGGGTATCGGATTCGCAGTGGGTGCTTTTATTATCGTCTTTGTTTTATGCATCTCGTGTATCAGGAAGGCGAGGAAATCTGATCTAATTGGAATAGCACGGGGCATGGAGATGAATAAAGAAACACCGACGAACTCGAAAGTAGCCAGAGAGATTCACAAAGTTGTATCTGATATTAGTCATGTCGTGAAAGTTTATAAATTCGAAGAATTGCAATCAGCCACCGACGATTTTTGCGAAGAGTCTGTGATCAGCGGGTCTGTTTACCGCGGGGTCATCGATCAAAATCCTGTGGCAATCAAGCAAGTGGACAGATGTGTATCAAAAGAAATTAATATACTAAAAAACATTCACCATTTCAATCTGATACAGCTTTTGGGTGTTTGTTTCAATCAGGGCTACTGGTATCTTGTCTACGAGTATGCGGAGAGAGGGTCTCTGAGAGATTGGATGTGCAATGGAAGTGCCTTAGAGGGTCTGGGGTGGATACAGAGACTTAAAATAGCTTTGGATGTGGCCCATGGCCTTCAATATCTTCACAGTTATACCGAACCGGCCTACGTTCACAAGGATATAAAAAGCAGTAATATTCTATTGGATGGCGATTTTAGAGCCAAGATTGCTAATTTCGCCGTGGTGAAGATGGTGGAAGAACGGGAAGGCGGGTTTGCTTTAACAGAGCATGTTGTAGGGACAAAAGGTTATATGGCACCCGAGTATTTGGAGAATGGTTTGGTTTCTCCCAAACTTGATGTATATGCCTTCGGGGTTGTAATGTTGGAGATTATTACTGGTAAAGGGGCTGTTATTGCAGTTGAACAACGTGGTGATATGTTCTTATCAGATGCCTTTATAACTGTTCTTCGTGATCATAATGTGAATGAGAAGCTAAGGGACTTGATTGACCCTTCTCTGCAAGGGAATTATCCACCGGATTTAGCTTTGATGTTGGCCAAATTGATCGAGGGATGCTTAGGGAGAAATGCGGCATGTCGGCCGAGCATGGACGGGATTGTGCAGTTTTTGTCGAAAATATTAGCTACTTCTCTAACTTGGGAGTTATCAAGCAATCTCCTTGATATCCTAAGTAACGTCAATCACGTTGTAGAACCTATAGACGATGAACTTGATATGGAAGTTGAAAATGGAGATGGCACCTATGATACCTGAATACAGTAGAGCAGAAGTAGTTCAGAACAAGGCTAATATTGTTAGAATAGTCCCACATTGCCTGTGGGCTTGGAGGTCTTAGGCTATATATAATTTGGGCACTCCTCACCTTACGAGTTGGTTTTGTGAGGAGTGCCTAGATTATATGTAGCCCAAGACCTCCAAGCCGCAATGTGGGACTATTCTAACAAATATATTGTATATATTATATGTATTTTAGATGTATGCTTTATAGTTTTTACATTGTAATTCTTAACAGTGCATATCTCTTTTGTGACAGAAGACTATAAATTCCCTTGAAGCTTGAAAGTGTTTTGCCTTTTAAGTGGTAGTAGTTATGGCCATGGTTAAAATATTAATTTTCCAATATGTATCTATTATGACTCAAATCTTAAGAGGGTCATTCGATGGCGTTAGATGCAGTAGAGCACTAAACTCCGTGTGTATGCTCCATACAGTACCCCAACCCACACCACAATAGAAGGAGGAAGTTTTTGAATAGGATTCAACCACCTAGTTGGCACCGAATCTCTTGAGAATATTGTTATAGGTAACTATATGAATCTTAACCATTAATTAGGGAGACTAATTGCCACAAATTGACAATTTGTTTCAATCACCATTGGTGTAACCGAAAACCCAACTCCATTTATGCTCGAAATTGAATCCTTTAGGACTCTTGTCCAATCAAGCAAGTCAAACATGTCTAATCTTCTACCCTCTCTCTATAAATCCCTTATATCTCTAGCCTTCTTCCTCCTTCATGTATCTCTTCCTCTCATTCCTTCTCTTCCAACATCTTGGCACCACCGCTATTGTCATAATCCTCTTCTTCTTGCATCCAATCTAGCACCACACCAATTCACCATCGAAGCCACATCACTGAATCGACGCGTAGGCAGCTGCATCGCCGATCTAACGTGCGAGTTCAAAGCTACTTGGTATGAATCATCCTGAAAACTAAATGCACGCTCCAACAGGTGAGTGCCCCTCGATCAATCTTAAAATATTCAGTTTCTATTTTCAAAAAAAAAAAAAAAACTCCATTAATGAAGCTACTCTGTGGTTGAAGAAGAAAAATAAAAAGGAATATATATATATATATATATATATATATATATATATATATATATATATATATATATATATATTTGTTTTTCTTATGTATTGTCATTACTGTAGGATGGCACATAAGGGAGCCCAACCTCCTTCTCCATCCCTCCACCTCTGCACAACAGAGACCACAAATTTTGGTTTTATACATTGCTAAATATTAATAATAATAATAATAATAATAATAATAATAATAATATATATATATATATATATATATATATATACATAATTTTATATACAAGAAAACAAATGCATGGATTTGTATGTATGAGTGTTGTACTTGAGCCAAGTTTCAGTCTCCCAACCTTCTTCTTCACTGGTTCATCTGGTAAAACAAAAATACATATAGATAGATGTAAAGAATTTTCAAATATTAGTTACTGATGCTTATATATGAATTTAGTGTGTGCGCTTAGTAATGAATCCAATCCATCTTGTAAGTTCTTCTACTTGCTCCAGCATCTCTGCAACTGAAACCACGACTAGTGATTAAAATTATATATATATATATATACCTTCATAATAGGAGATAGAGGGGGAGAAATTTAGAAAGAGAGAGAGAGAGAGAGACCTAATCCCTAATCCTCTCCTTCAACCTTCGGTTAACTGAAAACTCAAGAGAATTTTAATTGAGGAGAGAGAAAAATAGTTGATCAAAGAGAGAGAGAGACCCATGGTTTTTAGCAGAAATTTAGAGAGAGTGAAGACCCAACCTCTAATACAAAAATTTAGAGAGAGTGAAGCCCCAACCTCTAACTTAGAAATTTAGAGAGAGAGAAAGAGAGAGAGAGTGAAGACCCAACCTCTAACACAAAAATTTAGAGAGAGAGAGAGGACCCAACATTTAATATGGAGAAATTTAGAGAGAGAGAGAGAGAAGGCTCAACCTTTAACACTCTCAATGCATGCAATATACATGTATGCGTTAAAGACTGTTACTTGTTCCAATTTCCAAACTGAAATGAAGTGTTCCACTCTGAGTTAGTGGCTTATATATAATTGTTTTTTTTAGCTTGTTTAATTTTATTTTCATGTATGGTGAATAATGTTTGTGGTGCTTAGTCTGTAGCTTGTCATATAAATGAGTCGTTGAAAGTTGGAGGTATGCAGTGTGAGGAAAATGATTGATATTGATATTGGCGATTGACACACTTAAGTATTGTCTCATACTTTCATATGCACCTAATTGCATCAAGTTGGTTTCTTCATGTATGAGGTTGTCATCTTGTTTAGGTTAACCTCATATATTATTACTGTAGCTTATTAGTCAATGGTGATTAACTTGTAAAGAAACATATATCTTAATTGATTGAAGTGATTGTGTTGGAATCTGAGGTATTCAAGAAGAAAATATTCCGAGTCATTCCTTATTAAGTAGTGGTTTCCTATTGTTACAATTGGACCTTATGGGCTGGACCCAAGAAATGATACAGAGATGGATCGTCCCGTCAAAATTTAATTCTTGAGACATCTAACAATTTAGAACCTAAGAAATCGGCACACAAATCAAGATGTTGAAACATCATTTAGAGACCATAGACCATAAAAGGATTGACCCTTAGATCTGAGGCCTTAGAGGCTGAAATAAATTGGGTCCAAGGACCTATCACCTTAATATTATGTTTCTCAAACATCTGATGGTTCAGGTTCGTTTAATTCGATCACCACATAGTAGGTACCCTAAGTGTGCCCGTAACTCTTAGATCTTATGAAACTTTGACTGAATGATCTAGGGTGCTAGAGGTTAGATTAGAATCGGTATAAGAGACCCAACCTATAAAATTATATTTTCCGACCATCTTATGGTCCATATTAGAAGATAGATGTTTTGAAGTTCAATTTGAACTATTGAAATTTTAATGTAAGATTTTGGAAACTTATCATACATGTATTTTTGTATTAAAAATTCCTCAAAACTATGATTAGAAAATACTCGTTCGTCCCAAATTTTAATCACTATATTATGGTTACAAACGTATAAGGTACGTGAAATAGTTTCGTTTTGTCATATATTTTCTTCCATCATATAACATGCATCACGTAGGAATTTACGATAAGACATATGCATGAGTAAAAAGGAATATTAAGATAGTCACACGACTTTTAAAGCATTCATCATGGTGGAGCTTCTTTCACGATCACGTGAAACTTAGAATGTTGGCATCCATGTAACGATGTAACTCCTCTATGATAGTATGAGATGTCATACAAAGTACATCCAGATTACGATACATGTGTGTTAAGAAAGTGAGGACTAAAGCCCATGCAAATATGAAATCGGGGCGGGGACCTAGGCCCAGATCCAAATAATATTATGATATGTTAAGACATATTGTAAAGGCCAGCTAAATACAAATTAAATTCTAAACGTGTCATACCTTATGAGCCATCGTAAGTGTCCAACGTCTGTAGCTGAGACGGGTCTTAAGGATAATTGTTATTATTTTGTCGTAAGTGTCCAACATCGTAAGATATGTTATCTTTGTCTCGAACTAAGGTGACATTGTTATTATTTTGTCGGCAACCTTATCTGGCTGGATGGTGATTTATGTTATGATATATATGTTAGGTGATTATCTACATATGAATCTTGCATGGTAGCCTCGAATAGCTATCCTGACACAGGTCGTCTAAGTAAGATAATTAAGATATGAAGTACGTTGTGTAGACGTATAGAGTAATAATAAGACTTACAATATATCACGCATGATAAGTTGATGAGATAAATATGAAAATAAATAAGAAATAGAAGAATCATGCACTTTTTATTTTAGATTATGCCCTTTAGTTTTGATTATGATATGCTATGAGTTATGGATAGTTTTGTCATCTTATTAAAATATTGGTTTTATTTTTAAAATATACCACAACTCAGGTGATTGCACACACAATCACATGGGTAAGTTATAGTGAATCGATTGTGCATCCCACTTGTAAACTCACCCCATCTCAAATCTAACAATTTCAGGTGAAGACTCTGATCATCTTGCTTATGATGACGTAGATCGACAGTTGTGCCAGAGGCGACATACGTAGACGGGGACGTTAGCTACCACCTGGATGAGAATGTAAATACAGGGGATTTCTACGAGTCTTGAGAGCCATTTTAATTTAGACTTTATTTCTTTGAGAGACACATTCTAGTTATTTGATACTTCTATGAGTTTACGTTTGGGACCA
Source organism: Chloranthus sessilifolius (assembly GCA_021018995.1). Classification (NCBI taxonomy): domain Eukaryota; kingdom Viridiplantae; phylum Streptophyta; class Magnoliopsida; order Chloranthales; family Chloranthaceae; genus Chloranthus; species Chloranthus sessilifolius. The sequence continues at coordinate 59,025,699 of CM037590.1, read as the reverse complement.
TTTTACCCTACGTAAAATTTGTTTTATTTTATATCCCAGATGCTTGGTTAGGATTTCACCTTATTAATTGATATTTACACTTTTCGTTTTTGCTTTCGATCCTTTAAATGTAAAACTTAATATTTTGATCCATATACTTAGTATTTTATGGTTATGTGTATGTCCGCTTATGGCCTTAACAAACGTGCGGTGTCATAACATGAAATTCTAAGTTTTGGAGATCGGATAAAGATTTTGAGTCATGACAGTATCTTCTATGCTTAATACGACTACCAAGAACAGAGTATATGGCTGCGTATGACATAGTTCTTTGCTAGCCCTAGCCATAGCAGAGTTCATCTACTTTAACAGGTTCCCATCCTCTTTACTAAAGTCATGCTACCTGCTTTAGCAAGTACCCATTCTCCTTGATAAATAGCAAGATTTTATGCAAGATTTACCTATTCAGTAGTTTTACCCTCCTCTCTATTCATTCCTTGTCATAGCAGATTTTATTTTCTCGGATAGAGAGTTAGTAGGGAGCAGAGAGGTTGCTACTAGAGCAGGTAAATCCTTTTTACAGGGAGTTAGAAAAGAAAATAAGAATCAACTAAAGCAGGTGAACTCCGTTGTGACGGGGGCTAGCAAAGAGCCATGCCAAACACAACCTGTGTCCGACAGAACAAACTTGTATTGGACAATACAACTGTAAATGTTTTTACTGCCCGATAAAAGGATACTATGATGCATTTCGTTCAAAGTACCTTTATTTTCATTCATAGATTCTTTCCATTCATCTGGATGGAAAGAATCTCTTGGTGAAAATAAAAGTACTCTTTCATTCATGCCTGAAAGACGAAACGCCTCACGGCGATATATTTTAACTCATGGCTAGAACCTTAGTGTTGCAGCTTTTGGCAACATGGGTTGAAGCTATGTAAGCTAGTCAAGTAAAAAAATTGATGGTTTTTGTCATTTTGACATGAGCTTAGTAAATGGTTTAAATGAGTAGTTAATTGACTTTTCTGTCGTCGTGAATTTTGGCACAATTTGTAACTATATTGAATATTAGAGGAAAATTACTCCTTTCTCCCTCATTTAATAAGGTCACATTACTTTTAATTTCTCATTACTTTCTCTTAACAACTTAATTATGATTAGGGAATCCATTAGATTAACCAATAACTATGATATATTACTATTCTATAAAACGCGTATTGGGATTTAATTAAAAAAAATGAGATGGGATTTAATTTGTCCACCAAAAAAGCGCTCATATTCGACGTTTAAGCCTTGATATATGAGCAGCTTTTTTGGTACGTTTAGCCACGTAGATAAATTGGATTAGCCTAAAAACGCATGTCATATTGTCCTCCTGAAACGGGGAACGGTAAGATTTTATCTTAGGCGGAGGCTCAGCTCTCTTTTTTTATTATTAAAAAAGAAGGGAAGCTAATCTCTCGTTAACCTTTTTTATTTGTATTAATAATGAGTTAACATTGGGTAAGCGACCCCAGTGCCAAGTGACTCGGGTCACTTTGGGATGTGTATCACTTGAAATCATCAAGTGTGATATTTTAAAATACTATTTAAAATTGACACCAAATAAATCTAATATACTATTAATTTTAGATGGCCTTTGACTAGAGCTGTCAATTGGCTTGGTTGGCCGGCAACTCAGTCTGTACTCGGCCCAAAAAGTATGGGGTCTTTTAGTCTCTAAACCCGGCCTGATTTAGTTAAATTATAATGAGTAGACCTCAAACAACAGACTATTTACGTGGAGTGATGCAATTGGTTGGCCTGACCTACATTGCTAGGACCCACCATGCTTGCATCACACCATGTAAGCGGTCCGTTGAATGGTCTGTTATTTGCAGTCCGCCATATATCAATGTCGGTTAAATGGTCTGTTATTTGCGGTCCGCCATATATCAATGTCCTTTATATATATATATATATATATATATATATATATATATATATAAACTGCTAATAAATCTAATCCTAATTTATGTTTATATGAATAATCTATATACCTAATAAATATGTAAACCACTAATAAATTTATAAATAAATATAGATACATTTTTAAAAAGAGATGGCTTGCTACCTAGCCCGACATAGGGCCGGTGAATATGTTGGCTTGGCCGGGGCTAGGGCTAGGGATGCAACCGAGTCGGGTCGAGCCCAAGCTCAGATCAGCTCTAGCTCAGCTCTACCTTATATGAGCCGAGCCGGGGTCGGCTCTAAGCTCTTCGAGCTCAAAAATTTCAAGCTCTAACTCGACTTTCCAAGATCGAGCCGAGCTTCGGGCCAAGTATGTTCTATTATAAAAAATGATCTCAAAATAAAAATCGCGTACCTTTTTAGTAGATATCCTTTTGATTGACACTTATCATTTGATTTGTATTTCCTTGTTGGTTAATTTGATGGTCAAGCGATGGGTTTGAAATTTTTCTCAGACTCATGTAGCATAATGAACATTGATGAAATTAAATCAATTATGTGATGTCAGTTGAGTGCATAGCTTTTTAAAAAATTTACGAAAAATAATATATTTTTATTATAATTTGAACTTTTGAAATATGATTGATAACTATTATATTCCCTTAATAAAATATAGGGTTTTTTGCAAACACCCCCCTGAGTTATGTTGATATTACAAATAACCCCCCCAATTATAGCTGTTTGCTTTAAACTCCCTGAGTTAGCATTTTGGTGTTTATAAAACACCCGTTTTAACGGATGCTACTTTAAATGGTTAATCAGCCGTTAAAAAATAGCCTAAATACCATATTTATCCTTTTAAAAATTAAATTACTAAATTGCCACCCTCTACACGTGGTAAGAGTAATTTTAAATCCACCCCTCCACTTACAAAAAAGAATAGTTTTAAATCCACCCACCAAATATTTGAGTTCACCCACGCTGAAAAATATTGACTGCATTGAATCGGACGATGGAGATCATTTATCGTCCCAACCTTTCACACGATGGATCTTGACATCATGGTGGCACTATTAGACGATTGACTGCATTGAATCGGACGGTGAAGATCATTTATCGTCCCAACCTTTCACACGATGTATCTTGAGATCATGGTGGCACCATTAGACAGTTGACTGCATTGAATTGGACGATGGAGGTCGTTTATCGTCCCAACCATTCACACGATGGATCTTGAGATGATGGTGGCACCATCAAACGGTTGATTGCACTGAATCGGGCGATGGAGATTGTTTATCATCCCAAGCTTTCACACGATAGATCTTGAGATCATGGTGGCACCATCAGATGGTTGATTTTTTATTTCATGTGGTACACACCCAAAAAAATAATTTTAAAATTAATTTTAACTGTATACGTGATGTTAAGGTCACTTTTCTGAGATGTGTGCCACGAAATAAAACACCGATCGTCTAATGATATGCCTAAACGATCTCCATCATCTTATTCAATGCAATCAATGTGTTTTAGCGTGGGTGAACTCAAAGATTCGGTCGATGGAAGCAGACACGGTTAGGCAATCCAATTCCTAAAAATGGGTCTTAAATCATATAGGAAATTGGAGGGATGAGTATTTTGAGTGGAACACGTAGATTAAAGGTTTTCTTTTCAAGAATAATTGCATCGTTTCCCACAAATCCTCCATTGGTTGAGTATTCGTCCAAACGTTGGCATGCTTTAATGGGGGAATCACCCATCTGATGAGTCTTAAATCTGATGGGTGAATGAAGGGCCTTTTAGAAGAGTACCTTTAAATCCACCCACTGAATCTTTAAGTTCACCCACGCTGAAACACGTTGATTGAATTGAATCGAACGATGGAGATCATTTATCCTCCCAATCTTTCACATGATGGATCTTGAGATTATGATCGTACCATCAGACGGTCAGTGTTTTATTTCATGTGGCACGCATCTCAGAAAAGTGACCTTAACATCACGTGCATGCTTAAAATTGATATTAAGGTCACTTTTAGAGGTGTGTTATCACATGAAATAAAAAGTCGACCATCTGATGGTACACCCATGATCTAAAGATCGATCTCATGAAAGATTGGGACGATAAAAAATCTCCATCGTTTGATTCAATGCGATCGATAATGTTTGATGTAACTTCAGATTTTGTGGATGGATTTAAAGGTACTCCTTTTAGAATAGTGGTAAATTATAATTGCATGATTTGTAAATAAAGGTGAATGAAGGGCTTTTTAGAATGGTGATAAACTTTAATGGCATGACTTGTAAATATAGATGAATGAAGGGCCTTTTAGAATGGTGGTATTTTTAAAATATTGGTTTCATTAAGGGCAAAATAGGCTTTCCGTCTATAAACTCACGGCTAGTTAACGGCAGGGGGTTATATGAAACAGAAACACAAAAGTAGGGGCTATAGAATAAATACTCATAACTCAGGAGGTTTCTTATAATATTAGCATAACACGGGGGGATATATGCAAAAAACCCTAAAATATATAAGTCAAGATGAAAAATATGGTAGATGAAAATACTAATTATTTTTAAAAAATATAAAATGATAAAAATTGCTTCACTAGTTTGATCGGATTCACTAGTCATCTCAGTTTGCTCTCAAACGGAGGTGATATTGAGAATCGTGGGTAGGAGTAACAGTGGATACTATATAATATATAAAGTAAAAATTAGGACAAGTGGAGGCCAAAAATTCCTATTTTATCCTTCAAAGTAATCATTGAATAAACTTAAATGATTACTTTGAAGGGTAAAATAGACATCTTAAAGTTCTATATATATATATATATATATATATATATATATATATATATATATATATATATAAAAACCATAAGAGAGCCGCCTTAGCGAGCCCTCTTAATTCGAGCTACAATTGCAAATTTCTCTGGCTCTCAAACCAAGCTCTAAAGAGAAAAGCTCTTATTTTTCGGGTTGAGCCGAGCTAAATTGTCGAACTGGCTCGACTCTGTTGCAGCCCTAGTTAGGGCCAAGCATAGTCCGCCCCTGACCAGGCCCATTGATTGTTAGACCTTTGACTACTTCAAATTATACAATGGAGATGATTTTTATATCATGTACACTTATCACTCGAGATTCTCCATGGCACTTATCCCAAAGGTAACCTAAAGGGAAATTTACCTGACCGGCCCTGTCAGATACAACTTTCACGTCAGAGGCCTTGTAGTTTCACCTTTACCCAAACCAACCAGCTCCAAGCCTAAGCGACCCTAAGGATAGCAAAAAGTCCAAATTACCCCCTTTCTTTAACGCACAAAAACATCATCTTCTTCCTCATTTTAATCTGGTACAGTTTTTAAAAGTCAGAGGTGGCGAAAGTGACTGCGTCTTCTCCTCAATCCAAACTATTCCGATCTGCTATTTGGATCGACCCAGATACACCTTTTTCATTAGCGACTGTAGCAGATTAGAATGAGGAAGAAGAGGTTACACCTTTATGATTTAAAATTTTAAATATTTACATTTTTCTATATTTACGCGATGTGAAACGAGATCTATGCCGTCAGATTTGAAGACTACAATATAAAATCGATAATTCTAAAGATAGATATGAGAAAAAGGCGATATCGACTGCATGTAGATTTGCATATCATTTTAAGAGTCGCCATCGATTCTCAGACAAAGTCGTTATTGACTCTATATGAGTCGCCATCGATTATATTTATAAAAAAATTATGTAATCGATGGCGATTACAGAGTCGATGATGACGACTCAGATCGAGTCGTCATCGATTACATAAAAAAAAATTAAAATTAAAATTTAATTTTTTTTTAATTTTTTTTTTTTTTTTTTTATGTAATCGATGACGATTCTGTACCGAGTCGATAACGACTCTGTACTGAGTCGTCATCGATTACATAAAAAAAAAAAAATTTTAATTTTTTTTAAATTTTTTTTTTTTTTTATGTAATCGATGACGATTCTGTACCGAGTCGATGACGACTCTGTACTGAGTCGTCATCGATTACATAAAAAAAAAAAAAAAAAAAATTTAAAAACAGAATCGTCATCGATTACATAATTTTTATTTATTATTATTATTTTTTTATTTTTTATAAAATCGATGGCGACTCTGTATAGAGTCGATGAAGACTCTGTACAGAGTCGATGACAACTCTTAAAATGATCAGTACCGACTATGTACAGAGTCGATATCGACTGTGTACAGAGTCGATATCGCATTTTTCTCATATCTATCTTTGAAACTATCGATTTTATATTGTCGCCTTCAAATCAGACGGTGTATTTGGGTCGATCCAAATAGCTCGTATAGTTTGATCTAATAAATCCCGCTTCACATCGTCAGAACATAGAAAATGCAAATATTTAAAATTTTAAATTATATAGGTGTATCATCTTCTTCCTTATTCTAATCTGCTACAGTCTCTGACGAAAAAGGTGTATCTGGGTCGATCCAAATAGCAGATCGGAATAGTTTGGATTGAGGAGAAGACGCCGTTACCTTTGCCACCTCTGACTTTTAAAAATTATACCAGACTAAAATAAGGAAGAAGATGATGTTTTTGTGCGTTAAAGAAAGGGGGTAATTTGGGGATTTTGCTAACCTAAGGGTCGGCTAGGTTTGAGTCAGATTCGATCGTAAATTTCCCTAACCTAAATACCAAGATCACATGGGGATCGGGTTGCCTACCTAATTCAATAGCTCAACACATGGGGATCAGGTTGCACCTACCTAATTCACTAGCTCAGCACATGGGGATTAGGCTGCCTACCGAACAGCTCATTAAATGTTTACCAATGTTCCTGTCTTTTGGTTAGGTAAGCTGGCATTGAATCTTACTTTAAGGGCTCGATCAGGTATTTTCTAGCTTTTCCAAAAAAGCTCAGATTCTTGAAAATTTGGAATCTTATAGGTTCTCAACAGGCTCAGATTCTTGGCCTTTCCCACAAAATATCATAATCTTTCGTTCTTAAGTTCCTCTAAAAATAAACTTAGAATCGGTTCAATGGATGGTTATGCTACGACCGTAGAAATGTTATTTAATCATCGATTTATGTGTTGTACTCAGATTTGATTCAAATTTAATCGGCAACTAATCGATGCAAGGCTAAACATATTTGACGGACATTTTTTCCGATTTTGATTTAATGGCTATTAAATTGTAATTCGTATATAGAATCAATTAAAGGGTAGAAAGAAGAAGATTATGATGAACATTAGAGCATAAAATATCATGTAGGACATATATATATATATATATATATATATATATATATATATATATATATAAGAAAAGGACAAAATACATAACGATTAAGCCAATATGAGAAACTTGGCTTTATTTCGATGCAGTATCTGATACCGTTGAGATACCACTACGTATCGATTAATTTGCCGAGAAACCGATACGTATATATATTTTTGATACCTTGCTCTACACCATATTAGAGCCTCTTGAGAGAGAAATTTCTCCGAAAATAAGTCCGTAGAACACGTAAATAGATGGAGGGGAGCCAAAAAATGGGCCTAAATTATGGGTACGTAATTGGGTACAATTATTTACAATTTGTATTCTACCAAAATTATGATGGTTGCAACTAATGAATCCTCTTTTATTAGGTAATAATTGAGCAAAATAATTTCCTCTCTTTTGCTTTATAATCTTAAACATTAGGTACGTGTACTTGCAACCAAAGATTCGGTCTCCTAAATTGATCGTTTCATCGCTTACACCATTAACTGCCTTGAAACAAACGATGGAGATCATTTTTCTTCCCAATCATTGAAATTTTGATATTCAAACCATTATCCGCCTATCAGCCGGTCAGATATTGATTCCTCATGGAACACATCCCCAAAAGTAACCTGAGAACTCTACTTATATAATGCACATGATCACGGTCACTTTAGGGATGTGTGCCACGTGGAATCAACATATGACTGTTCTAATTTGTGGGCCATAATCTCAAGATCTATTTTGCCAAAGGTTGGGATAAAAAACAATCTCCATGATTTAATTCAAGGCTGTCAAGAGTGTAAAAAAAAAAGCTTCAAAATGCCTTAAACATGGTGGTTGTGGGATATTGGATTAAAAGAGAGCCGTTGGGTTTTAAACATCCCAAAGGCAAAGATAGGGTGCATTACGTACAAGGTGGAAGTATACTTCACTGAATTCAGATTCTCAGTATTTTACTCGGACGAAAGGGGTCGCTCTCACTCATAAAGTATTGGAAAAATGGTGGGACCCACACAAACTCTCGAATGAGTGATTCACTCAGATTTGGGCACACATCAACAAAAGGGATGCAAATTTGAACCGAAAACTGGCCGGAAACCGATTAGGCTGAACCAGACCGAAGCTGATTTAAAACTAAAACCGAGCTGACCCGGATCCGTTTTGGCTTGGGTCCCCGAAAACCGATTACGAAAACCAAAAAATCAGAAAAAAAAAAAAAAAAAAATCGAGCCAGTTGAAAACAAACTGAAAACCGACCGAAATCTGAAAGAAACCCGACCAATCGACTGACCGGAGCGGTTCACCAGCTCGTTGTGTGAACAGCCCCAGCGGCTATATTTAAATTTTTTTTAATTGTTTTCCTTATTATTACTCATTTACTCCTACTCTTCTCTCTCCATCTCTCTATAAATAAGCTATTCTTCCCTTTTTTCTCTACACTCTCTTATAGGCTTTACTCTTTATACTCTACTCTTTTCTCTCTCTACTCTCCTGTCTACAATCTTTTATATAATATTTTTATTGTCAAAAATATATATATAATTTTTAGTACTTCTATTTTTGTATAATTGTACTTTCAAGTCTCGAGAAGGCTTGATCAACACTTCAAGGATTATCAACTCTCAAGTCTCAAGATTCTTCAAATCCTAACTTACAAGGCTCGATTTTACTGTTTTGAGTGGAGTATTTTAAATTTTTTATAAGTGTTTTTACTCATTTTCAAATTTATTTTAATTACTTTTTAGAAAATATAAATTGACTCCCCGTCTTCAACTACACGAGACATCGTCGATGCTCACAATCTCCCTGTATATTTGTGAGAAGGGGGTGAAGAACCTAATGTGGTTGCACAAGATTAACCCATTCTTTCACCGGCTCCTACAAATGTGGATGATCAACAAATGGACTCTGAAGCCTTAACCAATTTTGAGGCGTTGACTACTAATAAACGGAGAAGAGGTGAGGCATAAATTTTTTTTGATGAAGTTATTCACAATGGCGTTAAAAAAGCCAAAAGTAAAGAGCAGTGGGTTATATACACAGACATTAAAAACAATGAAACTTCTTCCCTTTTGTCATATGAAAAAAATTGCCTTCAGAGTTTACAAAAAAAAATTAAATATAGATCAAGGCCAATTGATACAAAATAAAGATGGTCAAAATTACCCGATGGTTACATGGCCCGATTAGTGTATAGAGACCATTAAAGTTTTTATTTGTAAAGAAGTGCCTCTCTTCTAATTGAAAGTGAATATTTTAATTTCAAAAAGCTTTTTACTCTACTTTTTAAACCATTTAGTAAAATAATACTGGGCGGAGATATAAATAAACTATTTACATACCAACAAGCAATTCTTATTAAAAAGTTTACAACCATCCTAGGTGGCGTATCTTTTACCTCAGATTTATGAACATCCACCCTTCTTGTGTGTAATGACACACTTTGTTGATAATAGTTGAAAATTAAATAAGCGTATACTTTCTTTTATCCTGCTTTAAACCCCATACACGAGTATTATTATAGCTAATGCTATTAATAGTGTATTGAAAAATAGAAAATAGAAAATAAAATATTTTTAAAAAATTTTGATAACGCTTCAACTAATAAGGCCACCGTTGATGAACTATTAAATATTTATTCAACCAACATCGGTTCGATGCTTATTTTGATCAGGGAATTATTTCATGTGCCTTGTTGTGCATATGTGTTAGCATTAATTGTAAGAAACAAACTCAAATACTAGAAAGAATTGATCGATAGCGTGAGAGTTTTTATAAAAATAATAAAATGGTCACCCGTCAAATTATAATAATTTTAAAAAATCATAAAAAAAAAATAGACAAATTAGTATTAAAAATTAATATTAAATTGCCCAACCCATTGAAATTCAACATTTAACATGTTGCACACCATTATATTGGACAATATTATACCTTTTAGTGCATCGATAAATGACACACTTATAGAACTAGGTTTAACCAAAATTGATAATTGGGAAGAATTAAAAATTTAAGAATTTTTTTTTAAAACTTTAAAAAATGCAATCATTTTATTTTTCAATACTTCATATATTACATCTAATCTATTGTTACTTCAAAATATACATATTAGTAGTAATTTAGAATTAAATAAAAGATATCCCGCTGTGATAGAAATGAGAACCAAATATTATAAATATTGAAAAACATTTCCTACCAATCTAGTTCTAGCTACACCACAAAAATAAGGGGTTTCAACTGCACTTGATGATAAGGCAGTTTTTGGTAGCAGCTGGACTAATAGCAGCAGTTTTTGGTAGCAGCAAGACTAATAGCAGCAATTTTTGCTAGCGACTGGACTAATAGCAGCAATTTTTTGTTGAAAAAATTGCCGCTAATGGTCTTATTTTTTTGTAGTGCTAGTATGATGAATCTCCTCTATAAACTAACTCTATTAAGATATATTTTTAATATTATTAATGGTGGAGACGATGATAATTAATACTCAAATTGAAATAAGTAGATATAGATCACTGCATAAGGAACTTTTCTAATATTATATAAAAAAAAAAAAAATTTAATATTAATACCGAAATATGTAATACTTATGAGTATTTATCTATGTTAAAAAATTCCTCTAATAAAAAATATTGATAGACCAATGCATTCGACGTCTTTTTCTAATGATGAATTATAATTTTATTTTGAAAGTAGTGATTTTGAATTGAACGATAATGATCACGTTAAATTTCAAATATTAGAATGGTAGAACATTTAACTACTCCTCCCGATATCCCGTGCTATCACTAATGGCACGGGATTTACTAACTTTACACATGTCTACAGCTGCGTCAGAATCGATGCTTAGTGCAAGTAGAAGAATCTCAGGGATATACCGAAGCCGATTGAATGAAATGACATTTCAATCTCTTGTTTATTTGAAGGATTGACTAGTTGCGGATAGTGGCCGAGGTTGACTCTAAGGGACTTACGAACGTTTTACAAAACCGAAAGAATTTTTTGTGAAGTTTATAGTGAATTGTAATTATTTATTTTAACAATCACGTGTTTTTATTTTTTGATTAAATATTTTAATTATTTATAATTTTTTAATTTTTATTTTATGTAATTTTATGATTTTTAATAATTAATAAAATTTTAATTATTTTTATTGAGCGCCTATGTCTCAAATCCCTTTCCCAGACTTTACCTTTATCACCTAATGTGATATAAATAGAAGTTGGAAAAAACTTATAATTTATAAATTATTCATAATCTTTGGGTTGTATGAGTAACTTATAAGTTCAAATCGAACGTAAAATATCGACTAGACCGGAAATTTTAAACCTTATATATAACTATAAGTTTATAAGTATAACCCATAATTTGCACAGTATAACCGAACTTGAACCCGAAAAACCCAAATTCTATTTTTTCTTCTTTTTTCGGTTATAAACTGAGCCAAACTTGAACCAAAATCGAAAAAATAGATTTTGTATTTTATTTTTATTTTTGTTATTAACCGAACATAATTAGAACCAAAATCGAAAAACTCGACCCATTTCGGTTTTGTTTGGGTTCGGTCTTACTATTTTTTTCGATTAACCGAAATGGTTCGATCAGGTTTGATTTTGGCAAACTCGAACCGAAAACAGAATTTTTGGTTTCGGTTCAGTTTGGTGAACCGAAGCTGCATCCCTACATCAACATGATGATAAAGAATTCTTGCCCACATATTACGTACGTTCGTAGCCCATCAAACCACAAAGACTTAGGTTGCGTATATATACGAGCTGAATCCGTGTGTAAAATAATAAGTATTATTCTTATGATTTAAGAATTATGAATAGGAAACCAAATTGGATTCAAATCATAAGGATTATTCTTATGTTTTAAGGACCAAAGCATCCTACGCATGTCGTGTAAGCTAAAGGAGTCCATCACTCAGGTCCAATGAAAGTATTTCTTCATAAAAAGTTGTTCCCCCGAACTACTTTGGTGCCTTGAGAAGGTATATTTGTCATCTTCTAGGCAACTTCCTTTTCCCAATTGTCATGTATACTTGCCATCTTCTAGGCAACTTCTCGTAACATTAGGTCCACATTTAAGTTCTCAAATTGGATAACGAACATTATAACTTTTATATAATGTTCTAGGGATATGGGTTGATATGCATTTGAGGTGGCATTTGAATTTGGTGGGATCCAAGTGGAACCCAAACAAGGGATTGGGTACCACACCAACTTGCTCAATGAAGATCAAAGGCCACCTAAAAAAATTGGACATGATCTGATATGTATTTATCGTCCAAAATATAGTCAAAGGAGAAAAAATATAATGCACCTGAATGTATAAGGCAATACTTAAACTTTGACTTTTTAAATTTTTTGGCAATAAGTGGCATGATATGTGACACCCGCATAATAATAAGAAGGGTGTTGTTTTGGGATCACGTGTCATGTGACATGCGATCTAGGATTGGAGTACATGAGTTCATCCATGCAGCACTCCAAGCCATATATACCCTTTTTCCATATAGATCTCACAAATATGATGGCTACTATGAATTTTGACCAGCAAGAAGCAACGGGATCACAAATGTTAAAGACTAAAGTTGATAGTTTACGGCTAGTGTTACTACCACACCACCTTATGTTATAATTAATCACCTCACTTAAGTAAAGTTCGGTAGCTACTTTGAATCAGATGATGTAGATTATTTTTCATCTCAATCTTTCACATAATACATCTTGAGATCACGAGTCTACTATCATATAGTCAGATATTCACTACAAAAAATAAGACAATTAGTGGCAGCTTTTTGTAGCAAAAAATTACCGCTATTAATAATAAAAAATATCAAAGGCTATTAAGATTATTAGTGATAAGGGTATTAGCGGCAGTTTTTTTGTTAATGGTGGCAGTTTATAGCCGCCGCTAATAGTCTTATTTTTTGTAGTGATTGATTCCACTTGAAACACTTTTCTAAAAGTGAGCGTGATCAGGATGTGCCATTAAATGTGATTTATGTTCACTTTTGGGATAGGTGTCATATGGAATAAACTTTTGACCGTCGACTAATGATAGGCCCATGATCACAAGATTTATTAGGTAGAAGATTGTGCCAAAAACAAATCTCCATTGATTAATTCATCAACCATTTATTGTTTTGCTCAAGTGAGTTGGTTGTAAGATAAAGTGGTGTGGTAGAACACTAGCCGAGTTTATATGTAAGTTTCCACATCAAAATCACGGGTGTCCAACCATTTTAAAACCAGATGAATCATGGACTATCAACGGCTTGGAACAATGTTTTGGCTGCCCAATGGAAAAATGACATTTGCTCAACCTGACACACCTAGTGGTGCACCTGGCCCAACCTGACAAGATGGAGCACTTAGACTCGACCATAGCATAAAACCTGACTCGACCCAGCAAAATCCCCTATTCATCATGTTTTTATGCATAAAATATCGTGTCGGATTTGGTCGACCTGATTTTTGCCTGACCTAATCAGACCGAACCCAACCTCTTATTTGAGTTGACCTGACAGGACCCGAAGGTCGGGTCGGATATCTCATGCCCGACCCGACGAGTCAAAGTTTATGTGCCCGACCCAACGGGTCCAATTTTATGTGACTGACCCGGTGATATATTGAATCGGGTCTGGCATCAGGCCGACCCGACTCGTTGAGAGCCCTCGGTGAATCGTTCACTGGGTTCAACCAGAGAACTGCCATTTTACATGCCCGCATGTCAGGTTAGCTAAAAGGACCCATCAATGATGTTTCAAAGAGTGGATTCTCGACAAAAGGTAATCGCAAAACGACCTTTTGGGGTCCTCTAAGAAGCTCTCAAGCACCTTCCTTGTCTCAATCGTTGCCTTGTGCCCATCTTCTCGGCAACTTCCATACCACACTCTTTGATTTTGTTTCTCAAATTCGTCCACATAAATCTGTGAAAATAGCTTTATAAATAGGCCTAGTTAGGCACCTCTAAATCTATTACAATCCAACTTGTAATGGCACATGCAAGTGTCAAGAAGCCATCAAATTGGTTCTCTAACAAGACCTTCAAACTTAGCCTCCCTCGCCATCGATCGAAGGCGCCACCTATGTCTTCTCCTCTTCCTTCTACACACGATAGTAGAAGCGGAAGCGGAAGCGGTAGCTCACACGAGCTATATGACGTCTTCCGATACTTTGACAGCAATGGTGACGGCAAGATCTCTGCCGTTGAATTGAGGTCGTTTTTGGCATCGGTAGGCGATAAAATGTCCAATGAGGAGGTGGAAAAGGTGATCATTGACCTCGATTCGGACGGGGACAATCTGTTGGACTACAGAGATTTTATCCTGTTTATGAACAAGGAAGAGGGAAGAGTGGAAGTGGATGATCTGAAGAGAGCATTTGAGATGTTTGAGGTTGAGAAAGGATGTGGATGTATTACACCTAATGGTTTACAACGTATGTTGAATCGCTTAGGTGAAGTGAAATCGTACGATGAGTGCGTCACCATGATACGGGCTTTTGATCTTGACGGCAACGGTGTGCTTGATTTCCACGAGTTCCACCGTATGATGACTTAATGTGTTTGCTTATATATATATATATATATATATATATATATATATATATATATATATATATATATATATATATATATATATATATATAACAACATACAACATACTATATATGGGGAGTGGTGGCTTTCTCTACTATGGAGAGTGGTGACTTTCTCTTTCATTTTCTCCATGTTGAAGTTTGTAATTGTAAATTTCTTGTTTCACAATATATTTTGTAACGAGAAGCAACTATATCTGGAGTGAGTAGCCAAATTTTTACAACTTTTTGAAAAAGTAACAATTAGATTGCGGATAAGAACTTAGAAGATTTTTTTTCCCAATTTAATAACCAATTATTGGAACTTCTTTTTAGACTTTTTTTTGTAATTTTAACTTTTAATTGCAACTTAATCCAGCAATTTCAATTATTTAGTTAAAAATTAAAATAAATTTTTATTTTTATGTTTTAAATAAAGTAAAATAAAATAAGTTAATTAATGATCCTGCCACTCAAGTCATGGGATTATATCCCATGATTAATCCCATGACTAAGGCTATCGGTAGGGCTGGGCTGACCCGTCAGCCTGCTTGACCCAGCCCTAAAATCTTAGGGCTAGGGCTTAAAAATGAGGTAAAAGGGAAGGGTTAGGGCCTCGAAACCAAAAGCCAGTTGTCCGTCAAGCCGGGTAAGGGCATGGCATGTTAAAGCCAAAAGCCCGACCCGGCCCGGCAATCTCTATTAATTTATTTATGGAAAATTTTAAACATTGTACGGATTTTGATAGACAATTTTATAGACAGCTTATGTGGTGCGACGTGACTAGCTACAGCGAATCCCTACTTTGTGTGCAGTCAGTCATGTCGCACCACATAAGCTGCCTACAAAATTGTCTATTAAAAATTGTCCAATGTGTAGCATTGTCCTTTAGTTATTCTTTAACTAAAGATTACAGTAAGGGGTTTTTAATTAATACTTAGAGCTCGTTCGAGAGCTGAGAAACCAGCAAATTCCGAGTTGGGACTCAGGAAGGAGCAAATTTCGGAGAGTTTCCTTGCGTTTCTGCTATTCAGCAATTTTATGGGCCCCATGGAAAGAGACTACTTTCCGAGTGACAACGAAAGATGCACTTCCGTCATTTTGTCTCCGAAAACCTCCGATTCTGAGTTGGGAGAACCATACTTCTCTCCCTCATATACACTAGATCGAAAACCCGTAGACACAGAACAAATCAAATCCATATGAATCAAGGAAGAAATAAATCTCGTACGTATGTGATTTTTGATCTTGATCGGATATGGGAAATTTTGCCTGCTAATTTGTGTTTCCGAAGTGATAGAAAGAGAGAAAGAGCGAAGATTAGGGTTTCGAACTCCTCGAGATCTGGATCAGGGAGTTTATGAGATGTTAGAAGAGATTGCAAATAGCAAGAGCAAGAGCAAGAGCTATCTAGAGGAATTTATACCTTACATACATGGAGTAAATATTAGGTGTTGAGCAGCTAAGGTCGTGTCGACCGTTGAGCCCAATTCCCACTCTCTCAAAGCGTCAATGGGTTGGGTCGGGCAGTCTTCAGGCAGGGTGTGACGTGGTCACGACCCTAGTGCAAAGCGATGCACATCGATCAACTAGCAGGCAAGGTGTGAGGGCCTTGTAGCTAGGTTGAGTCGTAGGCAAAGTTGCTAGGCGAACTCTTGGGGGAAGACACATAGTATCGAGGTACTGGAGCGAGCTATGATCACTAATGCTTAGTGATAGATTGCGTGAGTGCGGAGCCACGCGAAGTGGTAGAGTGATAGATTGCGTTGGTGCGGAGCCACGCGAAGGATCAGTGCGATCCTTATCCATAGGCACGGATGAAACCAAGATGAACTAGCGAGGAAGTGCCAAAACTCGAGCCTAGGTACTTGTGGGGACCTTGCATGGGGTGAAGACGGAAGTCAAGGAACTGATGCGGGTCTTGGTGCCAGCAAGACAACACGATCGCCTTTGAACTAGGCATATGGCTAGCAGGTAGGCGGGCAGACCTTGTAGCTAGCTATATAGTGCGTGTGTGCAGAGGCACGTTGCCAGCATGTGTCCCTTATACACGACGCGACTACGACTCGAGATACTCGTAGATCTAGTGGGGCGACTAGACGCACGTAGGGCATGAAATGTGGTGCTCCGCATAGGGGCACGTGATGTGGTGTCCAGAGGACACGCAACATCCTAGTGCCTTGAGGCACGTGATGCGGTGCTCCGCGTAGGAGCACACAACATGGTGCCAAGAGGGCATGCGACGTCTTGCTGTCATAAGACATGGAAGGCGGTGCTCCGCGTAGGTGCACGCGACGTGATGCCAAGAGGGCACGTGACGTCCTGATGCCATAAGGCACGTAATGGGTTGCTCCGCGTAAGGGCACGAGATGTGGTGTCAAGAGGACGCGCGACATTCTAGTGCCATAAGACACGTGAGGCAGTGTCATGACAGCACGCGATGTGGTATCAAGAGGGTACGCGACATCTAGCTTGTACGACAAGTGATGCAGTGTCAAGAGGGCACGCGATACGATGTCAAGAGGGCACACGGCATCTGGGTGCAATGACGAACCCGACATAGTGTTGAGTGGGCACGAGATACAATCACGACTCGGACGTGATGCAGTGCCACGAGGGTATATCATGTGGTGCCACGAGGGCACCCGACATGTGGCCATGAGGGCCTCGCGACACAGACGCGACATGGTCGCAACATGCGATCGCGACGTAGTGCTATGTGGGCATGAGGCCATGAGGGCCTCGCGACGTGGTTGTGTTGCGGACGCGACACAATCGCGAGTGACGCTAATGCGTGACCTCACAAGACATGTGGACTTGGAGGATGGCACTGTGTGCCATGGATGGAGTTTCGTGTGCCACAATTAATGTCAAACCACCTACCTTTGAAGGTGTGTGCCACGGACAGAGGTCTGTGTGCCATGGTGGTATGTCAAACTAAGGGGTTTGAGGTTATTCTGCTGAATAGCCCAAGTTAGTGTTTACACCATACTTGGGGGAAGAGAGTTGTGGAGCTATTCTCCCACATATGGGGCCCTGCGTTGCGCGACGAGCGCATGAGCTTTCTAGGTTAGGGATGGGCCTAGAACATCGCTGCAGCGATGCGACGCTGGGGCGATGCCATGTGTCACCTGAGGCGAGGTTACCACAGGACTTGAACTACGCGTCGCGGAGTACGTGGGTTGGTAACTTCGCCGGGGAACTCAAGGGCTACGCAGGACACTGTGGTGCGCACTAGCTGAGGGCCTGAAGCGGACGTGTGTTGGTCACGTGGGCCACACACGATGCTTAATTTGAATAGCATGAAGAGCTGCATGCTACTCCAAGTGTGCTGGTCGCGTGGACCACACACGATGCGTGGTTTGGATAGCATGAAGAGTTGCATGCTACTCTAAGTGTACTGGTCACGCAGACCACACACGAAGGTTGGCTTGAATGGCATGAAGAGATGCATGCCACTATCATGTGCGAGGAACTAGTCCAGTACACAGGGTGATGCTGGGCAGGCCAAGCGAGGCACTAAGGTGCTGGCATGCGTGTCGCGAATAGACACGATGCACTGAGATGGTTTGCCTCGGGTGACGGCAACCATGAACGGGAGTTCCCGTCCTTTAGGCGGGTGGTATCAGAGTGATGGTTAGAAAATATGACCTTGCTATGCGCGACAACAAGGCATTGCACGAGTGCGATGGCCATTGTTAGGTTGTGCCTCGTGAAAATTGGTATCTGAGATTGGTTGGCCTCGCTATAGCGGCAACAAGGCGCCACACGTGCGTCAAAAAAAGTTACCCCGTGACAGGGGGCTTTGAATAAGGCAGTCAACTGGCCGGGTTGACCTAATACCCGATCTGACCCGATCCGATATTTTACTTGGTCGGATATTTATACTTGGCCTGTCGGGTCGGGTCGGCCATGAGACATCTAACCTAGCCTTCAGGTCGGGTCGGGCAACCAAAAGGTCGTGTCGGGTTGCGTATTTGTCGGATCACATCAGGTCAACCCGTCCCAATATTTTATGTGTAGAAATTTTAAAATATGAGTTTTTATCCAATCGCGTTGGCTTGAGTGCACCACCAGATCGGGTGTGCCATGGGGTCTAGTCGAGCATTTGCAATTTTCTTATGAGTACCTTTAATTCCACCCACTGAATCTTTGAGTTCACCCACGCTGAAACCCATTGATTGATTTGAATCCGACGTTACAAATCATTTTTCATTCCAATCTTTCACATAATGGACCTTGAGATCATGGGTGTTCCATCAGACGATATGTTTTTGATTTCATGTGGTACACATCCCAAAAAGTAACCTTATTTGAGCGTGATGAGTTCCACGTGATGCTAAGGTCACTTTTTTTGAATAATTATATAAAGATGTATGATGAAGACGATTCATTCTTTGCGGAATGGCCCGAGGAACGCGAAGTGGAACCCTCAGATGATTCAGTTGAAGAATTAGACCCCGACGTTCACAGCACTCAAACCACAACGAATCGTAAATGGATGGCCACATTTAGGGAAAATATTGCCAACACAATGTGGGCAGCAATAAGGGCTCGAGTCATGTGTTTATGTCTCATGATCTTGATTGGATGGATCACTACTCACATATATATATAACGTTTTTGGTGTTATAAGTATGTTTCGAGAAATTATATTCAAAAATAAATCCGTCACATAACTCCAACCTCATATGGATTAGTCACCTGAATTTTTTTAGCCAAATCCGAATACAACAAGTAGTCTGATGATTAACATTCGTATGACGATAGTCAGAGGAATTTTTTTTTGAAAAATTAAAACTCAAATCAAGACGGTACGTGACACTAACATCTATCAAGACAGCACGTGACACTATTAATTTTGACTCACCATGTGCACTTTTTTATAGTCTAAGATCATAGTACTTACTCTATGTGATCACCTTGTGAACGCACTACAAAAAATAAGACTATTAGTGGCAACCAAAAACTGCCGCTATTAACAAAAAAACTGTCGCTAATAGTCTTAATAGCTTTTAATAGTTTTTTTTTTTATTAATAGCGGCAATTTTTTACTGCAAAAAATTGTCGCTAATAGTCTTATATTTTGTAATGACGGCTATCATGCTCTTGTTCAAATCCGTGCACTCTAATATTTGTGATACTTCTTTTTTTCTTTGCTCCCAAGTCAGGAACTGATTGCATGATGCTCACATTGGTCTGGTTAATGTTTCTATTTGGTTTTGATTTAGTTTTTGTTGGCATCTGTGCTCTCCTAATAGCGTGATGGCTTTGTCGCAACCAAGGATTGAAATATTGGTTTACTTTTCGGTTTTGACCTTGACCAAAAATGAAAATTTGACCAAAATTTTAGTTTTTCGGCCCAAATTTTCCAGGTTGGCCGAAAGTTTCAAGATCTCTGATGGTCGGGGAAAAAATAGAACCCATCGCCGGCGAGCAAGTGGGTTCACTCCAGCGATCAGCGACAAAATAGAACCCATCGCATCTAGCGAAGGCTTGACACAAAAGATCGCTAGAGCAAGTGAAAGTGCCCCCTCAAGTCCAAGATCTCCGGCGGTCAATGGAAAATAGAACCCATCGCTCCTCGCCCGCAAGCAAGATCTCCGATGGTCGGCGACAAAATAGAACCTATTGCTATCGGAAAATAATACATTGTGCCAAATAATCATAGCTACTAAGAACTCATAACTCAAAGTTCATTTGTTGCAAGGGATTGTACTTCACTAAAACTTTTATCGTCATTTTCACAAGTAGACTCTGTCAGGATAAGTAGAGCATCTCTTATTTCTGAAGCTTGATACCTTATTGCTTTACACTTTGAACACGACTCTCCCAACGTGTTTGTGATAGCCCCTTAACTGTAAAACCTTTCACATTTTTCACTAAAATTTGTCACCGCTTTTTATAAGATGAAAAGAGTATGTATATATGTTGCACTACCCTGAAAAATGTTAAAGTTTTAGAACAAGAGTTCGTCGTGTCAGAAAGTGCAAGGTTTAAACTATGACAATCATATGACGTGTAAAATACTCTAGGATTTATTTCAAATAATTTTTTTTGTATACATTTGTGTTTTCCTTTTATATTGGATCTATTGTCATATTATTGTCCTCTTATATCATTAATATTGAGTTCAAGAGTTTTCAAAACTTCTACAAAAACATTAAAAGCCCTTATACATAAGTATCATCGACTTTCAAGAATTCTAAAAAGAATTCTTTCACTTATATTTAACTTGGTAACTCATCAACACATCTTATAACGAGAGGCATTTGCTCTACAAGGCTAATATATGGAGTGCAATCAAGCATTATCAAATAGTATTTCGCTGCTTTAATTTTATGAATAATTGTACTTTTGATCGTATCTCCCATCATTTGTATCAACTCATTCTGAATTTTGTGACTTAGATAATGATAATGGATTTCTTTATTTTGGACTCGTCGTAGGTGCACTTACACTATTGGATCAAATTCGGCTATCATTTCAACTATACCTAAAAAGATTTCATTCTTCTCTTGATAAATCTTTTCATTTTTCCCTCGGAATTCTATATTTTTTTATGCAACAGTCTTCACGATGGAAACAATCTTTATTAATATATGTTTCCAATGTTCTTTTTCTTTCTTTATTTTTTCTTGGACCTCTTGATCAATTGTCTCATTTTTTCTCAATCCAATTGCTCATGCTTGTAATATGCTCGTTAGTCCTTTCATTACTTTTCAATCTTTCGTTTATATTATTCCAATCATTGAATCTTTCTTTAATCAATTGAGTAGTCATTCATTCAGTGAAAAATAACTTACAAGTGAAACAATAAACTCTTTGACTAGTATATGAATATACTAATCATTTCCTATCTTTCTTTTCTCCATTTGTTAATTCTCGTATATAATGAGAAGACGAAAACTTCCTATCGTAAATACTTCTCAAAATATTCTCATTTTTATCTATCAAAAGACTTCTCTACTACGAAGTCTCTGAGACTCTGTTCGACATTATTCCAATTGTTCGAATCATATGTATTTAAAGGTCAACATTTGTTACTATCAATCTTATTCTCATTTATATTTTCTTCTTCACCCTTATCTTTCCCTTCATTCACCAAGTCTTGGCCTTCATGTTCTTCATTCTTATCATCTTCTTCCCTATTGCTCAAGTTTTCGAGCTCTGTTTGTTTACTACTTTCAAAAAACTTGTAAATAGCTTCTTCTTGAGACTGAATAATTTTTCATGTCTTTTGCTTCTTCCTTCTTTTCTCAGCTCCAGAAGGAAAGTTTTTATTAGAGATTATTTGAGTGTGGTATTCCTCAACTACAAACATGAGTTTGAGACAAGGATAAGTTGCTAATACCATATATATATGATTCATTCGAAGAAGAAAAGATTCATTTATCAAAGAAACATCTATGTCTATCATTTAATTATCAAATAAGGGCACTAATTGGCTCCTCAAACATCCATTTCTCAAAGAAGCATCCATCTCACATGTAGCTCATCTGTAAAATGTTACATTCAACTAAAAAATATAAAATTAAGAGCACTAATTGGTTGTACTCTTTCTCAATCAACAAAGTTAGGGAGGACATATGGGATGTGACCCTTTGTGTGGAAGAATATTGATATTGATGAGCCAAATCTGCTCATGTCGTACCTTTAACTTACCATATCTACCTAGGTAAGATTTATATGAAATGTTTAGTACCCCACGCGTTCTCTGAGCGAAAGCAAATATGCTCTATGATAAAGAAAAACATCTTTAGCACCGTCAAACATGTAAGCATTGGTCAGTAATTTAGCTCAATTCCCAGTGTCTGTGCTCTACCCTTTTTTTTGAAAAAATACACCAACAAGAAGAAGAGCACTCTCTCTCTCTCTCTCTCTCTCTCTCTCTCTCTCTCTCTCCCTCCGTATTTTCTCCCTACTCATTCAAAAAATTAAAAAAATTAGATCACGAGGAAGAAGAAGCCGCCTGCTCCATCTTAGAAAATATCCACCCTCAAAATTTATTTATCTCTCTCTAAAATTTAGGTTAAAGTTTAGTTTCTTTCTAAATCATTCTCTCCCTAAATATTGCCTAAACTTCGGTAAATTTTTATCTAATTAAAAGATATGTGTCTTGCTTTTTTAGTTTATAACTTAGTGTCTGTCTAAATTCCTTCCCGTCGTGCACCTGTCGAGTATCGTCAGATGTTGAACATCAAAGTCGAAGAAGGAAGAAGACTTGTTTGATCCCTTAGAGAGAGAAGGCTTGTGCTTGGTTGAGATAGAGAGGACTTTAGAGTTTAGCCAGAGAAAATAATGTTCGATAGAGAGAGAAAAGACTTGTATATAGCTAGGACTTTAGAGAGAGAATACTCACCACGTTTGTTGCAAACCCCGATTTAGTTGGGGTCTAATTATTGGATACGTGTCAAAAGCTTGTGGTCCGGCGTAGAGAAATCTTTATGCCCTAGTGAATAGTCTAGGGCCTTTATATATAAGTTTTTATGTATAACGACTTATATATACTAAGGCTTTTTACTAAAATGTCCTGAGATTATATTGTTAATCTTTAGCGCATTTTAGCTATAAAAAGTAAAAACCAAGAAAGTCAAAATTCTCCTATTTCCAAAAGCAATAGATGGGATAGGACTAGAAATTTGGTTCTACTTGGTAGGACCTGACCATTAGGCATTGGTCAGGGCCTATCAAGTAGAACCAGATTTTCAGTCCTACCCCATCTGTTGCCCTTGTAAATAGGAGAATCTTGACTGCACGTCATGCTATAAAAAGTGACAACTAAGAAAGTCAAAATTTTCCTATTTCCAAGGGCAACAGATGGGATAGGACTGGAAATCTAGTTCTACTTGGCAGGACCTAACCATTGCTTTCCAAGGGCAATAGATGGGATAGGACTGAAAATTTTGGTTCTACTTGGTAGGACCTGACCATTGGGAAAAGGTTAGGTCCTACCAAGTAGAACCAGATTTCTAGTCCTACCCCATTTGTTGTCCTTGGAAATAGGAGAATCTTGACTACACGTCATGCTATACAAAGTGAAAACCAAGAAAGTCAAAATTCTCCTATTTCCAAGGGCAACAGATGGGATAGGACTGAAAATCTGGTTCTATTTGGCAAGACCTGACCATTGCCCACTACCCCATTTGTTGTCGTTAGACATAGGAGAATGTTGACTGCACGTCATGCTATAAAAAGTGAAAACCAAGCAAGTCAAGATTCTCCTATTTCCAAGGGCAACAGATGGGATAAGACTAGAAATCTGGTTCTACTTGGTAGGACCTGACCATTGCACTTAGCAAAATGCCACCAGATTATTATAAAAGGCATGAGAGGTGTGATAGTACATCCAATCAAACGACGCTATGCGTCAACCAAGGGTTAAAATATCAGATTTTTTATACGTATCGTCCTGAAGTTCAGGACGATACGTATCGCGTATCATCCGATACATTCAATGTATCGGCAATACATTGAATGTATCGGTTCAATACATTTTTTTTTTCAAAAAGTCTAAAAAATCAAATTATCGTCCGTATCGGACGATACGGACAATACATACCGTTTGTATTGTTCGATACGTATAGCGTATCGGCGATACATTGAATGTATCGTTTTGATACCTTTTTTTTTTTTTAAATTAAAAATTAAATTATCGCCCGATAATTTCAAAGTATTGTATGTATCGTCCGATACAGACGATACATTGCCCGTATTGGACGATAATTACCCTATTTTTTAGGGGGTACGATACATAGGCAATGTATTGTATCGCCCAGGTTCAAAACCGATACGTATCGGTATCGGACGATTTTTTGACCCATGGAGTCAACTTTAAATTTTGGTGCAAGAGGTTAAAGCAGAGAAAGAAAAGAGCTTTAGCTTAGAATGACGACGCCAGAGCTGATCACTTTCTTCTACTAATTGCTTTCTCAAGCCATACCAGAAAAGATCTTCACTTTCTACCAAAGAGAAGTAGGTTGTGTTTGCGATAGCTCTTTGGAGGCAAAGAGCAGTTCTACTGTAGCGCAGAGCACTTTAGTATGGGCTTTGTTTGATTGTAAGTACTTTTAGCTCTTTTGGCAAGTGAAAGAGTTGAATTTGGTCTTTGAAAAGAATAATTTAAACTTGCTCTTTCATATTTGTGTGAGTGAAACATCTATGCCATTTAATTTGAAAGCCTCAATATAAAGATTAAAGATGCCAAAGATCGGCACAAAACATGCTCTCTATCGTCTGATTCTTTACAATTAACAATCAAATTTGATGATAGGCTCAAATAATTAATTGTCATGGTTCAAATAATGAATCGATCCCACTCAACTAGCGAATCGTCACTGATCAAATAATGAATGGTCACCTCGAAAATAACAATTTGTCACCTCTAAAATAACAGATTTTCACTACTCAAATAACTGATCAAATAATGAATGATCACCTCTAAAATAACAATTTGCCACCTCTAAAATAACAGATTTTCACTACTAAAATAACAAATCGTCACCGCAAAAAATAGCAAATCGTCACCGCTCAAGTAGCATATATACTGCTCAAATGAACGAAAATATTTTCATTTAAAATTATAAAATTCTTTAATATTGTGCAATTTAGTTGAGTTGGTAAACTATAAATCCTTCTCTAGCTCTACTAAGAGCATTCTTAAAATATATTGATGACTACAAATTGTAGTCCTTCTCTGGCTCTACTAAGAACATTCTTAAAATATATCGCTGACTACACATTGTTGATAAAATTCCAAACGGGCCTAACTCAACCTCACAAAACAGAGTTGTAAGGTGAGGTTTGCCCAAATTATATATAGCCCAAGACCTCCAAGCCCACAAGCGATGTGGGACTATTTTTAACAATTGTCGATTTGTTATTTTAGCGGTGAATTTC
Organism: Chloranthus sessilifolius; assembly: GCA_021018995.1. NCBI lineage: Eukaryota > Viridiplantae > Streptophyta > Magnoliopsida > Chloranthales > Chloranthaceae > Chloranthus > Chloranthus sessilifolius. The sequence continues at coordinate 59,000,021 of CM037590.1, read as the reverse complement.
ATCGGTGACGATTCGTTAGTTGAGGGGTGTTGATTCATTATTTGAGCGGTGAGGAGTCATTATTTGAGCCTATCATCATATTTGATTGTTGACTGTGATGGATCAGATGATTGAGGGCATTTGTGGAGCTGATTTTGACACATTTGATATTTGCATTATGGCCTTCAAATCACGAGGCCTAGATGGTGTTTCACACCACACAAAAATAAAAAATAGTAATTTTTTTATTTTGCAAGCTATATGTAGAACTGTAAAAGGTATAAGGAGGAATATATCATTCCTTTTTACTCTGGCTGGAAGTGATCACTCGGCTTCAAACTTCTTGAAATTCCGGTATCCTAAATTTGCCTAGCGATGATATAAAGAATAAATAATAAAAATAAAATCACAAGATCTATGTCAGATCCAAGGCAATAAATACATTATGAGTTTAAAAGTTACATAAAGTATCGAATGAATGCAGACAAACCAGTCCTATCAAACCTTCCCGAACCACAACGCTAAATTCCACTACGCGCCCTCATGAATCCCCGATTTGTCGCTTTCAACCAACAAGTCACACGATGGTTTACTTGTGTTCAGACGAGCCACAATAGTACCTCAGATTCCACCAAGGCCAGTCGATTTCACGAGCCAATACACACTTGAGACCTCAAGCGCAATATCTTTCGGAAGGATAAAAGCAGAAAATAAAAGCCCAATGAAGATCTGATAAATAGTTTCAAAGGCAAGATGGTTCTCTTCTCTCTTGGAACGGCTGAGCAGTTTGGTATGTAGAGAGACAAGGAGTCCTGTAAAAGAGTATTTATATAAGTTTTAAAACCCTAAAAAGAAATAAGAGAAAAGAACTCCTTTTTACGGAGGTAATCTCACGATTGACCCACATATAAATTATGGTCAACCTCCAAACCAAAGGTGGTTAACCACATTTCTTTTCGTGATCAATCATCAAAGTTTTTGTGGTTAACCACGAAAGAAACATAGTCAATCATCAAACAAATTGCTTTTTAGAAATAGACTCTCCGTCAAACAAATATCTTTTAGAAATAGACTCATTGTAAAATACAAATACTTGTGTATCAGTATTATCCAATCATACACCATACGAACCACACGTAATAGGTTAAGTTTGGCGACACATGGGAGTAAACTACTAGGTTATCATAAATCGTGACAATCAAATCTAACACTTCTTGATTCTGTAAAAGATTAAATTAGAGGGCCACTGCTAGAAAAGGTAAATTTGACAGGGCTATCTTGTAAATTTTCCTAAAAAATTTTGGTCCTAGATACAACAAAAGATACTTATAGTGTATTTTTTAATCAAATCACAACTTACAATCATCTGGAAAACTAAGGATAGTCAAAAACATTTTGAACCTAGAAAACCACTTTGGAGAAGATTTCTGGTTGAGAAAAAGATAAAAGCGAACTCAAGATACTTCATTGTCCTTTTCTAACTCTTAGTCTCTACAGTGAATCCAAAATTGAATGAAATCATTAATTTGTAAGCTACAAATTAAGTACAAAAAATTATAAAATATCTATGAAATTTCAATGTGATTTGCTTACTCTTTAACTTTCTATTTTGAACCTATGGCCAATCAATCCTTCAAATAGACTTGGAATAGTTGTGAAAGTCATTCTGACTTCGATTTGATGATTTAGATCAAACAAATAGAACATGATTTCTAGAGAAAATAAAAGAGTACATAGATAATAAGAGAAAATATAAGTGATAGATACAGTAACATTGTAGGAGAAAATATAGTAGTATATTGTGCAAGCTATAAAAAATTGGCTGATACCGATACGTATCGGCGATACATATCAGTTTTTTGGCAAACTGATACCTATCGGCACCTATCAGTCCTCAACTCCATATCGGTATATGTATCGGCTGATACGGGCCCGTATCGCTTTGAGCCGAGACATCATTTTTTTTTTATAGGGCCGATCCGCATCTGTATCGGCCGTATCAGTCCTCCATGAACCGATACCCAATATCAAAACCGATTTTGAGTCCTTGATACCGTTTAATTTAGGGTTAGATTGGGTGGTTTAAGGGTATTTTGATCCTAATAGAATTATAGCATATACAATAGTAGCCATCATCATCATCAGAGCCTTTTCACATCTATTTGGAATTGACTTTGCGAGTCTTATTTTTCCAATCGTTTCTTATCAGCCCTAAGCTCTTCGTAACCTTGTAATCCGTCATAACCCTTTTCATGGCTTCCCTCCAGGTCTTTAGTAATTTAGATGATATTTCTTAGCTTTTCAATGTCCTATTTTACGGGGATTTGAGAAGTTTTATCCACACTTCGATTCCAATTTTTTTTTTAAAAATAGTTGGTTTCAATTCTAAAGAACTTGTAAAATGAATACCAAAACTTATTTCATAAGCAGTTAATCATCATGATACAACTCTGATACCATTATAATAGTTTTAAGATAAAATCGAACACTTACTATTATACCAGTTATTTTACATCATTTTCCAAACATGCAACCATTTCTTACATTCCCATTACAAAAATGACATAATATAAAGAACTACAACCAGAAAACTGTAAAATCCGTATGAAAAAAACATATAATTAATCATATAACTTATACAGAAAATATGAATATTAGAGAGGTGCCTGCATCCGTATCTATGTGAGGAATTCTTGAAATGCCACCAGATTCTCATACCTCTGGCCACTGATTTGCATCTCCATTTTCAAGATACACACCAATTTCGTTGTGTGTGTGTTCGACATCGCCCTTACCGTTGGTTAGGAGCTCAAGGAAAGTACTGGATAATTCCCAGGTCAGCGAAGTAGCTAAGATGTTTGTTAAAGATTGCACAATTCTGTCCATGCTCGGCCGACTTTGTGGATCTTTCCTTAAGCACCCTTGGATCAATCTTGCTAACATGAAGGCTAGATCCAGTGGATAATTCCCTCGAAGAAGGGGATCTATCAAGTCTCCAAGCTTCTCCTTGGCATGCTCGTCGTGAATAAGTTCCATGAAGACCTCTGATAAGAAAATACCACCACCACCTTCAAATTCGACAACAGCCTCTAGACCAGTTATAATCTCCAACATTAGCACCCCGAAGGCGTATACATCCAGCTTAGGAGAAACCAAACCATTCTCCAAGTACTCAGGAGACATATAACCCATTGTCCCAACAACATGCTCTGTTAAAGCAAACCCGGCTTCGCGATCTTCCACCCTTGTCACCATTTCAAAATTTGCAATCTTGGCTCTATAATCGCGATCCAATAGAATATTCCTACTCGTTATATCCTTGTGAACATAGGCTGGTTCGGTATAACTGTGAAGATAGTGAAGACCATAGGCCACGTCCAAAGCTATCTTTAGTCTTTGCTTCCAGCCTAGTGCCATGGAGCTGCGTCCTTGACATATCCATTCATTCAGAGACCCTCTTTCGGCAAACTCATAAACAAGATACCAGTAGCCTTGATGGAAACAGACACCCAAAAGCTGCAAAAGATTAAAGTGGTGGATGCTTTTAAGAGCACAAATTTCCTTTGAAACATCTCCTCCTATCTTCTTAATCGCGACCACCTTTTGATTGATGAGCCCGCGATAAACAGACCCCCCGATCAAAGAACATTGCCAAAAATCTTCAGTGGCCAATTGCAGTTCTTCAAATTTATAAATTTTTAAGGTGTGACTTATGTCGGGTAGAACTTGGTAGATCTCTTTCGCTACTGTTGAGTTGGTACACGGCCTCGAACTTGTCTCAGAATCCCTGGTTGTCACAAGTGGACGAGATTTTCTCACCTTGTTACTTAGGAAATGGTAACAAATAGCCGTAATAAAAGAGCCTACAGCAAATCCAATGAGCATATAAGTCCATCTTCTTGTCGGGTTTCTCTGTGGTGGTGGTGGTGGTGGTATTATTGTCTGGTTGATTGAGAGCCTATTCCTCAGGGGAATGAGAAGTGTTGTATTGTTATAAAGAGTAGAATTCACCTCAGGAAGTTCATTAGCATCAAGTATACTTCGTATATCTACACCAAATTTGTTGCTTATACTTGAAATTGAATCAGTTGGCATTAAAACTGGGTAAGTTAAAAGAATTTTTACACCATTACTGATTTGATTTCCTGTAGGACAAGCACATCTAAGTGGAACTGTGAGCCTCATACCAGTAAACAACATCCTAGACACATTGGTTCTCTGTTGGGGCAAAGCATGGCAAGTTGTGAGGCTTTGGTATATTGAGGTTGCAATTATATATTGAGTGTTTCCATGTACAACTATATAAGATGAATTGGACTGGTAGTACTCACCTGAACAAGAACATCTGACAGGAACAATTACCTCCCTATTTGTTTGAATTGTTTCATTGTAGTTGTTCCCAAGTGAATTTAGCTCTGAAATCTGAAATGGGTCAGAAGATAAAAGGTTTGAGATTGAGCATGCAGAATCATATGGGGGTGTGGACCTGAAAATTAGATAAGTTTGGCAACTTGGGTGTTGGTTGTTGCAGATGTAACCAAAAACAGTAGTGGTTTTATCTGTAATATTACAAGCTCTGTTGTTTCCCATATAGGCCTGTTGAGAAAACACCACAGGAGAGGAAGAAATCAGAGAGAGAATGGTGATATAAAGGGTGAGAGATTGAGAACCCATGTGAAGAAATTGAAATGGTTGATGGGTTTTGGCTTTCGTGTTGGAAGAAATGTCTGTGTCAGAGATGTAATTTTTTTGAATATGGTTTGAATAATTTGTATTTGAGGCAGTTCTTATTTTATGGTGTAATTGTGAGGATTGTTTGGCTAGGATTTGCCAATGACCTTGACTCCAAGTCTACTTCTGGGAAGATCTTGCTGGAGATGGTTACCTAAACATGTTAGATTAGTCATCTAATAAGAGATCCTACTGTTTAAAAGTCAGCTATCGACCTATCGTGGGATGAATTTAGTGACGCCAACAGTTGTGTTACCTAAACATGTTAGATTAGTCATCTAATAAGAGATCCCACTGTTTAAAAGTCAGCTATCAACCTATCGTGGGATGAATTTTGTGACGCCAACAGTTGTGGTTCTTGTGGATCCTAATGTCGGAACATAAAGAAATTCAAATGACTTTGCATAAGGTAATAGGCCCATTCCACGTATCAAAAATAAAAATTAAAATTAAAAAATGACTCACTTTAAATGGTGATTTAGAATGGCTCTGTAGACTGCAACACGGGGCATGTGGTTTGATCACCCGTAGATCCCTAGAAAAATTTAATGAACTGAAAGTGAGAGTATACCGTTAGAGAATTGTTGATCACGATTTAAAATTTTGCGGGCACGTGGGAAGAGATAATTTAGGCTTTGGCCACGGATAAAATGATTTCGGTACTGACCTTTCAACAACTCGGTATGGACCTTTCAGCAACTCACAACTTTTCAGCACTCCGTACAGGCCTTTCAGCAAAAGTAATTCGGTACAACTCGCTAGAATTCGGTTGCAACTCACAACTCGCAAGGCTAGCTCTTTTGATTGAAAGGTGAAATCGGTTCAGTGGGATGTATTTATTGCTTGTATTTTTTTTTTGAAAAGCTTTATTGCTTGTTTGAATTTAGTGAGCTCTTTTGACAGAAAGGTCAAAGGGACCCTGCAAATCTTTTGACTGAAAAGTTTTTATTGGTTTTTAGACCGAAAAGCTTTTATTGCTTTTTTATATTTTTGTTATAGAGAAATTTAACGGATCGACCTTGTCACATACATATTTCATTTTCTTAAATCTTATATTTTTACCTTTAATCAAATCGATCAGCTACGTCGAGGAGCTAGTTCCAATACCCTTCTTACACTTTATAGTTTAAAGAAAAATTTATACTTTTAACCTTATAAGTTTACGCATTTATAAAAATAATTTTATAATTTCAAATTTTACAGAACAGGCCAATTCTAAGCCAAGTTAGTTTCATGTCAACACCGACCTTGTTATTTTTAATAAAAATATTAAATTTTAAAATTCATTATATAAGGGATAACTTTTACTTTTACTTTTCATTTTTTACTGTTTACTTTTAATTTTAACTTTTTTGTAAAAACCGAGAGCGGCGACAAATAGACAACAAAGAGACAAAATAGCGATAGAAAATTTTCAGATAAATTTTTTTTACTTTTAAACAAATATACTCATCCGTTATCTTTCTCACCTAATCCGCTAACTTTCTACTAACTTACCGCTAACTTAAGTTAGCGACCGCTAATTGAAGTTAGCGATAAGTTAGCGACCACTAATGAAAGTTAGCGGAATATTTTCATCCTCACTTTTCTGTTAATTAATTGTTATTATATATTTTACAGTTCCCACTAAGTGATTTGTAAAATGATTAAGTCTCTAAAGGCCTTCGGAAAGTATACTAGAGTTAGTGTTAGGAAATTTTACTTGCATTGCAACGAAGAGAAGAAGAAGATACTAGATGATTCAATTTTCGATCATCTATTTAGGATTTCTGAAAAATTAGAATTCATTGGAGAATTGATTGACACAATTTTAAGTTTTTGAGTTAAAGATAACATTTTTAAAGTCATGAACACTAATTTACTACTGCAGGAGTCCGATATATCATTGATTTTAGGCCTAAAAATATTGACGGAACCAAAGTCTGAGCATGTGGCCGTGTCAAAGAAAGAAACCATTCGATACAAATTCTTTCTTGGGATACCGGCTAAAAGATCTCGTACTGAAGAAATAGTTGATAGTGCCCAGCTATTCAATGATGAATTTTTTAAACTATCATTGTTGTTTCTCTTATGCTCTTTCTTACTTCCAAACACATACCAGAAAGTAAACATTCAGTACTTTGAATTAGTAGATAACCTTAAAATTTTAACGAGTTTCCGTGGGGCCTGATAGTTTACAAAAATTTAGTAGGGTGCATATCGAAAGCGATCGTCAGAAAGGAAGTGGCCAAAACCTCACAAAATGGGCATTATAACATATACGGATGCACTATCGCCCTAAAGATTTGGGTGTTTGAGCACTTTCCAGGAGTTGCCACCGCTCTTACTCAACTGAAAAATCCATTTCCGAGGCTATTGAAATGGGAAGCCCCGAAATTCAGCCGGAATCCAAATTATTATCGAGAAAAATTTATGAAGTCTAAAGTTATCGTAGAAGTTGAAGCTGTAAAATACGAGTTACAGTATCGATCAGTTCGACTCTTTTTTATACAAAGAGAGATGGAAAGGGAGCATGAAAGAGACTACTCTACCGAACATGAAGGCGATGTCCTAAGTTACGAGACATGTCCCCAAAAAAGAGGCGAGGAGCCTCACGATGATGACGATGATGACAGTGACAATAACAATGAGTACGAGGTCGTTATACGTCAACATCCGAAATCAAAAGGCAAACAACCAGAGATTAGGCCTCAGCCAACCAAGGAACAGTCGGCTAGGCAACAACATTTAATCAAAGAAGTAATCGAGCTGAGAAAAGAATCTACAACTGTCCATATGTTGGTTAAAGAGATTAAAGGTGAATTCAGAAGTGTATTTACAGTGCTAAAAGGGCAAGCTATTACCATTGAACAGCTAGAAAGAGACAAGAAGACCCTACAAGAGTAAGTAGGATCACTACAAGAGCAAGTAGGGTCACTACAAGATCACGTAGTCAATTTAACAGCCGAAAATGATGCAATACGGAAGGATTTTGAAGCGGTCAAATCTCATTTGACAAAGGTACTAAATCAATTCATTTTTAAATTTAAGAAATAATAATTTTTAACAGATTAATGCTAACTTAAGTTAGCAGCCGACAACGTAAGGTAGCGGCCGCTAACTTAAGTTGTCGGTCGTTAACTTAAGTTATCAGCTGATAACTTAAGATAGTGGCCGATAACTTAAGTTGTCGACAACTTAAGTTAGCGGCCGCTTTTACGATCGCTAATCTAAGATTGCGACCGCCAATTTAAGTTATTTTTTTTAAATATAATGGCAATTAAAGTTTTAATATATCTTACAATGATGTAGGATGATATTCTTTCCTCCGTTCTTTTTTACGCCTTCGTTCCCAAACAGCTCACTGCCACTCACCCAACAGCCCCTCAAACTTCTGCCCCTCAACCCACTGCCACTCACCCAACAGTCCCCCAAACTTCTGCTCCTCAACCTACTCCTCAACCGACTGCCTCCCAAACTTCTACCCCTAAACCCACTGGACCTAAACTCACTACTCCTCAACCCACTGCCCCCAAACGTCTGCCCCTAAACCCACTAGCCCTAAACCCACTACTCATCAACCTAATCCTCAACCTACTACCCCCCATACTACTGCCCCTAAACCCACTGCCCCACAAACTTCTCTTGAACTCAATGCACCTCAACCCCATGCTAAACAACCCTTGGTGGAGGCCTTGCTCGAAGTGGGTGATGAGGGTGCTCCGCTTATCCAGTCTTCTCGTGAGTCACAACCGACATTACTAAAATTTAATTTTAGTGAAATTATCAACTTCAAAGAGTAAATCCAAGGGATATGACTTGCGTGCTCGGAAGAAGAGAAAGACCCGAACCAGCAAAGCCACTATTAAAAGACCAAGAGTGGTTGTGGAGGAGGATGAGGATAAGCCACAATCCATGAGCATAAATATATGCTCAGTTTTTGGAACCGGCTGGCGAATGAGGACACTGTGATCATCAATAATATCATGGGTGTTGAAGTCACAGTTACTATTTTAATAGTCCTCAAAGAATATACGTGGCTCGACAATGAAGTCATTGACGCGTACTTTAAGGTCCTTAAAATTATAAACAATTCAATGTTACCGAAAAAGGCCAAAAAAAGTTTGGCCGCTTCTGCATCCACCCAGGTAAGGCTTCAATTATTTATTGCTTCGTTTCCTTTATTTATTTGTCTTTTCATTCATGACTCTCAATTCACTCCTTTTAATTTATTTACTTATCGCATTATCGTCTTTCAGACCTTGTTTATAACAGATCAAAGAAATTTTAAAAATTTTATCAACAATTAAGGTCTGGCAGTACTCAATGACTTCGATAAGTGGCAGGCCGACTGTGACAAGTGACAGGTTCATCACAATTGCAAGCCGCTTGAACCCCAACTTACCAATCGTACACGCGGAATTCACGCGATCAACTGTGGAGCGGTATGTTTTTTTTTAAGACTACACTCCGTTTTATGTAACATTAACGCTTTTTATATTTTTTATTATTTAAGACTCAGGTTCCGTTTCCGTGCAGATTTTTCTTTCGATACATAGTCATTGGGCGTTGGCTATAATTTCCATAGGTGATCATGTTATTAAGTTGTTAGACCCCGACAGCGAGACTGCTCAAGGAAGTTTGAACCGCACAAAGGATGTCTATGGCATCATCTTTCGTGCCTTCTTTACACTGTCAGTTTGAAGTCTGCTTTCGATCGACCATGGAAGTTAACGGTCTTGAATAGTGTCGATCTCTCGCGCCAACGCAACGGTTAGGACTGCGGTGTTTATGTACTAAAGTATATAGAATACTTCTCCCAAAGGCGGTCTATCGATTTCGAAGAAAAACACATGAAACAATTTAGAGCCGAAATCGGACATTCATTATCCACATTCGGGAAGAGTTAAATATTTTATTTTTTTCTATTTATATATTTTTATAAATATTTTTGTTACAATTTTATAGGTAACATTATAAAATTAATTTGTATATTTTTCATTTCTTTTAATTTTTTATAATTTTTTAATATTTTAGTATAAATTATATAAAAAGATAGCGGTCGCTAACTTAATACAGTGCCCGATAACTTAAGACAGCGGGCGCTAACTTAAGTTAGTGATTGCTATCTTAAGTTAGCGGTAAGCTAGCGACCACTATCTTAAGTTAGCGGTAAATTAGCGTCGTTATCTTAAGTTAGCAGGCACTAACGTAAGTTGTCGGCCGTTATCTTAGGGTTTATGGTTTAGGGATTAGGGTTTAGGGCGCTATCTTATTACATAGTTTGTAATGAAATAAGATCGGGGTCGCTATCTTAAGATCAATGCGGATAGCCCATAATTTGTAAGATGCAATAATTTATAAATAATGTAAGTTCATTTTAAATTCTAATAAATTTATACGAGCGTCCATTATGACCGTATTCCTTATAATTTTTACATCGTAGTGGTCGAACTTCGCCTTTAGATCTTATTCTCCTTTTTTTTGGACGGCCGGCTTGACGTATCTTGTGCAGAGGGAAAACTTCGATGTCGTCTCTTAGCGTAGTCCATTGGCTCTTATCAACGTTCGGGATAAGCCAGTGCTCACAAAATTGGGGGAGATCTATTTTTCTCCATTTCGGTGCGATAATGCGGTGATCGCATGTGAACATGGTAATCCAAGGATAGCCCAACGCCTGCATGTACATGTTCATTTATCTAGTTCGACACTGTGAGTGTAATCACCATGTTTAACTTAAAATATATCACGACCATATGGTACAACGTTCTTTCGATGGGCCCACCCTGAATTTCGTGTTATGTGCCTTTGGGCCATCGGTGTTAATACGTGTGTCATTTTATTTCCTTCCTCTTGACGACGAAGGTAAAATTTGGCTACCTTTGTGTCAATTGTTTCTAACATGGTAACAATCGGTTCATCTCTAACTATCTTCAACACACCATTAATATTTTCAGCTATATTAGTTATCAGCATATCATAACGCCTCCCTGAAAAATAAGCGCGTGCCCAGAAACGGTCACTAATTTCTTTAATCCGTGTTGTAAATTCTGAGGGTGCATTGTCTTCTATTTTTCATAAAATTCTTTTAGATTTTGCCTCCTAGAATGCACGGGCAACAACCTAGAAAAGCGGTCTGAAGATTGTATCTTTATATGTATAAAAAAGATTTAGAGTTAGGTGTCGCATACAGTAGCTGTGAAAGTCGTTAGGAAAAACTTTTTTCACAGCTTCCATCAAACCTTTCTACCTATCAGATATCAATACAAACTACTCTTCAAAGTCTCCGATTACACGTCTCCCTAATAGATCAAGAAACCATATCTAATGATCTTCATTTTATTTCCTTCTTCCTGACGACGAAGGTAAAATTCGGCTACCTTTGTGTCAATAGTTTCTAACATGGTAACAATCAGTTCCTCTCTATCTATCTTCAACACACTATTAATGCTTTCAGCTATATTAGTTATCAACATATCATAATGTCTCCCTGAAAAATAAGTGCACGCTCAGAAATGGTCACCAATTTCTTTAATCCATGTTGTACATTCTGAGGGTGCATCGTCCTCTATTTTTCGTAAAATTCTTTTAGATTTTGCCTCCTAGAATGCACGGGCAGCAACCCAGAAAAGCGGTCTGGAGATTGTATCCTTATATGTATTAAAAAGATTTAGAGTTAGGTGTCGCATACAGTAGCTGTGAAAGTCGTTAGGGAAAACTTTTTTCACAGCTTCCATCAAACCTTTCTGCCTATCTGATATCAATACAAACTGTTCTTCAAAGTTCCCGATTACACGTCTCCATAATAGATCAAGAAACCATGTCTAATGATCTTCATTTTCTTTGGGTATAATGTCGAACGCTATAGGAAATAAATGTCTATTCTCCTCTATCCTCGTAGCTATTAACAACACTTCTTTGTATCGTCCCCGTAAATTACGTTCCATCTACCGCAATTATTCTTCACAAAGTATTACGAAAGCTTCTAATGCAAGGTCCAAATGCCACGAAGAACCTCTGAAAGACATTATCAGGCTTGCAACACAATTCGGTATGTACGTCTGGATCGACCCGCTGTAATTCGACAACATAGGACGGTAACATCTTAAATTGCTCCTTCCAGTTATCTTGGACGTCATTAAACGTCATTTCTTTTCCTCTCCATGCTTTCTAGTAACCTACTGTTGTACTATTTTTTTTTTTAATAAAAAAATTTATTGAAGTAGGAGTCTCGTAAAAGCCCTTTAATAACTTATCCATCACGAATGAAGCTATCCACGATGTCGTACATTGGTGATTCCCGCTTCTGAAAGCTGACCTTCCGCAAATATGTTTCGGGCGAAAAGTTTTCACGACAAACGTGTCCACACCCACCAATTTCGATGCATGTATTCGCCAAACACATCCTACTTCAATACACTCTTCGTAACTCGAAGAGGGCTAGTCTTTATTGGTTTAATTTTAAAATTATTTGCCATTGAAAACTCTTTAAGAGCTTTCTGAAAGATTTTCTTATTTCTAAACGCCTGACTAATAGTAATTGCCCCCCCCTTCATACAGTTTCTCATCATTTGAATCCATATACTCCCCTTTCAAGTTATTAAGCTGCTAGTCTTCGTCCACCAGAGGTTGATCAATTCCCCTATTAGTATCAACACATGAAGTGGGCAAGGGCAATGTTTCATTATTTTCATGATCACTATCACCATCATCGACTGAATGATTATTATGTGATTGGGATTGAGTCCGTCGAGGTACATTTGGTTGAGGTGCAGTTGTTTGGGTTGAGGTTGGCCCAGGGGAGAATGTTTGGGGTGCGAGAGGCTGTTCTGTTGAACGCTCGATTATCATTGACTCCGAAGCTATTGGTTCGAAAGGCTATTGATATGGACTAAGGACTCCTAAAAATATTTCCCACTGATTCCAGTCAAATGTATTATTTATTGATTCGAAGTTGAGCTGAGATGTATCATACATCAGATTCATTTGAAGATAATATCATTGATCTTCATCATCTTCTCTCATTGAATGTCTGAAGAGGGTTGCTAGAAAGGCCTACAGTATAGGCGAAATCCTATATTCATATTTCTATCATCGCCGATTACCATTGATGCAGCAATATTCTCCTCTTCAAACCGTATTCCTTGATTTTCAATCGAATGTTCTGGTTCCACACCATCATCATCTACTAATCTGACATTTTTCTTACATTCTTGATGATCTTTGGTTGTTTTCTGGAATCGTTGAAATGCTTCTATAGATGATAAAATTTCCATTACAGGAGTAGCCAATAATTTTTCGATATAAAATTTATCACACCATCACCAATATGATATGCTCTTAATAAGTTTATAAGATCATCGGAGTCCGACAATTCAGCAAGCACCAGCTCATTCCCTATGTGTAATGAAACCGTTAGTGTAATTGAATGTTCTTTCGATCGAGTCCTACTGCCCGCGTACATTTTATGTATAAACTAATCGAATAAAATGTTCTCCGTGATAGTGACAATCCTCCGATATCCTCTGTTGTAAATATTATCGCCAACACGGACGAAATCAAAATGGCAAAGAAGGGAAACATCCATTTAAATCTATAATATTTATAAAAAAAATAAAAATTAACTGATTAAAAATGTCATACTTAACTAACAGTTTAAAAGTCAGCGGGCTGCTGACTTAAGATATCGGCCACTATCATAAGATAGCGGGACGCTATCTTAAGGTAGCGGCCGATAAGATAGCGGCCGCTACCTTAAAATAGCGGCCGATATCTTAAGGTAGCAGTCAATATCATAAGATATCGGCCGCTACCCGAAGTTATCAGCCGATATCTTATGATAGCGTCCCGCTATCTTAAGGTAGCGGGCGAAATCTTAAGATAGCGTCCCACTGTCTTAAGATAGCGTCCCACTGTCATAAGATATCGACGCTGACTTATAATTCGAGAGAGGCTATCTTCTGTCTCTATCTTATAATTTTCGATGATTGCTATGAACGGATTTTAGCTTACCTAGCCGGTTGCAGTTTACTGATCTACCAAGTGTAGTCGAAACTGAAAATGACAATACAAGAAATAATGAAAAATAAAGGAAAATAAGCATATATATATAATGGAAACAAGATCAGTGCTGACGTGGAACAGGCTTGGCTTGGAGCTGGCCTGTTCTGTAAAGTTTGAAACTATCTGGTCGTTTTTGCAAATACGCAAACTTATAGGGTCGAAAATACAAATTTTCCTAGTTTAAAATTTTAAAAACTTACACTTTTTTATATTTACACGATGTGAAGCAATAACTATGTTGTCTGATTTGAAGGTCACAATATAAAGATCAATAGTGTCAAAGATTAACACGAAAGAAAAGGCAATATCGCCTCGTTAAAAAAAAAATAAAAATCGCCTCTTTAAATAGTCGTTATCGATTCTTTAAACAGTCGGCATCAACTCTTTAAACAGTTGTTATCGCCTCTTTAAACAATTGTATCGATTCTTTAAACGGTCGGTATTGCCTATTAGAGTACCTTATTTGATAACTACAACACATCGGTTATCTCAACCAAGAGTTAAAATATAAAAAAAAGTAGTTGGGTTAAATAAGTGTGTGTGTGTGTGTGTGTGTTCGAGTTCGATTTAATTCAATATCACAAAAAACAATGAAGAATAATATATTTATAGATAGCAAATCTTAATTTATTTTTAAGATGATATTGGATCTTTCATTCTATATGATAATTTATAGTATAGTAAATATATTCATTAATTTATAAAAAGGTTTATTATCTTATGATTTTATTTTTAACAATATAATCTTATCGAATTCTTTTACTTATAACCTCTATTTATTTACCACTACAATCAATGAAAATACACAGCCGTATTAAATTTAAACAATATAATTGACTGTGAAAAATTTTCTATTTTATCTTTTTATCTTCTTCTCTTGTTCATCTTCTTCTTATTTTTCTTCTTTATTTTATAATTTTAAAGAAGAAGATAGAAAGATAGAATACACAGTTGCAATTGGTTTAGATAACTACAATTGGTTGAGATGACTGATGTGTGGTAATTATCAAATAAGATACACTCTAAAAAGCGAAAACGACTGTTTAAGGAGACGATAACGACTGTTTAAAGAATCGATATCGACTGTTTAAAGAGATGATAACGACTATTTAAAGAATCGATACCGACTGTTTAAAGAGGTGATAACGACTCTTTAAATAGTCGTTATCACCTCTTTAAATAGTCGGTATCAACTCTTTATACAGTCGGTATCGCCTATTAAAGTATAAACAATATAATCGATTATGAAAATTTGTCTATTCTATCTTTTTATCTTCTTCTCTTGTTCATCTATTCTTATTTTTCTTCTTTATTTTGTAATTTTAAAGAAGTATCGTAACGCATTGTTAACAATATAATTTGTGAAAATTTGTCTATTCTATTTTTTTTATCTTCTTCTCTCGTTCATCTTTTTCTATAAGATAGAAAGATAGAATAGAAAGAGCGGTTACAATTGGTTTAAATAACTACAATTGGTTTTTCTAGAAGATAGAAAGATAGAATAGACAGAGCGGTTACAATTGGTTGAGGCAACTGATGTGTGGTAGTTATCAAATACGCGATACCGATTGTTTAAAGAGGTGATAACGACTGTTTAAAGAGTCGATATCAACTGTTTAAAGAGGCGATTTTAAAAAAAAGGCGATATCACATTTTTTTCGTGTCAATCTTTGATACCATCAATCTTTATATTGTGGCTTTCAAATCAAACGACATAGATGTTGCTTCACATTGTATAAATATAAAAAAGAGTACCTTCAATCCACCCACTAAATCTTGGAGTTCACCCACGTTGACACCCATTGACTGATTTGAATCCGATGGTCCAAATCGTTTTTCATTCTAATCTTTCACATAATGGATCTTGAGATCATAGGCGTGTCATCAAGCGATAAGTTTTTAATTTCATATGGTAAACATCCCAAAAAGTGACTTTATTTTAGTTTGATGAGTTCTACACGATGTTAAGATCACTTTTTTAGAATGGATACCATGTGAAATCAAATGAAAGATTGGGATGAAAAATGATCTGCATCGTCAAATTCAAAGTTGTCAATGGATTTTAACGTGGATGAACTCAACGATTCGGTGGGTGGATTTAAAGGTGCTCTATAAAAAAAGTGCAAATTTTTAAAATTTAAACTATGTAGAACCATAAAAAGTGTAAGAAGGGGTATTTAAGACTTTTTGTAGTAGTTGGAACTGGCTAGGCTTGGAGCTGGTCGGTTTGGGTAAAGGTGAAAATATAGGGTCTCTGACGGAAAAGGTGTATCTGACAGGGTTGATCAGGGAAATTTCCCTTTCTTAAAATCTTTTCCTGCTTATTTGATTTGCAATCGCCTAAAAAGTAAAAACCAAAGGAGAATATGCGATAATATTGTTTGCACCCACATTTTTACTTAAAATAAATGTGCTATACCTGATACGTATCGGTTTGCCAGAAAACTGATACGTATCAGTATCGGCCGATATTTGATACCATGGTCGTACATCATCACAGACAGTTAGGGCGTGATGCCCATTTTGTGGCTCTCATTCACTTATATTGTGTGGCTATAATTCATTGTACCGTTGCAATTATGGATCAAAATTTCGGTTTCGTTTATGACCCGAATCGTAAATTTCGATAAATTTCAAATTTTTTTAAAAATATGCTCTGAACTTTATCGAACTTTCCAGAACTTTATTTTATTAATTTTTTTAAGATCTTTAACATTATTAGAACACATATTAAGGGAAACTTGGAGAGAGAGGCTTTGAAATCGTGATACCCACTTGCATTTTAGAAGGATATCGGTATTTGCAACTAAATATTAAGGGAAACTTGGGATTTACACCCTAAGAGTTGTTGACTGGATTGAATTTTGATGGAGATAATGTTTTGTCTCACTCGATCACACAATAGATCTTGAGCTCATGCAAAACATAGCAGACGGTCAGATTTTGATTCCACATTGAATAAATCTCAAAAGTGATCCGAGAACCCTTCTCATGGTACACTCATGACCATATTCACTTTGGAGATGTATGCCATGTGGAATCAAGATCTAGCTGTCTGCTAGTTGGGCTATGATCTCAAGATCAACTATGTGAAATATTGGGTACCTCTATATATATGGGTACCTCTATTATCGCTCACGCAGTCTCTGAAAGTGCCCATATGTGCAGCCCCTTTAATTAAATCTATTGATTGCTTCGGAACAGATGATGGAGATCGTGTTTCACCCTGATTTTCCACACAATGAATCTTGAGATCATGTCTCACCTATCACGGTCAATTTTTTATTCCACATGTCACAAATCCCCAAAAAATTCCTCTTGAATCTTATGGCACACATCACTCTCAAACATGATTTTAGGGTCATTTTTGGGGGATATTTGACATCCAAAATAAAAAACTAACCGTCTCCCGACATGATCTCAAGATCAATTGTGTGGAAGATTGGGGTGAACAATATCTCCATCATTTGATTTGAACCAATCATTATGATAAATCACACTTTAATGGGGTAAAATAAAAAGTGAGGTTTTAATGGCGTAAGATCATTTAAACACCATTTAACAAATCATAGGTGTGTGTGCCACATGAAATATTGATAAATCACACTTTAATGGTGTGAAATAAAAAGTGATATTTTAATAGTGTGAGATCGTTTAAATACCGACTAATCGATCATAGATTAAAGGCTGGGTAGTGAATATGAACCATCCGATTGATGAACTTTAATATCAGCCCTCAAAATAAAAAATAATGATTGATATTATAGTTTAAATATCGTTCAAAAGTAATTTTAACGGTTCAGATCACCTACATCGGAAACCCTTATGGTCTAAGATCACTTAAACACCATTATGGTGTGTATGTGACAGGAAGGAGAGTCGTCCCATACACTCTATTTCATATAAATATAAAACAATAAATCCAAAAAATAAGAGGAAAAGAAACAGGAAGAAGAAGAAAGAAAAGGGAAAAAAAATTCAGTCACCCACATAAGTCCTTCATGCCTTCTTTTTCCCTTCTTCCTCTTCTTCCCTTTTTTTTCTTCCATGGGTTTTATACCACGTTTCCGATAAGTTTCCGGCAAAAAAAAACTAAATCCAAAAGACAGAGAGCAGGAGAAAGAAAAGATATGGGTAATTTTTGCAAAAATTGGATTTTAACACTCTTCAAAAAATTTCAAATCTGGAACTGTGGTATCGGCCGATAATCCGAAAATATGATATTATCAGCCAATAATATCGCATTTTCGGAGGGGGGCAGTTTTTTACATTTTTTAAGTTCGGTTCGACCGAAACCGAGACATCTCTGTGAGGAACCCATTCATGGTTGCAATACTTTATATATAGCGGAACCCATTCATCCCTACGAGGGATGGAGAATTACTCTCACATCATCACCTAAGTCTAATAGTTAGGTCAAGTGTTGAGATCCCAAGGCTTGGAACCATCTTGTTTAGTCAATGGGTTCAGATTTCGAGCCCAACCTGACCGGCTAGGTCAGGATTTTGGACCGAAACCCAACCTGTGGCCAATTGGGTCGCTCCAACCGTTGGGGTAAATCCACACATTTGCAGCACTATGAAGGACCGTACATGGAAATGCAAGTCTATATGGGATTATTGTCACATAAATCTGGCCTGCTGATACAAGCTTGTCCCCCAAACGGTTCATTTCATCTCATTTTCGAGCTGAAAAATGAAATGGAAAGAAACACCCATTCTTCTTTGACTCGATCAAAGTTGAATTGAGGTGTCCAAGAAATTTGAAGTTATTGAAAGCTAGAGAAAGCAATGAGAAGGAAAGATATGTGAAAGGGGACATGATGGATTCTTAAGTTATTAAAAGGTTGATGCTGATAATAAACGAGTGAAGAAATAGTTCAGATCCCAAACAAATGGTATAAAACTGTGATGATGATGCAAATGGAATAAAACTGTGGTGATGATACTTATTTGCCGAACAACATCACAAAAAAAAAGAGGCTAGAAGTAGAAGTTAAACTAACGAATTTATTCCATTTGAATTGAAAATGCAAACTTTTCATGGTTGAAAGGCCAATATTTTTCTTCAGGCACTTAGCGAAAAGAGGATTCATGTTATAAAAGTTTGGCGGTATTATACTGAAACGAAAAGTTTTACATAATCAGGACAGCACGGATTTTTTGGGTTCAAAAATTTGAGTATTCATAAATTTCTAACTAGTATTTGCAGATTTCAAGGACACTAGAATATGGTGCATCCTGATTTTGCAAAACTTTTTCGTTTCGGTATATTACTACAAAACTTTATATTCCCAATCCTTTTTTGATAATCATCACTTTTTCTTCAGATATTAGTGGATATGATCCATTGTTGAAAATCTTTAGTGAACAAGTTCACGGTTTGTTCTTATTGGATTTACAGTTTATTCTTATTTAAGTGTTTTTTTTATAAGTATAAGCATATTGCAAAGAGATTTAAACTTAATCCCCATCATTCTAAGCTAAAGCCTAAACCAGTAAGGCATTGTTTGGCAAAATTCATGGGAAAGGTTTTTTTTTTTTTTAACTTTACATTGGTTTGTGAAAAAAAAAAACTCATCAAAAGTATTTTTCTAAAATTTTACAATGGCGGTAATTTTTATTTTTTTCAATCGTTTGGCAACAAAATGTGTCAAATATTATTTTTCCCAAACTCCAAGTCGTATAAGAGGCGGATACTGAAAATATAAGACACCTAAATCCATATTATATAAAACATTTGTATTGATTTTGATTTTTCTAATGAATATTGAATGACAATTTTAATCTATCATCTTAGCCATTTGTTTTCGGGTGTCTAATCCAATACCTCCTAGTTGGCTAATAAAGTTGAAACTTTGTTGGGGTTTGATCTATATATATGTGTGTGTGTGTGTGTGCGCACACGCGCCCGTGTCTTAGAGCAATTTGAAAAAAAAATCATGATTATGACGTCAAATTAGCAAATTAAGACGACCAATTTTTAATCCACATGGCATGGATCACCAAACGTGACCGTAAAATCACATGACACACATCATGCTCAAACGTGGTTTTAGGGCCATTGGTCTAAGATTCGTGCCATATGGAATAAAAAATCGACCGTCGGATAACAATCATACTCTGAAGATCAGTTGTGTGAAAGATTGGCATGAAAAAACGCTTGATCTTTCGATCCGATTCCAAGCAATCAAGGGGTTGGAAATGGTTTCAGATGTAGACACTTTCTCTAAACCCATAGAGGTACCTACCCTATTCTTTAATGCCATGAAAATTGGCCAACAGGATTTACAATTGAAGTTGTTGACAGCCTGGAATAAGGCGATGGAGATTGTTTTTTGTTCTCATCATACAACATGATCTGTCACTTTTGGAGATGTGTGCCATGTGGAATCACACTTGACCGTCTGATAGGTGGCCATGATTTCAAGCTCTATTATCAGGAAGATTGGGGTACAAAATGATCTCCATCATTTGATTCAATGCTGTCAATGGCTTTAAGGGTGGAAACTTATACAGTTGGCGTAGTCCATGCAACCGTCGGATCTAACCATCGAAAGGTGTAGGTTTGTTTTTAAGTACCCTTGTTTGCGCTCATGCATTCTCTGAAAGCGCCCACATCCCAGAACCCTTGAAAATCATTGATTTCTTCTAATTAGTTGATGGAGATTGTGTTTAACCTCTGATCTTCCACACAATAGATCTTGAGATCATGGTGCACTAATCTGACGGTCAATTTTTTATTCCAAGTGTCACAGATCCCCCAAATATGGCCCTAAAATCACATTTGGGCGTGATTTGTGCCATATGATTCAAGGGTCATATTTTGGGGATATGTGACACATGAAATAAAAAATCGACCATCTGATAGGTTCATCATGATCTTAAGATCTATTATGTTGAAGTTTAGGGTGAAATACGATCTCCATAATCTGATTAGAAGTTTCGCAAATTTTTAGCTGAAATATTTTATGAGTTATTTTATCCTATTTCTCGGATAAGTGTGACCCATTGAGTTCCCGACACAGCTCAAAATTAACTTTGCGTAAAGAATCCATATTTCCATGAGTTTTTTTAAGAACTCGGGTAGCCAAGCAATCCCTAAGAGTATGTAATGAATGAACAAAATTCAGCCGTGATTTTAGAGTTTTTTTTTTTCTTTAAATTGGCCAATATGTATCGACCTTGGGCAAACCGGTACGAGTTTTAATACCTTGGTCATTGGTCCATAGTATATATATTGATGCAATCAGAGGAGTCCATCACTCGTCTTGTTATTGAAATCACAAACATGATCATCCATGATTTTTTGCATGCCAAACGATGCAATCATCTCGAGATGGCTAAGACCATAAAAGTGTATCATCTTATAATCCTTTCAATGGGCTATCTTAAGTACACTTAGAGAATCTTTGAGTTGATTCATGCTAAAACACATTGACTGCATTGAATCAGATGATGGAAATTGATTATCGTTCTAAGCTTTCACAAGATGGATCTTGGGCTTAGGGGCTTAAGATCACTTTTTTGAGATGTGTGTCACGTAAAATAAAACACTGATCGTCTAATGATACACTCATGATCTTAAGATCTATCGTATGTGAAATTGAAAGTATAAACAATCTCCATCATCTAATTTAGCGTAATCAATGTGTTTCAGTGTCGGTGAACTCAAAGATTCAATAAATGAATTTAAATATATTCTTTGGAAAATGATCAAATGCAATATGTATAATAATTTAAGGTAACTCTATTCACGCTCCTGCCTATCCAATTACGGAGGATGCCTACGCTCAAAATATATTGACCACATTGATTTAGATGATACGTATCATATTTCATTCCAATGTTCCCCACAAGGGATGGGGATAAGATGGTCATTTTTTAACTCCACATGGCAAGCCCCTAATGAGTTTAAATCACATGTTAGACAACACTCTGATATAATTTTGAAACAATATTTTTAAGATTCAGGTCACATGAAACAAAAAAAATTAAACTGTTCATCGGGCAATAAATCCATTGTTTAGCAGATTGAATGAAAAATGACGACATTGCCCGATAACGCAGGTATGAGTAAGACCGACAGAGCTAAGCCTTTGCACTTATGAGCATCACCTGTCACATTTTACTGCCACGGGCCTTCCCATCTGCCAACTGACACCTTTCATTGGTTGTGAAAGGATACGGCTCCCGCTCTACATGGCTTTAATTTTTCTATTTTTAAATTAATTTGAAAAAATAGCCACATCTAGAAATCCCTTATGAAACACATGCGCGCGCGCGCGCACATATATATATATATATATATATATATATATATATCATTTTACAGTTACATGTTATCAAATTTTATCGATTAAATAATTTAAGTATTCTAAAAAACAATTAAATATACTTTTGTATTTCATATCTTTTCTTATATTTAAATGATCATCGTATACATTTCAAAATATATATATATCATCGTATATAAGTTTAGAATTGTAATGTACGTACGCACAGGTAATATTAAATCAATTAGTATAAAAATACTGAAGTCTACGGTCTACCTTTGCATATTCTCTCTCCTCATTATTCGCAAGAATCCGTACAAGAGGTCACCGTCTGTTTCAGCCTTTTTCTTACCAATGGAATAGGGATTAGAGAGACGGAGTCGTCGCCATGGAAATTGGGAAAATAATATTTATTTTTAAATGCAGTGCCGGAGAAATCAGAGAATGCTGTACGTCGTACGTAGACACGATCCCGCTTCCTGGCTTTTGCGCTGTTTCCGTCATTTCGTACCAAATGCCCAAAATACCCCTACTTTTCCGTTTTTACTCTTTTGCCCTCCCTCGTTGTTTTGCGGTCACGTTAAATGAATGAGCTCGTATAACTGTATAAGGCAACCGACCCGTTTCAATTTGCCATTAGGAGCGGGTCACTTTTTTAAACCACTTGGATGTTATTTTCTGATATGCTCATGATCCATGGACTCTAATCTTTAAGCCATACAAGTATCTGAAATCAGTTGGAAACTTGGAATTCCACACCTTCTTAGCCACTCACAAATATTTATCCCTATTGACCGATATGCTTGTGTGGCTGTTGCAACTTGCACTTATTGAGAGACTAAATCTCATTCTCTAAGAGGCCGGATAACCCTTCATCAAACCAAAAAAAATAATCTCTAAAATCATTTGGTTACATCTAATCTCATCCGTTTTCATATTAAGGACCACACAACTTTTTGTGGATGAAAATCATTGACTGATTTAAATCAAAGGAGATTATTTTTTGTTACAATCTTCCAAATAACAGATCTTAAGATTATGTTGCACTTATTGAACAGTCAAATGTTGATTCCATGGACATGTGTCATATGGAATCAATATATGTCCGTCTGATAGGTATGCCATAATCTTAAGATATATGGTGGGAAAGATTGGAACAAAAAACAACCTCCACCATCTCATTCAAATCAGTTAATGATTTTTGTTCGTAATAATTGTGTAGTACTTACTCCAAAATCGGGTGAGATTAATCCTACATTTTAAAGTAGATGGGTAAAGGCTGTGAAATAATAATGATTGACTTATTTGAATGAAGTGTATGTTTTTCTTTTGCGTCAATCTTCACCAAATTAGATCCCTAGATCATAGCAGAAATCAAACGGCAGCTATATTGACTCTAGAAGGCACACATACATTTTTGCGACCAAAAAGTGCTTTTAAGGATGTTACTGTATTTTCGTGATGGCAGAAAAGTTGCTCCTTCCTGGTAATTTCGGATAGCAACATGGCCTTACAAGTCCTGGGTAATAAGTAATTTTCTTCAAATTAAGGGGTAAAGTAATATAATATCAACAGCCCAACAAATTCAAAAACGTTTTAAAATGAGAGCGCAGTGCGCCACTGTTTGCAAAACTTAATAACTCGCCTTTTGCATATGGAAACCAGACTTACCTGGCCTATTGCATATGTAAACCAAGGGAAAATTTCCTTATTTTTGTGCGGAAACACCGAGTTTTGTGAGCAATTACTGACTCCCTGTAAATTACTAGACTGCCCTAATTAACATAATCGCTATCGCATCCTGAGGTAAGTGCGGCAATGGGCCAGATAAGTCTAATTACTGACTCCCTGTATCAAAAAAAAAATAAAAAAAAACTGTGGCAATGGGCCGGGTTCGGGTTCGGGTTCGAGTTCGGGTTCAAGCTCAAATTCTATTATAAACAAGCCGGGCCTTATTGACGCGAGAAAAATTTAAGCCCAACCCTAACCCATTGACACCCCCTATCTTGAGAGGGCAACGAAGTCATTTACGTATAAAATACATATTATTTATTTAAGATATGTTTTATACATTTTTTTCATCATATATATATATATATATCTTTTTATATTTTACTCCTTTCGTACTTAAAATTTCCCCTTTTTATACCGTACGGCCGTACTTACCAACTTTTGATGTTTCTTTCTAAATTTTTCTCTCACCGTTTGATTCCAGTACTTCGTATTTGTAACAATGATCGCACCTATAATTTTATGGAGGATGCCTACGTTTGGAACCCACTAAAACCTATTGATGGTTTGGAATTAGATGACGATATCACTTTTCACCCCCCAATCTTTCATATAATGGATCTTGACACCATGACCATACCTTCTGATGATAAAGTTTTATTTCACGTGCCACATATCCCAAAAAAATGACCCTAAAATCACATGGCACACATCATGCTCAAACATGATTTTTTTTGCTTTTGTGGGGATCTACGCCATATGAAATAAAACAGTAGTTGTCTGATGGTAAGCTCATGGTCTCAAGATTCATTGTTTAAAAGATCTCAATCGTTTGATTCCAAGTAGCCAATGGGTTTCAATAGGCTTCACACATAGGCGCCTTTAGTAAGATTGGCACAAATTAAGATTTCTATCATATAAGGTGTGACAGCCCCGATTTCGGAACCCTGAAACCCGTGCCATCAGCACGGCTTAGATAGTTCTTCTTTCATGCCAACACATGAACAAAAGAACCGACCCGAACCATCGGTGATGATCTGGATCACCCTAGATGGTTCGTCAAAAGAATATATCATTTAATTACATCTTTTAAAAAATAAGGCTCGACATACCAAGTCGTACAGAAGGCTCTCAAAACTCACTCTCAAAGTACGCACGGGTCCTCTAGAAGAAGTCTTCAGGAGGATGCTCTAACTCTTTCCCGGGCACGTAATCCGAATCCCCCGGATCAACGTCTCCCGAAGCCTCTGCAACCGCTAGCAATAGACCTGCGACGTATAGTCTAAAGGGGGTGAGCTACATCCTAGCTCAATAGGGAAACAACAAGTGAACATATAAATTAAGATCTCACATATATTCTAAAATAGTTTAAAATCATGATTTATCTGATAGAATCACTGAGAAAGCACTGTAAATAACTGAAATGATGTACTAGATACAACTGTTACTTTACTTGTATTTGTTCATTCTCGACTTACAGGTATTGGACACTGATTCACCCTAATCACTTAAATCTTAACTTAAATAATCTTCGAGCAATATAGCATCGAACCCCGATGGAATACCGTCCATTATCGTCTAAATAGACAGTTGTTATTTCTGTTTCTTTCTTGAATACTACTCAGGTCCCTTTCTCATAGGTGACGGGATTTCTAGACTCATACTCACATCCCTGGGATGTCAAACTGGTGTACGGATTGGCCGCCGTACTGGTCACGGATATCTTGTCGAGTCAGTCGTGGGTATCCTGCCACGTCGGTGGGGGATTCTGTTCAAACCTTAAATAACAAAAATATCGAAAGTGCACTACATATGGTTATTCACCTTATACTTGTGCTAATTCTACTATATTAGGCCTTATCACTTTTTCTTTCACTTTACTGGTATGTTACTCTTACATCCCTGGGATGTCACTAGCTCAACGCATCACTTAGATGCCCATTATCACATTTTCACGTCCCCTGGGGATCTTATAAGTTCATTTAATATTCACACACACGCACTCTATTAGAAATCACATTTTTTATGCATAAATATTCATTTGAATCACTATGCATATATGCTTTTGAAAATTAAAGTACATGTTCAAGGTGTTCCCTACCTCAGTGTAAAGTCATTACTTAACGCATCATCACCCCCCGGGGAATTAAGCGCAATCAAACACACACCAAACCTACATTGCATGTGTTAAAGATACCCTTAGAAGAGTCCCTAAGAATCTTGGGAACCATAGCTCCCAAGAACTTACAAAAATAATTTAAACATTTGAATAACACCTTGCGCGAGCGGTTACTATACCTCGCTCGAGCGATTACTATTCATCACTCAAGCGGGCATTTGACCTCGCTCGAGCGAACACTTAACCTCGCTCGAGCAATTAAAACGAGGTACCTGAAGCTTACGTGATCTCTAGCTCGCGCGAGCTTTCCCTTCACTATGAGTCTCGCTCGAGCGAGTCCAGAACATAATTTATACTTATATATTTTGTTCTCCCTCACGCGAGCGATCTATTTTAATCGCTCGAGCGAGGGGCGATAACAGTTAGTGCTCGATCTTTTCGAGGATTAACTTCTACCTCATTTAATACCTTTTTAATCATCAATACACATCTACCTAATAATTAATACCTCATCTAAATTACATATAAACAATCACATACCTTAGATCAATGGAATCTCTTCTAGATTCAATCCAAGACCAACCATACCAATGAGGGTTTCAAAACTCTCCTTCCAAGCCCTTTTCTCTTGATCATTAACTAGCTCACAACCTTAGATCTCCTTAAATCTCAACACCACCTCTTCATCATCTCATGCATTAAAGATCTAAAGATGAATGCTCCCTCTCATCCAAGTAGATCCCTATGCATAGATCTTCTCCTAACCAAGCCTCCCTTCTTCTTTCTCTCTATCTCACTCTCTCTATTAGCTCTAGAATAAACGTGTGGGAGACTCCTTCCCTCTTTCTCTACTTGCTTTGACTAGTGTGCTAATCACACACATTCACACTAAGTGTTTTGCATTCACTTGGCCTACATGCCAAACATATACACCTAAGAGCATATATAGAGATTTTGATCCTCTTGTAAACCACAAACGCCATGACACTGTTCATGGCACACGTGACCTGCACAGTACACAAAGATCAGGGATGTTATATAAGGACTTAGCATTTTGGGGATCCATGCCATATGAAAACATCATCCAAGCCATGTGATTAGATAACCATCATCTAAAGATCATATGTGCAAAAGATTGACACAAATTAAAGTTTCTATCATATAATTCAACACAATCAACTATTGCAATAGGAAATAGTCTTTGGTTTCATTGAATTATATGATAAAGATCATGTTTGCTGGAAATCTTTTTCAGCTAAAATCAGATTATTCCCTTCAAATCAGATAGTGTATTGATGAGTAGTGAAATATGATGATATTTCACCCCTAAATACTTACATTTAGCTATTCGATGAAGGCTATCTGATGAGAATTACTAGATTTAAAGTGTTTCAGGTAAATACAATCTAAGTGCATAAAATAGCCAAAGAATTCCGAAAATAATGTCAAAACACTGCAACCTTGGGTCATCGAAAACTTAGTGCAACTTGCAGCTCAATTTGAACCTTCACGACGTCAGATTCATGAAATTGCTAAAACACAAAAATTGTAGAGCTTTTCGTCATCTTTCCAATTCCGTAAGAATCATGTCAATCCGAGTTCGGAGTAGAAAGTTATGGCTAAAATACCGAGGTAGTATTGATGCAAAGTTGAGCGAGAGTTCACGGAAATCTGGGAAGGTCGATCGATCGACCTTCCAGTCGATCAAGCGAGGGAAACGATGGAGTTTGAGACGGAAAGGACTTCTTAATGTAGATTTTTAAGGAGTCGATCGATCGACTTCCTCTAGTCGATTGATCGACCCTGACAGTTCGGGTTAGGAAAGTTGCGCGACTTGGAGAGTATTTAAAGCCAAACCAACAACTCGAGAAGGAGAGCTAGATTAGATATTTCTTTTTCATAGCTAGACGTAGAGATAGAGAATTTTTATTCTTTTTGAGAGCTTTTGTTCCTTTAATCTTTTCAGCATTCATTTCTTCAATTTATTATTTTTGTTCAGTTGATTCCTACTTTAAATTGAAAGATTAGTAGAGAGCATTGTTTATTTCGTTTCTAAAGATCATCGTACTTGTGGATTAAGCTTGGATCAAATAATTTCTATTGAAGGTTGAGGTATTTTTAATTAATTAAGTTGATGTTATTTTTCCTTCCTTATTTATTTATGTCATTTAATTACAACATATGTGGCTAATTTCTTAGGGATAGGGATCTAATGATTCTTATCCGAGGGATGTATTTCTAATAATATGAATCTAAGATTAAAATATGAGATTTTATTTTATGATTGTTATGTTGTCACGAACGGATGAAATCCCCGCCACTAACTAGGATCGAGTGTGCCGAGCGATGCCCTAGATCTCAGATCTGTGACGATAATTTTACCCCAATCATTGTTATATTGTCATTTTGCTTTCATCGTATGGATCTACTTACGATTATGATCCGGGATCAAGTGTGCCGAGTCATGCCCTGGATTTTGGATCTGTAATGGTAATTTTATCTTAATTACTCCCTAATATTAAATCAAGTGTGCCGAGCCATGCCCTTAATCTCAGATCTATGGTGGTATTCTTGTTAGAATTTTTACCCACTTTGGGGATGATTTTTATTTGCATCTGAGATCAAGTGTGCCGAGCCATGCCCTTGATCCTAGATCTATATATGGAAATTATCTTTGAAATTAAGTCCTGATTGCAGGGATGCAACGTGGAACCTATCCGGGTTTTGACCATTTATCTTCCATAAAATATGTTTTTCTTCAATGGTATATCTCATAGTTTAATCCTTAGATTTGTATTACGGGAAGAACAAATCAATAATAGGAGGATTTAAGATCTTCATCTTTACCTTTATTATTGAATTATCAATTAAGTTTTAGTTTGTAGTCAGTAATTGTCATCTCACAAAACCGTCTCAATCATAATATTAGTAGGTACTGTTAGTCCTAGATAGATTTTTGAGATTATTGTCTCATCTTTTTAAATCTTCCAAAATAGTTCTCATGGGAACGATCTCGTACTCTGCGCCCACTATATACAATCTAATTCGTGCTTGCGAGTAAAACATCACAAATAAAAATCACAACATGTACATTTGTCTTAAAATGACACAAATCTCCAAAAATACTGTTTGTCTTTTAAACTATGTGCAAGGGACAACTTTTCGTGTGTAAGCATTGGCTTCCTTGCATTTTTCTCGGGCATTGAAAAATTAGGAGTCAACCAATTTGAGTATACTATCCACTAATTAGGATTTTCAAAGGGCCGGCTCGGCCCTAAAAGCCTTGTTCAGCCCCACTCTAAATGTTAGGGGTAAGGCCAAATTTTGAAATCCCTAGGGTAGGGTTTGGGCCTTTAAAATAAAAGCCCTAAAATTTAGGGCCGGGCTAAGATAGGGTAAGGCTGGACCCTATATATATATATATATATATATATATATATATATATATATATATATATATATATATATATATATATATATAACCAATATTTATTCGATATTTTTATTTTATCAAATGTATCATTCTTTATAACCTTTAGATCATTCTATATATAAATATATATCTAATATTTATTCTATATTTTTATTTTATCAAATGTATCATTCTTTCTAACCTTTAGATCATTCTCAATGGATAGATAGAAGGTTAATTTGATAATTTTCAAAATAGAGTTATCCTTTTTTCATATTTTACATTGTAATTTATATTTAAAATTATGTAATAATAGGTATCATATATATTTTTTTATAGTATAAGACTAATAAAAATAAAATAGTAATATTCGAAAGTCCAAAGTCCGACCCTATCCCGCTAGGTCTAGGGCTAGGGCTAACCATAGTCACAAAAATCGCTGAATTTTGAAAAATCCGTGAATAATTCGCAAATTAGGGTCCCCTCGAATAATTCCCGATTTTTTCCAAAAAGTTGGAACTTTCTAATATTTTTAATATTTATTAAAATAATTTACAGTTTTAATTTTTAATTTTTAATTTTTAAAGTTTTCTCACCGATTTTTCCTCCGAATATTTCCCTGAATTTCTGGATTTGTCGGATTTTTTTCAAATTTTCACTCAAAGAATTAATGTCGAGCCCCGATTTGGTGACTATGGGGCCAATCATATTAAGCCCCCTTAGGGCTAGGGCCGACCATACTAAGTCCCACCTAGGGCTAGGGCAATGCAAAAGTCCAACTTGACCCATTGACAATGCTATCATTAATCCTTTACGCTCTACCTTAAGATTTGACGGTGGATTTAAGGATGACATCTTAGCTTAGATTAATGCAGGTTGGATAATATGGAGGCAAGCAAATGAAGAATCTTACAACCAAAGGTTTCACCCAAATTGAAGAGACATTTTATATGACAATAATTAGAATTGAAATATTATATGATGTTAAATGTGGAACTACAAAAAGCAATAGGAAAATAAAATATATGTAGTCATATGCTTTGGATGCTAATGATAAAGGATAAAATTTAAAACATATAGATAAGATAAAATTTAAGAGTGACACTTATAAAGGAAAGAAAAATCAAATGAACATTGCTTGAGGTAACTTAAACAACTTAGTGCTAACGTTAAGCACAATTAACTAAATATAAGAGTAGTTAAGGTGAACATAATATTGACTTTATCAGATGAAGTCAAGGTAATTTATATTTAAAATTATCTAATAATAGGTATCATATATTTTTTTTATAGTATAAGACTAATAAAAATAAACATAAAAATGTTAATATTCGAAAGCCTAAAGCCCGATCCTATCCCGCTAGGTCTAGGGCTAGGGCTAACCATAGTCACAAATATCACCGAATTTTTGAAAAATCTGTGAATAATTCGCGAATTAAAGTCTCCCGAATAATTCCCGATTTTTTTCAAAAAGTTGGGACTTTCTAATATTTTTAATATTTATTAATTTTTTTATAGTTTTAATTTTTATTTTATTTTATTTTATTATATATATATATTTTTTAAGTTTTCTCACCGATTCTTCCTTCGAATATTTCCCTGAATTTTTCAGATTTGTCGGATTTTTTTTTTCGAATTTTCACCTCACAAAATTAATGTCAAACCCCGATTTGGTGACTATGGGGCCAACCATATTAAAACCCTTTAGGGCTAGGGCCGACCATACTAAGTCCCTATTAGGGCCTAGGGCTAGTGCCAGGATAATGCAAAAGCCCAACTTGACCCCTTGACAGCGCTACCACTAATCCTTTACGCTATACCTTAAGATTTGATGATGGGTATAAGGATGACATCCTAACTTAGATTAATGTAGGTTGAATACTACGGAGACAAGCAAATGAAGAATTGTACAACCAAGAATTTCACTTAAATTGAAGTGGCATTTCATACGACAATAATTAGAATTGAAATATTATATGATGTTAAATGTTGAACTACAAAAAGCAATAGGAAAATAAAATATATGTACTCGTATATTTTGGATGCTAATAATAAAGGATAAAATTCAAAACATATACATAAGATAAAATTTAAGAGTGACACTTCTAAAAGAAAGAAAAATCAAATGAACATTGCCTGAGGTAACTTAAACAATTAAGTGCTACCATTAAGCACAATTAACTAAATATAAGAGTAGTTAAGGTCAACATAGCATTGACTTTATCAAATGAAGTCAAAGTCATCTACCAAAGTTCAATATTATGAAGGGAAATTTACCTGATCAACCCTATCAAATGTACCTTTTACTGCAGAGACCCTATAGTTTCACCTTTACCTAAATCGACCAGCTCCAAGCCGAGTCGACCATAAGGAGAATAAAAAGTCCATATTACCCCTTTCTCTGACTTTCTTTAACACAAATGCATTCCCTTTTTCCTTATTTTAATCTGCGCTAAAGAGGTGGTGAAGGTGACGACGTCTTCTGCTTCAGATCTGCTAACTGGAAGAAGAAAACAGAGGTTTGAGAGAAGAAGCACCTGCATTTTGCCATTCGGAGTTGAAGATCCTGCAGTTTCCCATTCCGATGCGAGGTATGTTCAGATCAAGTGTAAACCATATCGAAATAACTTTTGAAAAAGGTGAATAGATATCGATTGTAAAGAAATGCAGGAGCTGGTCGATTGTAAGATATGCTTCGATTGATTATCTAATCGTTAACGGTTGCGTATCCAATCTCTACAGATTGAGTAACCAATAGCTAACAATTGCTTATCCAATCGGCTCCGACTTCATAAACAATCGATATCGATTGGATATCCAATCGACCAGCTCTTGCATATATTTGAAGTCGGTGTCGATTGGATACGCAATCGTTAACGATTGGTTACTCAATCGGTACCGATTGGTAACTCAATCGGTATCGATTGGATACTCAATCGGTAGCGATTGGTAACTCAATCGGTAGCGATTGGATACTCAATCGGTACCAATTGGATATCAGTTGTTTTGCTACCAATTTGTCATATTCATCCGTCTTATGACTCCTTTATTCTCTTTTTTAAAGAAGCGATGCCTGGTGTGAAAATTCCTCTTCTCTGTCACTTTGATGGCCATATTGTAAACGATGATGGTTTGTATCAAGGTGGTCGCCGGAGGGTTATTATAATTTCGACGGGTGTATCTTATGAACGGTTCAGAAGACGAATTTCTGTTGTCAATTTTGCGAGAGCAGATGAAACAATTTCTATAAAGTTCTCTATGAAGATTTGGCCACCCTATTTTCGTTTTATAAATCCGGGTCGGACATTATAAAGGTATTCATCATTAAAGAACCATCCTCCTTCCGATTCGAAGCTAAACATGTACCTCTAGGTGGGACTGATTTTGTGAGTAACCATTCCTTCCAGCCATGTAAGTTTGAGGAGGAAGAACCTACATATGATACTATTCAGTTAGGTGATGACGGCAATTTTACGGCAAACATATCCTCCATGAAGACAACTATTGATCTAAATCATGTCCCAGTTGAATCATATGATGACCCACTACAAAATATGCATGGGGAACATTGTAGTGAAGAGTTAGACTACACGTCTCTAAGAGTGGGGGATGAAGACGATTTTCATCATATCTTTTCCGGTGGATTCACAACTTGGATGACTCACGAATTATATTCTACTATGCCATCGATAGGGATTAATGAAGGAGCTCAACCCTATTTTCATGCATATAATCACCCATTCGGTGAAGGGACTAGTCAACCATGTCAGAACTCGTTCGGTGAAAGGCTTAGTCAGCCATGTCATGACCCGTTCCGTAAAGGGCCTAGTCAACCACATCAGAACTCCATCGGTGAAGAAGGATCTAGTGAACCACCTAAAAACACTGCTGGTGAAGAAAACGTCGAAGATTATGATGATGAACCGGATGGGTTTATAAAAGAGGATCCGAAATGTTTTACGAGGGGCATTAATAATCCATTAGTAGATGGAGCTTACGAAGTGTCAGAGACATCGGACGAGTCTTCCGATCAAGAGGTGGAAACCGAATTTCGAAATTGGACGTTTGAAGTTGGAGAGATCTTCAGAGATAAATAAACATTTCAAAGAGCATTGAAAGAGTACGCGATGGAGAAAAACTTTCAAATTCGGCCTATGAAAATCGCTAATTATCGAGTGACAGCCGCATGCTACGAAACCGATTGTTCATGGCGAATACATGCGTCTAAATTAAATGGGCTCGACACTTTTCAAATCAAGACGTTCAATAGTACTCACACATGTGGGGCCGCTAAGATCGGACAACACGGTCACCGTAATGCAACAATCTCGTTCCTAGCCAATTATGTACGGGAGAAACTTACAGAAGGATTCGACTATACTCCGGCGTCGATAATATTTGATATTGCAAAAGCTTATAATATGCAAATCTCATATACTAAGGCTTGGAGGGGGAAAGAACTTGCCCTTAATGATATTAGAGGCAGTTGGGAACGATAATTTGTGGATCTACCAGCCTACGTGAAGGAGATGGAGAGGGTAGATCCTAATATACGAATATCCTTTCAACTAACGCTTGACGGTAAATTTCAAAGATTTTTTTGGAGTTTCGATCCCTGCATCGGAAGCTACCGTAGTACACTTTGTCACACACTGCTTGTAGATGGCACACACCTACGGGGACATTACAAAGGGATCCTACTTATTGCCTCGGGGCAAGATGGTAATGGCCATATATTACCGTTAGCATTTGTTGTCGTCGAATTAGAAGAAGAGGATACATGGATGTGGTTTCTTGAACGAGTAGGTGCGTTCGTGATCGATGAATTTACCGACGATTTTATTTTTATCACGGATAGGTCGAAGGGTTTAATTAAGGCGGTTAAACATATCTTCTCTAACGCACACCACAACTATTGCATGCGACATATGACACAAAATTTGCAACACAAGTATCCCAAGAACAATGTGAAGGATTTATGGTGGTACGTCGCGCGTGCATATTAAGTAGAGAAATTTGATTATTTTATTAACAAAATGAAGGAAGATCTTGCTGATCCTCGGGCCGTAAAGTATATTTTGAAAATAGACCCAAAGTATTGGACATGCGCATATATGAAAGGAAGGCAATATGATTCTCTGACTACGAATAATGTCGAAAGCTTAAACAACGTACTAAAGATAGCTTGAGAGAGACCAATTATCGACCTAATCAGAACTACTAGAGAGAAAGTCACCGATCATTTTCAAAAGCGCAGAGAGATATCTAAGAAATGGACCACCATACTTTATCTAAAAGCAGACGAGTATATGAAGAAAGTACTGCAATGGGCCGGTAGGAAGAGAGCTCAACCATACGGGCGCGGTCAATTTCAGGTCAATTCCGGAAATTTCATTCATCACGTTGACTTAGAACACAAGACCTGTACTTGCCGCCGTTGGCTTATTCATGGCTTGCCTTGCTCTCATGCCATGACATCTATCAATCGGAGAAGTTACGATTACCATGACTTCTGTGAGAAGTGATTTTTCACTGCTTGCTTTAGACAAACATACGACGAACAATGGCTTCCCACCCTTGATAAAAGCCAATGGACATTCCAAGCTGAGCAACTGCCGAAAAATATGAAAGTAGGACCACCCTACAATTGTCGAAAGTAAGCCGGCCGTCCGAGAAAGAGAAGGATAAGGTTTAAGGGTGAAGTTAGGGCCCTACAGTGTGGCAGATGCAATGAGTATGGTCACAATCGCCGGAGTTGCACGGCAATTGGTCCCATGGGTTGATACAGTACAAGAAGTCGGCTAAATTTTTCACTAGATGTAAATTCCCCAAAAAATGTAAAGAAGTGTTGATAGATATAGATACCCCTGGTGAGAATTGGATTTGACTTGTAACTTCATTGGGATTGTATCCAACCTGATTTTCAAATTTAAGGCAAGCTTTGTAATCTTAAGAATTTTCAAACGTTTTGTCACAGATGTCAATATCAATTGCTTCTGCAATCGATATCTATTACTTCTGCAATCGACAACGATTGCTTCTACAATCGACATCGATTGCTTACGCAATCGATATCGATTGATTATGCTATCGACTGCTTGAGCACACTTTAATAAAGCTTGGGACAAGCCTATAACCCACCTAATGTTAAGCAGCTCATATAAAAAGTTTACATACTTGATATTATAAATTTAAAAAAAAAACATGATTGTTTTATAATTAAAATTTATAAGTTTCGTTTATAAATAATCCTTGAAGTTAATACATTTTAACTTTTGAAATAAACTAGGATGCTACTGCATCAGTAGTAGGTTCTTCATCCATGGCTCTCTCGACTTCTCCATCGGCAGTAAATTTAGCGAGGGCTTGGCCAATTTCTGCCCTGATCTGACTCATATTGCCTTGGCTTAAGTCAAATTTCTTCCCCAACATGAAGTACTCTATGTACTTCAAAACAAATACCCCACAGTCCCAACCATTGCTCTATCGGGGCACTAATTTGACCTTGCAATCAGAACTTGACCACCGATAGGTCGCAACTTCCAATGCAGTGGAGTCTCCGTGTACATGTAAAACCGCGGGAAGATATTTGGTCTGTTTTGAAAAGTGCAATGTCAGATAATATTTGATAAGATAAGCTACTTAAGCAGAAAAAATATCTAGAGATATGTGTGATCGATTGCCCAAACGATCGACAACGATTGCATAATCAATCGTTAGCGACTGTATAATCAATTGTTAACTATTGTATAATCAATCGTTAGCGATTGTATAATTAATCGTTAGCGATTGTATAATCAATCGTTAGCTATTGTTTAGATAATTTTGAAGGTGTGGACAATTCTTACCAGGATGTTGATTTGTAGGGGATACTTATCCTTCGAGGGCCTATCCAAAATTAGATCAACGATCATTACCGATCGTTCTAAAACCTTAATGATCGCAAGGGCCCAATGCAAAGGAGCGTGGCTATGGACTGGGATAAATATTTGAAATGAATAATATAATATATAAGAGGACACAATGGTGAAAATTATAAACAGTTTGCAGAGAGCGTAATGTACTGTGTTGCATTGGTGAGCCCACAGATTCCTCAACCTATTGAAGAAGAAGTTTTAGAGCATCTTCTTGCCTGGGTTGGTTTCTTCCTTAAGGGCAACCCACCGTTCAATTTGCGTGGCCACTGGTTTTTGGTTGAGTTTTTCAGTTTCAACAAAGAATCTGAAATCGTTATAATCCATGGCGATATATGACAAATCGGTGGAGCTCATCAGGAAGAATTTATCACCAACTTTAGGATGAGCAGCGTCATCCATGACTTCCAAAAGTCTTAGGTATGCTCCCATGATCTGAAAGATAACAAATTTTAGTAAATGCAAAGTCGGTATCGACTGTTCAGACAATCGTTAATGATTGTCTAGATAATCGGTATCGACTGTTCAGACAATCATTAATGATTGTCTAGCTAATCGATATCGACTGCTTAGACAATCGTTATCGATTGCGTAGAGAGGCGCTATCGACTGTCTAGACAGTCGTTATCAACTGTTAAGACAATTGGCATCGACTATGTACACAATCGTCATCGATTGTGTAAATAATCGAGTTAGACTATCTGAGCAATCGTTCCCTTTTTTTAATCAGTCGTTACTTTTAGAAAACTTGAAAATAAAATAACTTTGGAAATTGAATATGAGAGATTTGGTTACTTACAAGATTGTCCAAGTATATCGTGCCTTCCAGACATTTGAACGTATTCATTCAGAGTGTATAATCACCCACAGAGCTTACGTAGATGCTGCATGAAACATAACGGCCAAGTTTTAATTCAAAACGAAAGTTACTTCTAACTAAGTTGTTACTATCATCGAAAAAAAAGACAAATTCGTAATATATGTAACTTACTCGGCATCCTTTTCGGGAGCTGTCCAGATGACATTCATAAACCTCTGCTCATCTGTTAGCTCAACTATAGGAGGGGGCATCGTCTCGGTTGGCGATTTTTTATCGCCTGCTTTTTTCCTGTCTTAGGCTTCGAGGCAACTTGTTTGGCTTTAATCCTAGGCCTCAGGCGAGCATCTAATGGTTGCTCGGATTGCTCATCACCAGCCGGACCACCCTTATCATCATCATCGTGAGATTGGTTATCAGCTGCTGCCAACTCCTCTTGGGCGAGAGAGCTGGTGCCACATCTGCTGATCCCTGGTCGGTTGGACCAGCATGTTCTGGTCCCATATCGGCAGAGAGAGACACTTCCGATAGCAACTTTGAAACAGCACCATCCTGAACATCGAAAGACATAAATTGATAAATAAGAAAAACAGAGAACAGAATGACCTCTAAAAACAATATAAATCGATTCCGAATCTAAACCGATCATAATTACTATCGATACCGATCATATTTACATTCGGTCCGATGGCCTAACGATTGCATTTACAAGCGGTACCGATTTCACATACGATCGGTATTGATTGTAAATGCAATCGTTATCGATTGTAAATGCAATCGTTATCGATTGTACATACGATCAGTATCGATAGTAATTACGATCGTTATTGATTATAAATGCAATTGTTATCGATTGTAAATACGATCGGTAAACAATTGAATAAATAAAAAATTAAATTAAAACAGACTACACTGCCAATCATACCTTGGGTGTCACGTCCATTATCGTTTGAAGGAGTTCTATAATTTTTCCTTGCTCTTTCCGGATCAACTTGTTGAAGTGATCCGCCGTTTGCAATTGAACATCCCTTAAAGTGAGCCGTTCTTCAAAAGAGTTGCATTGTGTCCGGAGGAGCATATTCTCCTCCACCAACCGCTTATTCCCTTCCACCAATTGGTTAACTAACTCTTTCAAATGGCTGACTTTTTTGTTGAGTTTCAAGTTATCCAACTCCAAACCATCAATCCTCCTCAACAACTCTTGATTAGAGGAGAATGGTGTATTGCTGGTTGTCTTCGCGGCGACCCTTTTAGGCCGGTCTAATTGGCCTTGGACCTCATCTGACGAAGAGCCTTCGTCAGACGTTGTTTCGTCCTCAAATTCTTTCTCTTCAACTTCTTTGACCGGAATATTTCTTTTCTTCTTGGGTCGAAGATTAACTTTCACAGCTTTCTTGACCTCCTCAACCTCTTTCCTCTTCCCCCAAATTTTCCCCCCCAACAACCTTTAAAACCCGCTGATAATCCCTTACGAGGGGTATGTCCAACTCAAAGGTAACGAGTTCGAGGGGAGCGTTAATCTGTTATGAAAAAGGACAGGTTGTAAAATAACATAGAAAAATTTACAGAAATTGAAAAATGACTCTAAATTAAAGACTGCTTAAAGGGTGGAAACTGATTCCATTTACAGTCGATCCCGATTGTGTAGGTAATCGATCCCGATTGTATAGGTAGTTGACCCCGATTGTGCAGGTAGTCGATCCCGATTGTGTAGGTAGTCGATCTCGATTGTGTAGGAAGTCGATACCGACAATGTTGAAAGTCGATACCGACTGTGTAGGTAGTCGCCACCGACTGTATAGGCTGTCAATAACGATTGCTTAATCAATCGATCCAATTCCGTAGTCAGTCGTTTCCGACTACGTAGGCAATCGATATCAATTGATTTGGTAATCAGAATCCTCTAGATTACTCTTTAAAGTTGTTACAAGTTTACCTTTACATATTTGAATTAGTTAAAACGACATCATACCTTGCTGTCGACCATCTTCGCAAGAGTGTAGCTTTTATTCCTCGTTTGGGGCTTTTCCGTCCACTTCAACAATCGGGGGAAAGGGTTTAACATTGACGTTCTTTGAGGTGAGATGTCAGGCAGCATCTCATAGGCCCACCACTGAAGTACACACATACAACCATAAATATTATATGACTTAAGGGCTTTATCGTTGTCGGCTGTCTTTCTATTTGCTACACCCTTCTCTATATACTCTAGTAAGTCTTTGAAGACGTAGAGACCCCATGGGATTTTTTAAAAAATTTCCACGTCATCGACGAGTTCAACGTGGGCTTTCAACAATTGAAGATGGGACCCGGGAAAAAGGAATGTACATAGAACAAAAAGAAGAGCCAACTTGATGAAGTCGTCATCACTTTGCGCTAGCCTTAATCCACTATCAATATGAGACCGCAGAATTTTCCCGGGCGGTAGTCCCCGAAAATATTTGTATCAAATGGTTTCCACTTCAGGTGTTTTAATGGAAGGGGAATACTCTTGGGGTTCAACAACTACAAGGCCTAGAATTAAGGCAACGTCCATCTCCCGAAGATAGACATCTCTCCTCCCGATTCGGAAGTGGTTCTTCTCAACCCAAAAACTTAATATGACATCCACAACATCTCCAGTAAAACTAACACCCTTTGGCATTTAGAATATTCTCCTGAAAACTGATGCACTTAGCATCTCCTTCCGCTGCGGGCTAGCGTCTTCGTAGATCTTCGAAATGCCAGTAGGAGAATATTTGCCAATAGCACGTTGTACAACCATTTTGCCGATTTCTATATATAAACTGTAATAAAATTGAAAGAAAATGTTTATAATCAGGGTATAATCAGGCTAGATAACAAAACTCGCCGATTCCTTAAACAATCGTGATCGATTGTGTACACAATCGTCATCGACTGTTGAATCAATCGATGTCGATCGCATTAACAACCGACAGTCTATACAATTGTTCAATTTCTTTTCCTTTTTTCTTCTTTTTCTTTTTCTTATTCTTTTTTTCTTTCGCCAAAATTTTCATTACTTCATCGTTTTCGTCCCAAAGGAACTGAAGAAGATCTGGTTCTGGTGGTGGTATTTGGTCGTCCCTTACAAGATCAAACTTGATTTTATTATAGTAGGTTTTAAGGTATTTTATCGCCGTCGTTTGACATTGGGAAATATGGGGGCTGGTAGGGATAATAGGGATGATTCATTTTTTCGATGGTGAAAATCATTTCTTTGGTGATAATTAGAGATAATAAGCGATTGCATATCCCAACTATCGATTATATGATAATGATTTTCCATTATGCATATGCAATCACTTATTATCCCTATTATCCCGACCAAATTTCTATATTTTTCAATGTCAAATGACGGCGACATAAAACACCTTAAAACCTACTATAACAAAATCAAGTTCGATCTATGAGGTCTTCCTTTATCGATATCGATTATATAGACAATCGATATCGATTGAGTATACAATCGTTATCGATTGTAGATACAATCGATATCGATTGTCTATACAATCGATAACGATAAAATTTACTACAAAATGTGCACCGACGAAAGAGGGAGAAAAAAATAAACAGAAATTAATTATTTACTAGCTACTTACAGGTTTGATAGCTTGAAGATTGAAAAACGGAATGCTAGCGACTCTCGACCGCCTCTCCACCGACTTCGAACGAAAAAGTAAAAAAGTAAAAAGGTAAACAGTGAAGGATTTAGTGAAGGCGGCTATTTATTACATTGAGGGTAAATCCGATATTTCTTAATGACGGAAGATGGCTCGGCGCGCAATGGGTCGATTTGGATAAATGTGAAACTATAGGGTCTCTGCAGTAAAAGATACATCTGACAGCGTTCGATCAGGTAAATTTTCCTATTATGTAATAAAGTCAAACTTCCGTGACCGGACTAAACAATTAATTTTTTTCACTCTCATCATGACGACGTGCATAGAGTTCTGTTAACATGAATAGATGGGCAAATGGTAAGGATATAGAACATTAGTGTCT
This sequence comes from Chloranthus sessilifolius, assembly GCA_021018995.1. NCBI lineage: Eukaryota > Viridiplantae > Streptophyta > Magnoliopsida > Chloranthales > Chloranthaceae > Chloranthus > Chloranthus sessilifolius. The sequence goes on along the minus strand of CM037590.1, from coordinate 58,958,996 downwards.
ATGTTTTATCCTCATAAAATATTTTCCTTATTTTAATTCAAGGTCATATAATTTGATGTTCATTAGGGTTAAAAACAAACCGTGTAGGGAAGGCTGAGACTCACAAAATTAAGCAGGGAAAGAGAAAAATAATGAACGAATATAAAAGATTGTAAAGTTATATAAAACCTAGATAAACAAGTGGAGTAATAAGACTACCAAAATCTGCCTCCAAAAATTTGTACACTTCAATTTTGCATAAATAAGATTCCCAAAAGGAGAGTGCCTTGAAATCGTATAAATTGGCTTTTGCCAACCAAAATAATCTATGAAAGAAGAGTTCATTAATCCCCGTAACAAATGGCTTCATACATCATAATCAACCACGGGCTTCAAGGCAGTTTCATTATGATCAAAGGGTCATCATGGTAAACTTTTACCAAACAGTAACCTCGAGCTCTGTGCTGCCGCTCATATTTCAGTCGTTCTCAAAAGGAGAGAGAGAGAGAGAGAGTATGAGAGAGACGTTTCATTGTTTCCGACTTTCCTGTACTGTACTGGAGCTTGTCTCTCGCTTCTCCAAATCCCATTTGATCTTCCATCTTCTCCGACCTCTGTGTGAATAATAGGGAGCCAGAAAGCCCAGAACGCCGAGAAAATAACACTCGCCTTTATTCTCCTCCTCGTAGACGCCAATGCAGCTGTGAAAAAAGCGCTCTTCAGTTGTCTTCCTCTTCCTTCGCATGGCGAACCACATTCACATAAAAGCCGCGCCATTGACTCCTCTGCAACCATGCACCTACAGGTAAACAGAAGTATAAGGAACCCTATAATCCGACATGTCTCAAAAAGCTTCCATCAACCCAGTGTAAAGAATCCCAAAAACAAACAAGAAGGAGAAAGCTGCCATTTTTAACTCTACACACCACCATCCCTATATTCCTCCTCTACACTTTTTGCTTCTCTCTCTAATTCACTTGCATTCTCTTGCAGGCGCTAAGGTTTCGTCTGACTCCGCCGGAAAATGATGTCATAAAACGGTCGGAAAGCTTACGCCGGTATACTAAGTGAGAAAGATAAGAAGAAATGCTGGATTATGAATGGGGAAACCCCGGCTCGATTTTACTCTCCGGCTAGGAAGCGACTCAAGATTCCGACCAAACCCGTCAGATTTTCAAGCAATATGACTAGAACCTCGCCGGAAATCTATATTCACAGCCTTTTTCTTCCCACCAACACCACCACCAACTCTTCCATTAACACCATGATAACCAAACCAATCTCCAGACCCTTTTCGAATCACGTGCCTACGGCCTCTCCTACCCGTCCCATCCGGGGTCAATTTCGTCGGATCCCGGCGCCCAAACTCTCGGTTTTCTGGCCCACCACGGCACCACCCTTTCCAGTCGGTCGTTCTGAAGCTCGTGGTCGGCAGTCCGGGCGATTTCCAGGGGCGTATTGGTCTGAATTTGTGTGTGGACTTATTTTTCTTCGTCAGAAAACGATTTCGTAAGCCGGCTGTACCGCCGGTCGAAGCCGGTCGGGCCAGCTGGCCGAAATGTCAAGCTGAGGGGTGTAACACCGATCTGACACACGCAAAGCACTATCACCGGCGGCACAAGGTGTCCGAGTTTCATTCGAAGGCGTCAATGGTCATGGCCGCCGGTCTCATGCAACGCTTCTGTCAACAATGTAGCAGGTCTCTCTCTCTCTCTCTCTAGATTCTAGAAGTTTAAAAGACGACATTGTCCTTCTGTTCCACATTGTATCTGATGGGCAATGTAGCTGTTGATTATACAGATTTCCATAAAAATGCTACAGATTTCCATAAAAATGCTATGGTCTCTGTCTCTTACCATTTCCGGTTATTGCAAAAGACGGCAATGCCCTTGGGATCCTCCCATGCATCGACATATTACCATTGACATCGCTCAAAGATTATGGCTGTGTTTGAGATTGCTCTTTGGAGGCAAAGAGCAGCTCTCTGCTCTGGCGTAGAGCATGAGACTATGTTTGGTTGTAAGTGCTCTTAGCTCTTTAGAAGAGTAAAAGAGTTAAATTTGGTTAATATGGAGCATCTAACAGTTTTTTTTTTTTTTTTTGATATGGAGCATCTAACAGTTGTTGCCACTAATAAAGCACATCATAGTTAAATCAGTGAGGGAAAAAAATGGTATAGTCGGAAAAAACGGAAAAAAAAAAAGAAAAAAATTGAGGTTTTACTGAAACGCTTAACCTGATCCTTATTATTAAACTTATCATAAAAAAAAATCATGAAAAACATGTTTATAACTCAAAAATTGCATTTTTTCAATTAATCGTTTTTTTTTTTTTAAAAAAAATTTTAAAATTTATTTTAATTTTATTTTTTAAAAATTGTTTTTATTTTATCGAAAAGCTGGAACTGAGCCTTGGAAGGACCGATAAAGACCAAGAATAGCACCACGGGCATTGCTATATGGAAAATTGAAACCAGAATGGATACAAGGGCAATGTAGGAAATCCTATAATAACAGAGAAAAACTTACGTAAGGAGCACTGGCCTCGCATAATGGTCTGGGGGCTCAAGCCTCCATATAATCTTAAAAAAACCTTATAATCTTTAAATTTTTTTTTGTATGATGTACTTAGATGCTTCTTACATAGGTGCAAGCCCCTAGATCTATGGTTCCCATATCTATGATTATTAAGCCTCAACACTATTATACATTTAGTTTTGGTGGAATGGCAACATAGTATTAGTTCCCTTGCTATTTACGTTATATTTTTACTCAACCACGCCGTCACACCCTAACCCCAAATCTTAAGAGTTACCAAATCCCTCCTCTCCTCCCCGCACTCTCTCTAAAGGGGGTTGATAGTAAGTTTCAATTTCAAGCACATTTCGCAACCGGAAACCGGCCAGGCGGCGATATCGAACACATTCGACTACTGGCAACCTCCGACCACTCCCTCCAATCTTTGAGATTCTTCACTATATTCCAATAAATCTCTCTGATAGTGATATGTATCTTTTTTTAAATAAAAAATCCTATTTCAGTCATTTAAAATTTGCAATTAAGGTTCTAAAAATCTATGATTATAAATGAAAATTTCTTTGATTCCTTTTACATTTTCTAATTTATTTATATGATGATTTACTGATTAGTGATTGGAGGATGAAAAGTTCTAAGACATTGGCTTATGGATTTAGGGTTTAATTTGTAGAAACGTAAAATGATTGATATTGGGGATTACTAGATTTGGGTTTCATTTTTTAGTTTTTAGTATTATTACTTATTAATGTTATTATTTTGGGTATGATCTTCATTTAAACACCAAAATGGTGTATAAATGATCATACGCTGCTAATTGATTTTGATGTGGGTGATCCGCATTGTGCGGGTGATCCACATTGTGTGGCTGATATCCAAGCCAACTTAAGATTCATTTGGCTAAAACTCCCTTTAACCCTAATTTCTGCCCCCTTAAGATCCATTTTTAGAACACACCAGAAAGTGTAAAACCCCTTCCTTAGTTTAAAGTTACCAATGTAAGGTTTAAAATAGTCATTTAATGATGGATTGCCAAGTGAGCAATTTAGGGGCTGCCAACGAGTTGGGCCAACTCGCCATCCAATTGGCTCAACTAGGGGATTTTTATTGGGTCGGCTCCAATTGGCTCAACTTGCTATCAGGCTTTGGGTCGAGACTAGCCGTGCCAGTTGATAAAAATCGGGTCGTGTTAGGTCGATTTGATCCAAGCTATGTTATCTGTTTGATGCCTATATGTGTTTAAGGATTTTAATTTATATATTATATATTAGCTTGTCGTATCCTGATACGCTTGTGTTATCTTACACTTGATAGGTCCCTATTATTGTTGTCATATGCGATCGCATATGCGATCCTGGAGGGCTCTGTAGCATATGCCATGGTGGCATATGCAACAGGACATGTATGCGATCGCATATATCTCCAACGATCATATTTATGACCATGGGAGCTTTTATTATTATTGTTTTTGCTTTTAAAGGCTCCCCAACGTTTATAAATGGGGGGTTCCTCTTCCTAATCCATAGCACATCCATCCAAGGTATGATTTGGTCTTTTTAGTCTTTTTTTTTTGGAGTTCTTAATGCTCTCCAAGGTTACATCAATGAAATTTATATTTTCCCTTCTAATTTATGGGTTATATACTTATATTATATACTTTTATTTCACATTCTAGACACTACAAAATTAACACAACATATTACTGATCAATATGAGGAACTTTGGCAATTTTTTGAGATTTTTTTGGGGGTTTTTGAAAAAAATAATGTTATGCCATGGCATAATCGCATATGCGATCCGGATATGTGATGGCTCTATGGCATTGCATAGGGTCTCATACATGGGTCAAAATACCGGTTTTCCGGTACGTATCGTCCGGTCCTTCCGGGCGATACGTACCGGGTATCGGCCGATACATTCAATGTATCGGCGATACATTGAATGTATCGGTTTGATACATTCAAAAATCCGGTTTTTTCCCCGAAAAATCCAAAAAAATCCCCAAAAAATCCCAAAAAATCCCAAAAATTATATTTATTTATTTTAACTATTTTTGCTTTTATTTTTGACTTATTTGATGCATTATTTAGAGGAAAAACCGGTATGTATCGGACGATACGTACCGGAACAGTAACATACCGGACGATACATTGAATTTCGTGGGGTATTAGGCATATAAATGGGCGATACGGTACATTTAATGTACCGTATCGTCCACCTCCGATCTTGGTACGTGTTATACGATACGTGTCGGTATCGATAATTTGATCCATCAGTAAGATGCCTATTTTGTAATTTATTTTGTCTTAAGATCACATTTGTAACAATATTTCAAAAATAATAGCTATATTGATAAAAATAAATTTTAATTGTACATGAAAAACTTACTTTAGAGCCACATTGAATTTCGTGGTGGTTCTTGGCCCTCATCATCATCGCATCGTGCATGAGGTTCCACCTTTACCTATAATGTTGCCCATCGATACCCATGATTATATGTGCTTAAAACCGAGGATCGAGTAGTACGTAAGAGACGGACCTCCAAAAATCGACCAACGGTCATATGGCACGAATAGGTTTGGTGTGGTGGTAGTATGGGTTACTAGTTCGAGTCTTGGTATTTTGCAAACCGAATCCCCGGCTAGAAGTCATATAACCCATATATCGTATCATCTTGTGGTGGTGGTGGTGGTGGTGTTTGATATGATCCCGACGCTCCTCTTCCTTCAACCCCTCCCATTCTAAATGTAGGAGTGTCGAACTGTGTTAATGGCGTCGAGTTATCGCCCCATGCCGCCATATCTCTATTAGGATCAGAGGTACCAGCTTCCTCCCCTCCACCACTAGTGCCAACGTCCTCCACCATCATGTCCTCCACCATCATCCTCACCACTCCCCATCATCACTCTAGCGTTTCGTCATCAGATCCGACCTTGAGCGATTCAATCTTCTTTTCCGCTCGGTGGTTGGAAGCTTCGCTCACGCCATCTTCAAATTTTGTCCACCATTCGGTGCTCTCACTATCCAAGACCGGCTCTCTCTCTCTTCAATCCATTCATTCAAAGGGTCATCCTCTTGAATATATAATCCAACCGGATGGGATCAAAATAATCACCGCAAGGTAGAATATGATAGATGAATTAGTATAATATAAGTAAGACTTGATATAATTGAGGATCCGAGACTTAATGTAATTGCTTACCACGGTTGGTTCTGTATATTCCTAACCCTTAATCTCATGTTGTAGTGGCGAGACTAACTTTTCCAATCGGTCCATAGTTAGTCTATTCCTTGTCTTTGTATGAATGAGAGAAAGTGCTCCAATTCAGCTCATGATTGACGAGGAACACGTTTGCGACAATACCCTCATTGCCACACCTCAATATGGGACCCTCACCTCCATAGTGCATCCACCAATCGGGTTTGTCGTGTTTAATTTGGGATTGCGCTAACGGGTCCCAAATGACCCATGTCTCTTGCGAAATATGTCAATCTATAAAGATGAAACACAGTAAGGCACATATCAATAAATAGATGATTATATCACATGACATTTGACTTATTACTTATAAGGTATTATACTATGATCACTCACATCTCTTATCGCCGCCTTGGTCCGCCAACTCGTGGAGCATTCTTTGGATTACATTGAGCAAACCAAGATACACTTCATCGGTGTGTTTCATTTCGGCGTCAGCGTATCGAAAAGGTCGATTCAAGTAATGTGCTACACATCAAATATGAGTAATTTCATCAGTATGTGAAAATAATGAATAAATAAATATAAATCACTACATAATTGTGCAACATGTTATACCTGCTGCATGCAAGTACTGGTGAAATTGTGCATCCCACCTCTTGTCGATAATCGCCAAGATCGCTCGTTTATACTTTGTAGGGCATTTGGTTTTATAGCCAATTTTGCCTTATCCATTGACTCATAAACGTACCCATCGTTGGTTTGTCATCACCATCAACCAATCTCAAAACTTGCACCAACGGTAGTGATGACGATCAAGTGGTCTACATCGCCCAAAGCTGCGTCGTCTTAGATCGGTCAAGAACAACTTGGTGCAAGCTAGTCTCTTTGCTCGTGGGAGTCCTATTTCATATTGATTCCATTCTTAAGCGACACCATGCTTTTCAACTCACGCCTATATCTAGCCAACTCTAGGGCTAAGAACGTGTTGCAAAACGATGTAATGTCGCGGTCGAGCAACTCATTGTTCGTGAAGGCTCTCATTAAATTTACCACTTGTCATGTTATGCAGTGAAATGTCGTTCTTCCCTTTTGAATAGTTTCACTGTGCCTTGCTTCTTTCCCTAAATCCTCAAGAATGAGGTCCACGCGATTTGCGGCACCACGGTCCGACAGTGGCGTCTCTTCTTCATTAGTTTTAATCCGGTGACTTTGTAGTTTGCCGCATTATGCATTAATACCACTGCTACCTCATCAACTACCATATCCATTAGTTTAAAGAGGTAGTCGGCAGTCTTTACGTGCCTTGAAGCATCAACGATTTCAAAATCTCTCCAGCATCAGTAAACCAAAAGTTTATCAAGCTCTTCTTTGTGGGACCACGGTCCATCCATCGCATACATAATTGTACAACCTCTCTCATCCCATACATCCTCAAAGCTCAGACGTGGCGTTATCTCATCGTACTCATCTCATTAGTAAGGGCCCGGATATCTCATATGGAGAAGGCTTTTTAACTCTGGACCAACTTCACTTGTATCTATCATGCTTTTAAAATGTGAGTCCGCTACTTGGCTCGGAATGTGGTTGTATATAAAAAACTTGGATGGATTTTCCAAGCTTCTTCCCATTTTGCAAGTGACATCGCACTCAATTTGGTTTGTTTGGAGCTTTCGTCGATACATGAATGGATCCATAGGTAGTGCGGCCTCTAGTAGCAGTCTAGTGTCCTCAGCGTCGCCCTCATGTCGCCCACGTAGAGCTCCTCAACATCCTCATCAACATCAACAACAGTGGCCTATGACTAGATCCACCACCAGAGTGAGGCATGGATGGGCCTCAACTCGGCGATAATCGGCTTCTTCCTGATCTCGCCGCTGATGTGCTTCCCTAGCACTCTCTCTCATAGCTCTTGCCATCTGCTCATCCTCATCCTCATCCTCATAATCCTCAGGTGCACCTGATGTAAACTGTGGATCTGGCCTCCTGATTCTCTCATACATTTCTCTATCACGATCGGCCTCAGCTTTTTTCTTTCCCTTTGCCGCTTGTAAACTGGCTTTGATATTTTCTCTGACCTCCCTGGGTACAGTAGGACACCCTCTTGTCTCTCCCTTTACATGAGCCAGATGCTCCTTTAATCGTGTGATACCTCCTCCCAGTAGTTTCTTTCCACAAAGATTACATTGAATCTGGAGTCTATTACCATCTATTGGTGTACCATATTGCCACGCTGGATCTGTCGAACGTACCATATTTATTTATTTCACCTGCATGAATGAGCAAACGATTGAAAATAAATATCTAATTTACACTTGCAAATAAAATTTACACGAGTAAACATCTAATTTACACTTGAAAATAAAATTTATTTTTACTATTTTAAAAATATTAGAATAAATTTTATCAAATTAATTAGATACTTTATATAATTTATGATTGTTTATTTGATATTATTTTAATTTATGAATATTTATTTGATATTATTATAATTTTTGAATGTTTATTTGATATTATTATAATTTTTGAATGTTTATTTGATATTATTTTAATTTATGAATGTTTATTCATAAATTATTATAATTTATGAATGTTTATTTGATATTATTTTAATTTATGAATGTTTATTTGGTATTATTTTAATTTATGAATGTTTATTTGATATTATTTTAATTTATGAATATTTATTTGATATTATTTTAATTTATGAATATTTATTTGATATTATTTTAATATTTAAAATTTTATTTGAAATTTATTCCATATTATTCTAATATTTTATGGGACATATCCCATAATATTAATTATTTTAATTATATGTGACAGTCACATATAATCAATATAGTCATATAATTAAATTTAAACATAAAATTATTATGGGTCATATAATTTAATATGTGACCCATAAATTTAATTATCTTTGACCCATATTAATTTTAAGTTTAAATTATATGTGACCCATATTATATGTGACTATATGATATGTGACCCATATTATATATGACCTTAATTATAATTATTTATATTATTTTTGACCCATCAATTTAAATATTTTATATGAGTCACATATAATTATTTTAACCATTATTTATATTATTTTATTTAATTTAAATATTTGATATATTTTAAATTATATTTTCCTCTTCTTAATTTAAATAATTTTATAAGTGTAGATCTACTTTATTTAAGGGTAGATCTACACTAATTTAAATAGATCTACCCTTAAATAAGGTAGATCTACACTAATTAATTATTTTAAATAATATTAATTATTTTAAATAATATTAATTATTTTAAATAATATTAATTATTTTAAATCATTTACCTATAATTAATATTATAGTAAATGATAAATTTTAAAGTTAGATCTACTAATTTGGGGTAGATCTACAATTAGTGTAGATCTCTTGTTAAATAAGGTGAGATCTACACTTTAATGTAGATCTACAAAAAAGTGTGAATCTACACTAATTTGTGTAGATCTCAGATTAAATAAGGTAGATCCACACTAAATTAGTGTAGATCTACACTAAATTAGTGTGAATCTCTGATTAAATAAGGTAGATCTACACTAGTGTAGATCTACTAAAAAGTGAATCTACACTAAATTGTGAGATCTCACTAATTTAGTGTAGATCTACCGTTAAATAAGGTAGATCTACACCTATTTAGTGTAGATCTACTTTTTAGTGTGAATCTACACCTAATTTGAATAGATCTACTCCAAATAAGGTAGATCTACACTATTTATGTAGATCTACACTTTTTTGGTAGTATCTCTTATTTAAGGGTAGATCTACACCAAAAAGTGTAGATCTACACAATTTAGTGTAGATCTACCAAAAAGTGTAGATCTACCTTATTTAACAGTAGATCTACACTAAAAGTGTAGATCTACACTGTGTGAATCTACACTAATTTTAATGTAGATCTACTGTTAAATAAGGTGAATCTACACCTATTTGTGTAGATCTACACTTTTTGTGTAGATCTACCTTATTTAGGGGTAGATCTACACTAATTTAGTGTAGATCTACACTAATTTAGTGTAGATCTACACTAATTTAGTGTAGATCTACACTAAATAGGTGTAGATCTACCTTATTTAAGGATAGATCTACACTAAATTAGTATAGATCTACCCTTAAATAAGGTAGATCTACACTTTTTTAGTGTAGATCTACCTTATTTTCTAATTTAAAATGAAATAAAACGGTATAAAACGATAAAAACGAACCTTTACGTAGATGGCGTGAATTTTTGTGCGATTTAGGCGATTTGCGGTGTAGATCTCCCAAAGCGAAGGAAGGAAGAAGAAGAAGAAGGAAGAAGAAAGGAAGAAGAAGGAAGAAGAAAGAAGAAGAAAGGAAGAAGAAAGGAAGAAGTTTCAAATTGGGGTGGGCCCCACGGAATATTCAAAATACGATATTTTGAAAATATCGTCATTATCGAGATTATCGTCAGACGGACGATATTTTCAAAATATCGTCAGACGGACGATATTTTCAAAATATCGTCCGATACCGATAATTTAACCATCGGGAGGGTTTTGGGGGTTTTCAAATTATCGGCGATAACTTCAAATTATCGCCGATAATTTGAAGTTATCGTCCGACACGACGACTCTGAGACGATAATATGTCGTATCGGGACGATAATAAATAATTTTGAAGTACGATACATACCCTATGTATCGTACCGCCACCCTCCGATACCGATACGTATCGTCCGATACGTATCGGTATCGGACGATATTTTGACCCATGGTCTCATATGCAATTTGACTACACTTCCTATTTCCCCTTTTTTGTTGAAGCTTATATTTTGTTGCTATTTAATCTGTTTTAATATTATTATTGATTAAAAAAATATATGTTGTTATTGATCAAAGAGCTATTGTATATCAACTGCTAAAATATATTAACAATCATGGATTGCCTCCACAAGCTTATTCAATTCCTTATATTTTGTTGCTATTGAATCCATGGGTTAAAATGCCGGGTATCCGATACGTATCGTCCGAGCTCAAAACCGATACGTATTGGACGATACGTATCGGAACAGTAAAAAGTCGGACAATACATTGAATGTATCGTCTAGGCTTTCCATATAAAGTGAACTATATGGTACACTGAATGTACCGTATCGTTCACCTCCGATACTGATACGTTTCGTCCAATACGTATCGGTATCGGACGAAATTTTGATCCATGATTGAATCTACTTTAATATTATTATTGATAAAAAATTATATGTTGCTATTGATCAAAGAACTATTGTATATCAACTACTAAAATATGTTAACCATGGATAGCCCCCACAAGAAGAAAATCCTGGCTACACCCCTAGTAAGGAGGAAATCGAAAGGCCCGGAAAAAAAACTCCAACATACAAAAGAAAACAGACCCAAGTATAAAATTCAGCCCCAATTACAAAACGGAAATTAAGGAAAGGAGATTGTCAACTTCAAATCTTTGGATAGTAAGAATGGAGTCTTCAAGTCCTTTAGAACATCCCAAGAGCACACTAAAATCAGACTATCACGGATTAGATTGTCTTCGGAAAAGGCATCGTTGATGCATCTAATATGGTTTTTGATAAGCTAAACGTTCCAAAAGAGGGAAAAGTGTATATAGGACCATATCCCGTTCTTCAAACCACTAAACAGATTCAACTCCCAATTGATGATGAGATCGACCGCCCTTATAGGCAAACAACCAGCACAATGTTGAACGAGTTGTAGAGTTTACCCCAGATAGACCAGATCTTAGGACATCTAATGAAAGATGGTCTTCACCTTCGGGCGACGAATTGCAAAGGAAACAATTCTGATCAATTATCTTCATGATTAAAACACGTTTTAATTGTGAATATTTTTCAAAATTCCACGATTAAAACGCGTTTTTTTCAAAAAATGGGCAAATTAACTATGGGGCACATCATTCAAGAAAATAGGATGGCAGGCGGACCCACATAGGCCAGTGGGGTCAAATGACCCCCCCCACAGCCTACAAAAATTTCAAAGAATTCAAAGACCCCACAGCCTACAAAAATTTCAAAGAATTCAAAGACATGTGGAATGCCGTCATAAAGTGAGTAGTTTAAAAATTGAATCAATACCTTTATTTGCAACCTGAGTTGAGAAAGAAATGTCTCATGATGCAGTTAAAAGCTCCCAAACTGAAATTTATATACAAAGAGTCTGTATTAGCCATTAGGTACCTCACCTAAGCGTGGATGGCTTGGTGCACAACCCCCTTTTGCGAGGTGTGCCATGTGGAACCCATAGGTTTCATTGCGATTTAATGCCCATAATCTCAAGATCTATGGTGCAAATGATTGGGATGAAAGAAGATCTCCTTCATTCAATCCAAAGCTGTTTGATGCCATCTAAAATCAAAGCATGGCGAATATACGTGGTATCCATTAATTTCAGATGTTGTTTGACTGCTTTGACCCAAATGATAGGGATTGTGTTTCATCCATTGTTGTCAAATCGCTTAAGCCATGCTAAGTGATTTGACTCCATTTCGCTTAAGCCATGACATAAATTTTTTTTTTCAAAAAAATAATAAAAAAACTAACAATAAGTATTCAAGTCTCTGGAAGGGAAAAGTAGACATTCTTACATTTAAAAAATAAGTTTTACATACTAATATTCATAATTATAACTTTAGTTTTGATACCGAGTATCAGCAATGTACTCTACACATTCATTTCTAACCCTTACGGTACATCTCCTCTATTATCATCACTAGCATTGCCGTCGTCATCGGAATCATCTCCTTCTACATACTCTTCCTCTTTTTCGTCTTCGTCCGATCTCACTAGTATGGAATCTATATTATCTGGTTGTCTATCCTCTTCTTTTATTATTTTGTCTTCTTCATCAATATGCATGCCTTGGCTGCTACTACCTCCACCAATAGTTCGCCTCCTATCAGTGGGTGCCGGACCAAGAGCCGCTGCTTCAACTTGGGCCATGTCAAATCTTTCCCATAAAGACATGCTCATCTGGAGAATCAACCATCCATAGATGGTCAATAGGCACATCATCCACATAGATGGGATCATAGAATCCCGATTTCTCTCGTCTTTCAAGGAATTGTTCACATAATTTTTGATTGTACTGCACGAATACCAAGTCATTGAGCTTCTTTTGCTCAAGTCTGTTCCTCTTCTTTGTGTGAATCTGTTAGACATGAGGAGTAGGACTATTAAAAACCTTGCAATTTAATTAAAATATTCATGAATTGAGTTTAACTGTTTAAGACTTCAATTACCATCTCAAAAGAACTCCAATTCTGCTCACATCCGGAAGCGGCACAAGTAAGGCCAAGTATCCTAATGGCCAATTTTTTCAAAATGGAATCATTTGTTATCGGATCTACCCTATAAGCTCTCCACCAGTTGGCTGTAGATTATAGAGAATTATTAGAAGTTAGGACTACTAGAGCAGAAATAAAATACATTAATTAGTTTGAACTTTAGAGACTTTTAAAGTTTATACTTGGAGTTTTTGTAGTTCTATGTCGGATAATTATGTCCCTTCCAAAAAATCCTTCGGCCTTTTTGTAACGATCCAACTGATGACTTATTCTATCTTGTTCACCTCTATTAGGGATCATCCTTTCTAAGCAATCAAGAAAGTCAATCATGTGAGTTGCATCTGCTTCATCTCGATCCGAATGTGCAAAGTACATTGCCGGATTAAGAATGAAGGCGACCGAATATAGTGGAGATGCCATTTGACTTTCCCACCTCTTGCTGATTATATCCAACACGAGTTGATATAATCTTGACTTGAATTGATTATTAGATTTTATTTTTTCTTGAGCACCATCCATAAAACTATATATATATATCCCATTGGTGGTTTCTCATCACCATCTACCAATCGTAACACATCTACGGTTGGTTGGGAGTCACATAGGTTTGTGCAATACTAGTCCAAAATTAATTTTGGAGTAATGTTTGTGCAACTTGTTTACCATCGGCTTTCTTTGACCAAGACCCATTGTTCCAATTGGCCGATGTTACAAAACTTATAAGTTCTTTTTTTTCGCATACAAGCTTTGTAAAGTTAAAAATGCGGTTGCAAATCGGGTCATGGCGGGACGTAATAAATTACCTCATATTGCTTTGCGCATTCTTTGAAGTAGAAGCGCATGCTTGTACATAAAAACAACTATCCTCCTAGCCTTAAACAATTGTTTTAATATGTAGTTTGCTTATATCCTCTAGGATTAAGTCTAAACAATGGGCCGCACATGGCGTCCAATATAGTTGCTGTCGCTTCTCCATAAGGAGGTGACCAGCGGCTATGCATGATGCCGCATTGTCCGTTATAACTTGGACAATGTATTTGGGTCCTATTTCCTTGATGGTCTTATCCAAAAGTGTAAACAAATATTCGACCGTGTGAGAATGGGCCGATGCATCTACCGATTTTAGGAACATAGTTCCGGTAGGACAATTTGCCAAGAAGTTGATCAATGTCCGACCGGTTCTATTTGTCCATCCATCGGCCATCAATGTGCAACCGTATATTTTCCATGTATCCTTGTATTCGGCTAATATATTTTTAGTCACTCTCACCTCGTCTTTGAGGCATGCTTCCCGAATTTCTTGGTAGGAAAGGGGTTTAAGTCCTGACCCAAATTGCCCAAGAGCTTCAATCATCACTTTGAAGCTCTTTAGCTTAACGGTATTGAAAGCAATGTTGGGTTGGTAGGAGCACTTAGCCACATATTGGATTGTGGTGGGTCTTTCCTTACCCCTAAATCGGTTCTCTAGTGTTGTTTGGGCGGGTCTTTTACCCTCCCTTTGATTAACCACATCTTCCGGATGTGGTCGACACCACCCTTCTAGTGTACCACGACCACGTGCTTTTTCGATAGTGGTTGTGGAGGTTGTCTACTTTGGGCCATTGATGGTGTAAATCTATCATCTTTATCATCATCATGGTCACGTTCCATATAGCCTTGTAAAACGACATCTTGATGATGTTTTTTCCTAGAACGCTTGTTCATATACTCCATTATTTCCTTTAGAATTTTCGGAGTAGCTTTTCTATAAGCCCTAGCATTTGATCTGGCTCCATGGTCAAGATGTTATGACCGCCTATGCCACCCATGCTCTCATAATCACACAAGGTACAAAGTATGGTTGATTTCTCGATAGGACTCGTTAGACTGTCCATATTTCCAACCCGGATCATTTGATTTAGATCTTAGAGGATCCGAGGTTGAAGATGTAGACATAATTAATTAGTGAATGATGATAGAAAGTAGGAACTAGGAAAAGAAAATTAGAGATATAAAATTTTTGAAACAAAAAATAATAAAACTCAAACCTCCCAAAAGGCTTGCTTGCTTGATCCTGGTCACTTGATTGATAGAAGATTATAACTATAAGCTTGCTTCACTCTTGAATCTTGATCCTTGATCTTCCCCTTTGAGGCTTAGCAACACACTAACACTAATATTACTAATTTTACAATAATTTAATTCACTAAAGAAAAGATTACAAAAGATAAAAAAAAAAAAACTAGATTGGAAGGATGGGAGGAGATTGGGAGTAAATAATGGAGATTAGAGAGGAAGTTTAAGTCAAAATAGTTGTGTGAGGAGTAGAGAACCCAACCCACCCTTTTATAGAGGGAATGAGACCTCAAAAAGCAAAAAAAAATAAAAAATGTTTAAGTGCTCCAACGGTCATATTACGGTCATAAATATGACCGTTGGAGCATTATGCGATCGCATACTGAGTATGCGATCGCATAATGTACAAATCACATAAGCCAAATATAGTTACTGAGCATACTGAGTTGATAAATATTTATAGTTATAATTACTTTTGTGTTGAGCATTAACTCAAATATACCTATATCAATCGTTATGTATGAGTAATATATAAATATGTATATTTACTCGTTTTAAAATATATTTACAATAAATATTAAATATCAAACATTGACTTGAGGGCCTTTTGAATAAGCTTATTTAAGACTGTAAATTTTGTATATGACAATTTATTAAATGGATTAACTCTTGATATATTCTAAGAGTACATGGGATGACATGATTCGGAGAATATGTAACAAATTTTTTATCCTAAATCTTGTATATAATTTTGTTGTAGATTTAACTACGTGTTTGCTTAAATTAATTAGCGGATTTGATAAGGAATTATCAAAATGATGTTGCACGGATGTTTTTTTTTTCCTGCTAAATAGATCATATATTAAAAAAAGAAGAACAAAGAGAGAACAAAACACGACAGCAACAACTAGAATCTGAACAAGGGAAGGCCCACGAAATCATCCCTAAGAAGACGGAAGATACTAAGCGGCAGGTCTGAGCTATTCAAGAACCAGGATGAGTCATGGTAAGTAGTGGCTCACTTCGCAAGGCCATCAGCAACTCGGTTAGCTTCCCGGTAACAATGATTGATGTACCAATCTAAAGGCTTAAGAAGATGCCTACACTCGGCAATAATGTTTCTAACGGATCAACGACAAGAACCTCCCTTTATCGCATTGACTAATGCCATCGAATCAGATTCAATGATAATTTTGGGTTGACATAGAGGAACCCGACCAAGGCATTCTTGAAGAATTCGAAATTTGTCCGAGTTATTGGTACCATCTCCAAAGAATAAAGAACAACCTTGAATAAACTTTCCCATATGATCTCGAAACACACCTCCCATCTCTTGAGGGACCCGGGTTTTCAAAGGAGGAACTGTCTATGTTGATATTCAGAATGCCAGAAGGAGGGAGCAAGCATTTTCACCAACAGAGGAGCGGAGAAATTCATTTTGACAAGAAGGATCTTCAAAATATATAGGGTATCCTTATCCATGGCCGATGATTGAGACTTAGGATTCAAGCATGGAGAAAGTAGGACCCTACATCTGTTTTTATGACAAAATCAGCATATGCATCAACCTCGACATGCCTACATCTGTTCCTTGCAATCCACCATTCCCAGAGGATCAGGTGAGAAATCAATTGCCGGACTAAATTACCTTGGGATAAAAGTCTTGCATTTCCAAAATTCAAAATTCATAGAATGAAGGGGGGGGGGGTTGGTCGGGTCCTACTTGGTAAGACCCTAAATCGGGTTCTACTTTATTGGTTTCCACGATTAACCCCAACGTCATATCGGGTTCTACTTTATCTCTAACCATCCAAAGTGCAGAGATATGACGTTGGGGTTAATCGTGGAAACCAATAAATGCTTGTGAGAGACATTAAAGATGTAAGAGAGAAACGTGTGGAAACCAAAAAATGCTGGTGAGAGAAATTAAAGGAGTAAGAGAGAGAAACTGATGTGGAGGAGAGAGATTGATGTGGAGGAGAGAGAAAGGAGAGATCCAACCGTCTCTCAAAAATTTTCTTCTTCCTTCCAACAAAATAACATCCTTATTTTGGGTAAGATTTTAGGCAAAAAACTAAATTAAAATTTCTTTATTCCAACGAAATAGCAACCTTATTTTGGGTAAGATTTTAGGCAGAAATTTTTTTTACTATTATACTTAGAGAAAAATAGTAAAAAAAAATCTTGTTTGATCGCAGGTGATTGCGCACACACTATTTTGTCAAAACTTTTTGTAGATATTAAAACTAATTTTTCTTTATTTTTCGGACAATTTTATGAAAATTTCCAAAATTTATTCGAAATGACCTTCCATCGAAATCGATATCGGTCTCGGGTATCAGTTTGCTTGAGGCCGATACGTATTGACAGATACAGATACATATCGGCCAATTAAAAAAAAAAAGAAACTAGAAACTTGGCTGAAACCCGATACGTATCGGCGATACCGATACGGGATACCAATACGTATCGGACCGATATGTATCGGTTTGGCCAAAATCCGATACGTATCGGTATCGGTCGTTTTTTGATACCTTGCTCATGGGTGTCCTCTTGATTATTTTTTTCCTTCTAAAATTTGGATACTGTGTGCGCAATCACCCGCGATCAAACAAGATTTTTCTTTATTATTTTTCTTGGAATATAATAGTCGGTATTTTTTTTTGCCTAAAATTTTACCCAAAATAAGGCTGCTATTTTGTTGGAAGGAAGAAGAAAAATTTTGAGAGACGGTAGGATCTCTCCTTTCTCTCTACTCCACATCAGTTTCTCTCTCTCACTCCTTTAATTTCTCTCACAAGCATTTATTGGTTTCTACGATTAATCCCAACGTCATATCTCCTCTTTGGATGGTAAGAGATAAAGTAGAACCCGATATAGGGTCCTACTTGACCAAACCCCAATGAAGGGAGTTCACGCGTAACCGTGTGTTAGTCACATTGCTGAAAAACAACCAAACATCCCTAGCTACCGGGCATTGGTTGAAAAGATGTTGCACAGTTTCCGAGTTGTTCTTGCAAAGGGAGCACATAGAGGTCAGAGGGATTCTGATCTTCCTAATATTGTCATTGGTTGGGATAGCGTTAATCCCAATCTTCCAGTAGAAAGACTGAATGATGTTTTACTTGCAACTCTTTTCGTTAAAGGTATTCATCATAAATCTGAGATTGGTAATGACTTACATCATTTTGATTATTATGTTATAAGCTTTGTCACAAAATTCACCGAAATAGTATCTCTCCAAATAAACCACCTCATCATCGGCCATTCGGGGAAATTTCAGAATAACAAGTAAGTCAGCGACTAATCGTTGCTTGCGAATCTGCCCAAAGGAAAAATAGCGCTCAAAGGTCCCACACATTTTTGTTTATCTCGTTTTTAATAGAGTTGATTTTACTTTTTAATGGTACCAGTATCAATCTCACATCTCGTCTTGGAAAATAGCATAAAAATTAATTCTTTTCTAAGTAAAATATATGGTGTTAAGCTTTGTATACCTATAATGTGTATTTATTACATAATAATTATTCATCTTAAAGGATTTTATCCTGAACTTCTACAATAAAAATATTCTAATCAAGTAGCTTGCCTTATGAAGAAATAGTATCACATAAATTCCATCAATTACTTATTTAAGATAATTTAACGCTTGGCCATTGAATATATTTATTTTATTATATTAAAAGTACATAAAATATTATTGAATTTTTTTCGAATCAATTCACGAATTTATCCGATCTGACTCCTAATTAACGGCCGAATCGGAACTTTGTTACTATGGTTATGAGCATGCATGACCCATATGAGAATAAATGAAGTTTTAATATCTTCTAGTAAACAAAAAATGTACTCATCTATATGTATTGCATTAAATTGATAGAAAATTCAGTGAATCTTAAATTATCTTAAAGATAATAGTTTTATAATCTTCTTGAGAGATTATACAAAGCATCAGCGAATCTCATTAAGTAGGTATTTGTTGCTTGTTTGGTTATAGAAAGAGAATTAAAGTCGCTTAATGACCTACTTATAGATGTACCAATAAATTTATGATAAATCACTTCAAAATTATGTCTAGAACTTATTGTTTTATGAAAGAACAAGAAAGCAAATGATTTGTGGGTTCAAATATCAGTTTTGAAGAGATTCTTAATATCTTGATAACTATAATTATGGTAAAGGACGGGCCTAAAAGAACATGGATGAGTTGCAGTCAATATCCTAATTAATCACTTCTCACTTTCGATGGGAGTCTTATCTAATAAAATTTTAACCAATATTTTGGTTCAAAAGAAAAAAAAGAAGTCGTAAATATGTCACTGATAAAATAATACTACATTATAGAAAAAATAAATCCTCATTTGCATTCTGGGAAGGGTAGATAGGATGAATGTTGAACTTAACAGCCAATATAACACTGTGTTGAAGTGTCAAGTTACAAGGACATCTTTGAAGGTCTATCTATACAAGAGCAAAAATACGACTGCTTTTAGAGAGAACTAGCTTTCTCATAAACACTTATGAGAACTGGGTTACTAGCATAAGCCAAAAATGTATTAATAATAGGAATTGAAAATAGTTATATTTGCAACGTGTGTGGAATAGTTAGAAATTTGTCATAAGAAACGGTTCAAGACTTAGTTTGCTAAAATTTGACAAACTTGAAATTGTTTTATTACATAAAAATTTATGTTTACGAAATATTTTTATTAATGAGTATATTTCCATCGCTCTAATTTAAAAGTTAAAAATATTCTAGGGGATTGTCACTTAAAAAAACAGTTATCTCTTCGTCTCATCTGACCAACTTGTAACTTATAAGGGCATTTATGTCATTTATAAAAAAAATAATGATTTTATCCTCCCGTCTCACTCAATAAAACTCCCCGTTCTTGCAATATAGTAAAAATTTATATATATATATATATATATATATATATATATATATATATATATATATATATATATATATATATATATAAGCCCAAATTAATCTATGTGTAAAATAATAAATAAAGGATATATATTAACACAGCACAGTTGGAACTCGTATATAAGAATCACCAAATTGGATTCAAATCACAAGAATTATTCTTATGTTTTTAGGACCAAAGCTTCCTACGCATGTCGTGTAAGCTCAAATAGTCCATCAATCATGTCCCAATGAAAGTATTCTTCATAAAAAAATGTTCCCCCAAACTACTTTGGTGCCTTGAGAAGGTCCCCTGCACTTTCCTTTTCTCAATTGTCAAGTATACTTGCCATCTTCTGGGCAACTTCTCTTAACATTGGGTCCACATTTAAGTTCTCAAATTGGATAATGAACATTGTAACTTTCATCTAATGTCCTGCCACTTAGATGAATTCGAGTGATAAAATTGGTACTTGACTTGACAAGTATTAACTTGACTTAACAAGTATTAAGATGACAGTAATATCATATCCCCACATGATTTTTAACATTTATATTTATGGCGTTATATATGTGCCTGAGGATATGGGTTGCAATGTATGGTGATCCATGCATTTGAATCAGTTGGGGTCCAGGTGGCACCCAAACTTGACTTGACAAGTATTAACTTGACTTAACAAGTATTAAGATGACAGTAATATCATATCCCCACATAATTTTTAACATTTATATTTAAGGCGTTATATATATATATATATATATATATATATATATATATATATATATATATATATATATATATATATATATATATATATATATATGCCCGGGGATATGGGTTGAAATGCATGGTGATCCATGCATTTGAATCAGTTGTGGTCCAGGTGGCACTCAGACAGGGGATCAGGTACCACGACAACCTGATCCCCAAACAGGGGATCAGTTACCCGAAAGATTTGGGCATGATCTGTATCTACCGTCCAAAATGTGGTCAAAGGGGAAAAATATAATGCACCAGAATGTATGGGGCAGTACATAAACTTTGACCACCAAAAAAATTTAATTTTTAACTTTTATTTTTTCATTAAGTCGCATGCCATGTGCCACATGCATGATCCCAAGAAGGGTGTTGTTTTGGGTTCACGTGCCATGTGGCATGGAATCTAGGATTCGAGTGCATGAGTTCATCCATGCACTCCAACCCATATACCCTTTTTCCATATAGATATCACAGATCTGATGGCTACTATGAATTTTGACCTGCAAGAAGCAACGGGGTCACAAATGTTAAGACTACAGTGGATAGTTTATGGCTAGTGTTACTACCCCACCACCTTATGTTATAATTAACTACCTCTTTTAAGCAAAGTAAAAATTGTTGACTACTTTGAATAAGATGATGTAGATTATTTTTCATCCCAATCTTTCACATAATACGTCTTGAGATCATGAGTCTACCACCAGATCGTCAGATATTGATTCCACATGGAACACTTCTCTAAAAGTGAACGTGATCAGAATGTGCCATTAAACGTGATTTATGTTGACTTTTGGGATAGGTGCCAACTTTTGACCGTCTGATGGTAGGCCCATTATGTCAAATATTTATTAGGTGAAAGATTGTGACGAAAACAAATCTCCCTTCATTAATTCTTTACACATCAAAATCCCCGATGTCCAACCATTTTATAACGAGGTGAACACTACGGAAATTAGAGGTAGTTGTAACCTACGCCGATGACTTTTATGGGCAACCGTCGGCGTAGGGGTCAGCATTTATAACTTAACCTAATTTTTTTTCCCTCAAACGGTTATTACTCTTTCTCTCTCTCTCTCTCTCTCACTCTCTCTCTCTCTCCCCCTCTCCCTCTTTCTCTCTTCAAAACCTATCTGCATAATCGAATTGGAGGTCATAACGCATTAGAGATCATAACGCATCAAAGATCATCGAAGCGGAGGTCCAAGGAAACTTCATCTCTCCGTTTGATATTGTAGATCAGATCAGCCAAAAAACCCCATAGGTACATCGGAAGCTCTAAAATTTTCTCGTTGTTCAATGTATATCAGATCAGCGTGCTTTTCTGCCATTTTTTTTTGCGTTCTCTGCTATATTAATTGAAATCGCTATATTCCGGAGATCGAGTTTTTCTACGATATTAATATCAGAGCAAACTTCCCGCAATATAGTTTGGGAAAACTGAGGAAGAGATGATGGGTAATATAGACTGTGAGAGCAAACTTCCAGCAATATAGGCATTTTCAAACAGTGTTTTTCTGCTATAATAATATCAGAGCAACTACAGCAATATAGCGGCATCTTCTGCTATATAAATCGAAATCGCTGCTAGTTTTTTTAGCTTGCTGCTGCTTGGTTTATTTTTTGGCTTGCTGATGCTTTTGTTTTTGGTTTTATTTTATATACAAGATATGTGTACTAGAGGGCTGAGCTTTCTCTGTTATAGTAATACAAGATTTGGTTTTATTTTATATACAAGACCTCTGTTTTTGCTTGCTGCTGCTTGTCCCTGTCTCTGTCCACACCAATCTTTACCAACTAATGGTCATTCAGATACTAATTCTTTGCTGGTGCTGTGGCTGGAGCTGAGGCCGGGACCTAACACCAACTCTTTGCTACTCTTTGTAGCTAATTGGATTAAGAAAACATTGGAAAACCATTTGAGGATTAAGAAAACATTGGAAAACTATCTATAATCAAAATAGTATAGAAATTCGTCAAATAGTCTATGGAAGTTTGCTCTGATATTTATTTGTGTGAGAATACTAGTCATAATTGTGCAGTATAAATGGATAAGTAGACTTAAAGAGAGCTATAAATTAGCTCTCATAGCAGCACCACCCTAAGTAGTAGTTCTCATTAACTATGATACTAACAACTACCTGTCTAACCTTTCCATCTAATGTTGTTCATTGCAGCAACAAATTTATATGGGAGGCCATTGACATGGGATGGTAGTAAAGGCCATCTTTGTCTTTTCTCGAGAGCCATTATATGGATGCAACCTACTCAATATCCTTGCGTTCATCTATTTATTTTGGCTCTCTATCAGTTTACGTGAGAGAAAAAATCTGTCAGTTTACGAGAGAGAAAAAAAGGACTTGATCTCTGGAAAAATACAACCATAAATTACGAAACAATGCATAAGATTAGTTGTAAGATTGAATCTACTTAATGCTTGATCGGCACACTAAGATAACTGAGTGCTCATCTTTAATGATAGTGAGATATGGTTCTAGATTCATGTAACAAGTACGACAAAGGAGGATTCAATCAGCCACTGGTTAGGTGCACCATCACCCTTCAAAAGGTAGGGCTGGCTGCTTGGTGTGTATTCACCATCCCACTAGGTCATGTTCCCTTTGACCGACCCAGGCACTTAGAGGTCTTCGAAGGGCTTACACAAAAACAGTGAGCTCTTGCTTGGTGCCTGCCGACAAGATTATTGATTATTGTGACCTGTGGACATACATCCACCATTCATAAACGGGAATTTCCTAAGATTTACAGATATGAAGGTGTGAAGAACTTACTTTAGGATTTGTAAAAAATGGAAGTGTAATATGTATTGTGAGGAAAATTTCAGTAGCATATTCAGGGAAGCAGCTCTCTTTGAGGAATTTTCTTTATGACACAAAACCATGGATTCCCACCATCTTGAATCTCCATTAATCTAGTGAATCATTAACTGTTGCCTCCTAAAATTTGTTCTTCACATTAGTGAATATGATGTAAGCCACATAGAAAAATATCTAAAACTATGGTAACATTAGAAGTGGAGGAGAAATCAGAAATAAATAATTCCCACACAAGAACTTACAAGAGAAATCACTTCTCTAGGGAGAATCCTCCACCACAAATTTTTCATTCAATCGACTTCAATAATTAATAAAAAATTTATAAAACTTGAGCCCATATAGACTTGCACATAATTTGGGAGGACTGTCTACCCTTTGCTTTCTTGAGCAGATACAAATTCAAAGGCTTCTCCTTAACAATTGACTATATCTCCCCTTTCTTCACAAATCGCATTAGTTTATGCTTCACTTTATTATGCCAAATTTTATTTATTAGAGTAGCTTTCCATGGTAATTTTTTTTGGTAAATATTTTTCCTCGCGTGCTATTTGGTTGAGGAGCTGAATAAATGAGCTCTTTGAATTGCCAAGTAGTGCTATCTATTCGGTTCTTCAAAAGTTAAAACAACTGAATAAATCACATTATCCATGAAGTGTATCGGTACTCTATTTACTCAATGAAAATCTCCTAGATAAAGTTTTCAATAAATATCTTATCGGATCTTTGCACGTGGAATCAAAAATTGGCTGTCTTATTGTAAGCTCATGGTCTCAAGATCCGTTATATCAAAGATGAGACTTTCTGTTTGTTTTTCCACTTCTATGTCTTCTTCTCTAACCTAGTGGTTGCTAGTGACTGGTCAGTAATTTGAACGTATCAGTAGTCTTTCTCACTTTCTTTCACTAGTCTCACGAGTTTAGCTCAAATAAACAATCTCTATTTTCAAAGTTTCTTGTATAGACAATATGGATAAAAGCTGGATGGAGAAGCCTCGGTAAGCTAATTTTTTAGGACTAATTAATATTCCTAAATAATTAGTATTTTGATGAAGTGGTGAAAGTAATGACTTTTTGGAATATGTTGTTATAATAGAAATCCTGAAGCATACTACGATGGGGCAACATAATTCATTAAACTTGGTGACTCTCGTGGAGTAGTTTATGATGAAAGGTTAAAATGCTCATGCATCAAATGTTGCAATGTCTACTATCAAGACGCGAAGATAACATATGATCATATCATATTGTGCCGAATTGGGAAGAGCTACACTATGTGGTATTTTCACGGGGAAAATA
This sequence comes from Chloranthus sessilifolius, assembly GCA_021018995.1. Classification (NCBI taxonomy): domain Eukaryota; kingdom Viridiplantae; phylum Streptophyta; class Magnoliopsida; order Chloranthales; family Chloranthaceae; genus Chloranthus; species Chloranthus sessilifolius. The sequence goes on along the minus strand of CM037590.1, from coordinate 58,934,100 downwards.
CAACATCATCGAGTTTTACACGAGCGGAAAATGATGTAGTTAAAGAAGAGGATGATACAATTGATGATATGAGGGGCATGCTATATGATTTGTGTGGGGTTTCGAGTGATGAAGAAATTCATGATAGTTCGAGACAAGGCGCAGAGGGTACGTTGGATGACAATGCAACTAGATTCTTTAAATTGGCTGATGATGCAGAGGTGGCCCTCTTCATGGGGTGTAAACATACGAAATTATCTTTTATCGTAAGGCTATGACATATCAAGTGCCTCTGTGGATGGAGCAACAAATCCTTCTCAATGTTAGTTGACTTATTAAGAGAGGTGCTCTCTGAAGGATCGAAAATACCAGATAATTTTACACAAAGCAAAAAGATAGTTACAGACTTGGGACTCAGTTACAATAAAATCGATGCTTGCCCAAATAATTGTATGTTGTACTATAAAGAATCCATTGACAAACAAAAGGGCGACATTTGTGGAACTTCACATTGGAAGATGCATGAGAACTAAACTCCTGATAATACTAAAAAGCATACTCTAGCAGAAATTTTGCGCTATTTCCCGTTGAAACCATGCTTTCAAAGATTGTACATGTCATCTAGAATTGCTACTGATATGGTATGACATGTCATAGAGCGCATTAGAGATGGTGTTTTATGGCATCCAGCAGATTCTCAAGCATGGAAGCATTTGGACCAACTTTATCCTACGTTTAAAGAAGACCCTCATAATGTTAGACTTAGGTTAGCAAGCGATGGATTCAACCCCTTCAGAACAATGAGTATCACCCACAACACATGGCCCGTGGTACTGTTTTCGTACAACTTACTACTATGGTTGTGCATGAAACAACCAAACATTATCTTATCAACTATAATACCCGGTCCAAAAAAGTCCTAGAAATAATATTGATGCCTATTTGAGGCCATTGATTGATGAGTGATCAACCCTCAAAACCATACATTTAGACTCGAATCTTGACTTTGCTAGGGCTGTATGATCACTAGTGTCTACCTTTAGCATGCTTTCATGTACAAGAGGTTTTGAAGAGCCAAAGCTAAGAAAAGAGTTAAAAAAGAAGATAGATGGAAAGAAATGGAAACAATTGCCTAAAACAGAGGAAAGAAAGGCGAAAAAAACAGAAAAATTGTCAATCTCGACGGGTCGAAATCCAATTTCGACTGATTGAAATCAAAGAAGACTCGAAGAAACAACAAAACTCAACTGGTCGAAACGAGATTTCGACTGGTCAACATTCCAAAAGATGCCCAGAGGTTGTAGAAGTTGATTGGTCGAGCATCCATTTCAAAAGTGTTATACAAAGTTGATCGATTTAGAACACAATTCGACTTGTCGAAATTCAAAGCAGCAGACAATCTCGACCAGTCGAGATGGGGGTTTTTAGCGAGAAACAAGGCCGACAACCTGAAATTCTAAAATCCGAAAGTTTCTTCTTTCCTAGTTCGATTTAGAGTTGTTTTAGGAATTCTTTCCTAGTTTATCTACCTGTACTAAGGCCTTGTGCATCTATAAATAAGGACCCTAGGTTTAGGAATAGATAACTCTTAGCTTATAGAGATTTATAGAGCCTTTAATTCATAGTTTTCTAGTTTTAGCTTTCATAGCTTTTTAGTTTTCCAGATTTTGCGAATTTTTGAGATTGATGGAATTGTAAACCATTGTTCTTTGGTCGAATGAGAGATGATGTAGATCAGAACCACAATGCGTGGCTACTGTCGAAGTTTGGGATCTCTTGCAAATCAAAGATAAGTTTTAATTCAAAGTTTTATTTCCTTTTCTAGTTTGAATTCGTTTGTGGTAATGATTGCATGATTGAGATTCACTTTTGGTATTGTGAATGATTCTAAATAGTTTTAATTTTGTTTTTGATAAATAAATGATAATCATAATCGCCTTGTAGGGGTTAGGATTAGATTTATTATAATAATCACATTCGAATTAGTACTTGTAGTCTAGTTTGATTGGTTTCGTGTATTGGTGCCTACAGATTAGATCAAGAGATTAGGTGGATTATATCGTCCCGACTAGTCCATGACTATGAATAGGGTTTGATTATTTTATCTAGCTGTAATTTGTAGCGAAAAGAAGGTTATTACTTATTGCCCAGAATTCAAATTAGCTTTGGAGTAGAGTCATGGTTCAAAAAATCGGATTTTCGATATGTATCGTCCAAACCTCCAGGACGATACGTATCGTCCGATACATTCAATGTATCGGCGATACATTGAATGTATCAGACGAATGCTTTTTTTTTTCCAAAAAAAATCTCAAAAAATACTATAAAATTTTGAATCTTTGAAAATTTTGTCCAATACGGGCGATAATTTGCTCATATCGGACGATAATTTCTCTGATATAGAGATCCTAGAAACAACATATTATCGGACGATACAGGCGATAATTTGCCCGTATCAGACGATAATTTGACTGTTTTAGGGGGTACCTGATAAAGACCCTTTTTATCGTATCGGATACCCTCCAAAACGATACGTATCGAATGATACGTATCGTTATCGTCTGATATTTTGATCCATGAGTAGAATTGCTAGTTATTACGAATCTGCGATTAAAAGAGTTCCTAAACTCTTTTCTCTATTACTTTCCAAATTTGATTCGTTGCTTTTGTAGGTAACCATAGTTAGAATTACTTCCAAGACCGTACTTCTAGTCGAGGCTTTAATTTAGATAAACAACTAGTCTCTATGATTCTAGTACTTGCCCTAGTTCCACGAACCGGTGCACTTGCAAGGTTTATATTATTTATTGATCAAGTTTTTGGCGCCGTTGCCGGGGATTACGACTATATTTGAATTATTGTCTTTTAATTAAGTTTTTATTAGTATATCTCTAATCTTAGTTTACTGTTTTTTAGATTTGGAAAGCGATGTTTGAGTCTACCAATGCTTCGAAGGGGCCACCCGCGAGCGGCCAAGGTATGCATCTCTGTTTTCAGATTTAGTTAGGTTGATGTATTTGTATTATTTTCGTTCCCTAACTTATGTCTTCGTGATATGGAATTTCCAACAATTTCGATGTCTCCCTCTTTTTATGGGTTAAATTATGAGACTCCGTACCAAAATTGGAAAGAATTTTGGGAAAATGTGCTAATTTAGAGGCGGGGCTGACGAAGATCTGCACTCAGCTCGCCTCTATGATGAGCCTGCTGACCAACGCGGCATGGGGGGTATCTACTCTCTTGGAGAGGGCAGGTCCGAGTGGGTGTTCCCACGATGATCGACCTGAGCCACCTTCTAGCCGTCTCGCACCACCATCGGTTAGTGAGGTTGTTATAGGGGAGATGCTGGGCATGGCTTCTTCTGATGACTCGATGATGGATGCTACTGACCTCGCTCCCACTACTTTACTGGAGGAGCCGAGGGTCAGTGATTTTGTGGATTCTATGGATTTTGAGGATACCACCATCTCTTCCTCGGTAGTTGAGGGGGATATCCTAGAGGCGCTGCCTATTGATGGGCCCTCTACGGCTATAGTTGGGAGGAGCGAGGGTCCTCATGACCTCGTTACTTTTGACTCCTTCACCTGGGCCATTGTGCCCTATGTTGGAGATCCTCTCCAGACTCAGGTCGTTGTAGACACAACTTTATTCCATTTTATGGGTGATCATGCTGAGATCCTAGAGGATTTGACTCAGTTAAACGCTGCATTTGTGGCCGAGCTATCTGTGTGTCGACTTCTCATCAACCTGATTGGATGAAGCTGCGAGCCGATTATGATGCCCCGACCCTTCGATGGAGCTATGAGCGCTACTATCGTGAGGAGGAGGCTGAGGCACATGAAGGAGAAAGGTAAATGGGTGGCTGAAATGAATGATATATGAACCTAGTTGCCACTCATTGACCTTGATTTTGAGCACATGAAGGAGAAAGGTAAATGGGTGGCTGAAATGAATGATATATGAACCTAGTTGCCACTCATTGACCTTGATTTTGATGATGGTGCTGATATGGGCAGAGTCCCCCCTTCTTCTCGAGGAAAAGGGGTGGTGGTTAATCCTACGTCCCATGGTACCTCATCTCGTACGTGGAGGTGATGTTCACTGTAGATATATGGTGTGGTTTACTGCTTTATTTTTGTTGCCCTCCAGTCTTACTTTATTACGTATTTTCTTTTGTACAATGAGGGCATTGCACCATACAGGTTTGAGGGTATGTTTTGATTTTTTTTTAATGAATTTTGTTTTGTATATCGACATCTTTTGTAGGCCATTGCTTTATTGTGATTAAACCACAGTTTTAATCCCCTTAAAACCAATCTTTTGAATATTTTGAGCGATTACATGCTATTTTGCCGTAGTTTACACAATTTAATTGATAATGCAAGTGAATTTGATTTTTATAATGTTGATGCTATATTTTGAATGCTGGTATTTGGGATAATGAAATTTAATGTGATAATTTTTTAATAATTTTAATATTCCTGCTTAGATCCTTTTACATTTATACCGAGCTAGGATTTTGAAATCAAGGAACTCTTTTGAACTTTGAATCGTAGGTTTATAGGTAATATCCGTTCTTGATGAGTGTTTACATAAAGTTGTAGTTTCTTTGAATACGATATAATTCTTTCATAGTCTCATACAATTTGGCTTTGACTTGTGACTTTGCATGAAATAAAATTCAAATCACTGTGCTAGAACATGTTTTATGTTTGTTCAAAACAAATATCATTGTTTTAAGTTTGAGGATAAGATTACCATCTTTACATATTTTTTGATAAGTCACGTTAACCTTTACCCCTATACCACCTTTACCCCTATACCGTTTCCGAAATTTAGCCTTACCTTTCTTATTTGTGAGAGATTTGCAATGAGGGATGAGAATGAATGGAAAGAGAGTAAGTGGAGAGATAGAGTTGTGGTGTTTGCGTAAGAGTTTATGGTGAGAAATTAGACGAAGAGGAGGGGAGAAAAGAAACGATTGAGAGAATGAAAAATATGAGGTATCTCAAAAAAATGAAATTCAAAAGAAGAAAAAGGTGAGAAAAGAAAGAAAGTTGAGAAAAGAAAGAAAGTTGAGAAAAAGCAAAGTATTGAAAAAAATACGGAGATAAATTAGAAAGGAAAAATAAAAAATTAGTTCCCTTTTCAATTTCTCAGAAGCTTTGAATCCCTTCTTTCTTTCATACCCTTTACCTAAGCCTCATTACAACTCAAGAAAAGACTTTCATGATTCGATTTTGCATTAGTAATTGCTAGTGGAGAGTGAATATATTGCAAATATTGTGCTTGATGTGACATGCTTGGAATGGACAAGTATCTTTCTTATGAGATTTGCATTTATTCATTGATTGCATCGTGTTTCTTTTATCATGTGAGACCTTATTTATTTGCTTTGTATTGATCTCACATGTGTGTGAAAATTTACCTATCTTAGGAGTGCTTTTATTGCGAGAGTATATCTATGGTAATTGATTGAGTCAAGAAATGAGATTCGACAGTTTATTGTTTGAATTGGTCCTGAGATAGATGGATCTTAGCTTTGGCATGCACACACTATACGTTTAGGCATGAATGGATAAGTTCTTTGAAAATTGGAGCATTAGGCTAATTTGAATAGATGTGAGTAGGATTGGTACGACATTAATGTTTGAAATTGAGAATTTGCATGTTGAATTGATCAATGGTTTTGTATTTTAAAGTTAAACCATATTTTGGAAAACTGAATTTTATCGATGGTTTCAAAAATTTTGGATGTTTATGGGTAATTTCATTGTAAAACCCTCGGGAGGCAACTCCTCTACTAGGGATTACCTAGGGGTTTAATGACTTGTCGCGTATGTTAAATGCAATCCTGTTCCCCACGAAAGCGACATTTTGTTTTCGTAGAATAATTATCTTTAGTTCTTTTTATTTTTGCCTTTGCTCGAGGATTAGCGAAGTTGAGGTTTGCGGGTGTGATCAACCTTCAAAATCATACATTTTAGACCAAAATCTCGACGTTGCTAGGCCCCGTATGATCACTAATGTCTACCTTTAGTATGCTTTCATGTACATGAGGTTTTGAAGAGCCAAAGGTAAGAAAAAAGTTGAAAAAAGATAAAGAAAGAAATGGAAGCAACTGCTCAAAACAGAGGAAAGAAAGAAGAAATAATAGAGAAACTGTCAATCTCGATTGGTCGAAATCCAATTTCAACCGGTCGATATCAAAGAAGAAGACTTTATGAAACAACAAAACTCGTCTGGTCGAAACTGGATTTCGACCAATCAAGATTCCAAAAAATGCCCAGATGCTGTAGAAATTGACCGGTCAAGAATCCATTTCGACTAGTCGAGATTACAAAATAGGGAACACAAAAAGGTTATACAAAGTCGAACGGTTTTGAACGCAATTCGACTTGTCGAAATTCAAAGTGGCAAACAATCTCGACCAATCGAGATAGGGGTTTTCAACGAGCAACAAGGCTGACAACTTGAAATTCTAAAATCCGAAAGTTTCTTCTTTCCTATTTCGATTTAGAGTTGTTTTAGGAATTCTTTCTTAGTTTTATCTACATGTATTAGGGCTTTATGCATCTATAAATAAGGACCCTAGGATGAATAAATAACTTTTAACTCGTAGAGATTTAGAGAGCTTTTAATTCATAGTTTTCTAGGTTGAGTTTTTATAGCTTTTAATTTTCCAGATTTTGAGAGTTTTTGAGATTGAGGGAATTGTAAACCATTGTTCTATGGTCGAATAAGAGATGATGAAGATCAGAACTACGATGTGTGACTTGTTCCCGAAGTTTAAATCTTTTGTAAATCAAAGATAAGTTTTAATTTAAAGTTCTATTTCCTTTTCTAGTTTGAAGTCGTTTGTGGTAATGTTTGCATGATTGAGATTTACTTTTGTTATTGTGAATGATTCTAAAGCGTTTTAATTCTATTTTTTATAATCATAATCGCCTTGCAAGGATTAGGATTATATTTAATAGAATATTCACCTTTGAATTAGTCTTGTAGTATAGTTTGATTGGTTTCGTGCAATGGTGCTTACGGATTAGATCGCTAGATTTTAGATGGATTATATCGTTCTGACTAGTCCAAGACAATGAATAAGATTTGATTATTTTACCTAGCTTTAGCTTGTAGAGAAAATAAGGTTCTTACCCATAATTCAAATTAGATTAGGAGTAGAATTGCGAGTTATTACGAATCTGCGATTAAAAGGGTTCTTAAATTGTTTTCTCTATTGCTTTCCAAATTTGATTTGATTGCTTTCCTAGATAACCATAGTTAGAATTACTTCCAAAACCGTACTTCTAGTCGAGCCTTTAATTTAGATAAACAACTAATCCTTGTGGTTCTAGTACTTGCCCTAGTTCCACAAACTTGTGCACTTGCAAGGTTTCTATTATTTAACGATCAGTGAGTTGACGGATTTATGGTTAGATGGGGTGGAGATAGATGATGCTTTGAAGAAAGAGTTGTTCGTTATCCGTGTTGCGTTGCTTTGGACAATTGGCGATTTTCCTGGTTATGCCATGCCTGGTTGAAGTACTAAAGGAAAGAAATCTTGTCCTTCCTGTCCTAAAAATTCATGTAGTCAAAGGTTGAGATACGAAAAGAAAGAATGTCATATGGGTCATCGTCGATTCCTACTGGTGGATCACAAATTTCGAAGTCAAACACAAGCATTCAACAGGAACCCTGAGATTGAAGTTGGTTTTGAAACCGATGTCTAGAACAAAAGTCTTGAATGAATATTTATGGTTAGATGGGGTAGAGACATATGATGCTTTGAAGAAAGAGATGTTCGTCCTTCATGTCTTAAAAATACGTGTCGTCAAAGGTTGAGATACGGAAAGCTTGCCCTTCATGTCTTAAAAATACGTGTAGTCAAAGGTTGAGATACGGATTCCATATGGTTTCTCGTCTAATATCTCAAGCCACGTCAATGTCAAAGAACGAAAGATATCTGAATTTTTTTTTGGATTAAAAAGTCATGATACACCATATTGCAACATTTTTTGCCTGTGTATTGACTTATCTTACCAAAGTATGTGGCGAGGACTCTAATAGACTTGAGCACATTCGTTCGTGAATTATGTTTCCGTCTTCAGAGTTTGTCGAGCTGACGATTTGATCCGCCTTGAGAAGAACATAACACTGACACTTTGCCATTTGGAGCGGCTCTTTCCATCTGCTTTTTTTGACATCATGGTGCACTTGCCGATAAGCTTGGCATCAAATATATTACTTGGTTGACCTATGCACTATCGGTGGATGTATCCCATTGAGAGGTTTGTACTGATGTTTTGCCACTTTTCAATTAAATATGAGAATATTGATGAGTTTCAGCAACACATAAAAGTTGAGTTTTTACATCATGGTGCACATAAAACATGAGAATATTGGTGGTCGTATGTGGGCAATAGGGCCCACCCTGAGGGGTCCATTGCAGAAGTCTATTTGGCGGATGAATGTCTCACATTTTGCTCTCGATACTTACACAATGTTGAGTCAAGGCTAAACCGATCCAGAAGAAGTGCTGAGGAAACATCAATGAGAAGCACCAAAGTGTTCAATCTTACCGATAAGGAATGGACACGGGCTCATCGTTATGTCCTCTACAATAATGTTTACGTCACAAAATATATAAAATATAAAAATTAACAAATATTCATATTATATTTAGAGAGTCGTTTTTTTCAATTATTTTAACATATGAATCCTTTTATGTAGGGATCATAAAAGAGTAATTCGACCCAAGTTCCATTGAAAATGCCCACACCCGCATGATATAGAGAAAGAATACGAAAGAAATTTCATCTATTAGATTAAGGAACGTGTATGTAACTATATATTTCTAAATCCATCATCAATATAGCTTGTTTTTTCGCATGATTAATACTTTCTTTCATATTCGTAATAAATACGAGATGAAACAAAAATTGGATTTACGTTGCTTAAAAAGCTTCATATTGCCGAAAGGCTAGAATGCTATCCTATTAATAGATACAATTTTAGAATAGTTGCTAAAGAATCAATGGTTAAAACGCAAAATAGTGGAGCTTATCTATCGGCAATGACCAAGGATCAAAATCTCGTTTTTTTGATACGTATCGTCCAGCCCCAAAACCGATACGTATCGGACGATACGTATCGGTTCCGGACGATACTCTCCGATTTTTTCCCAAAAAAAAAAAAAAAAACAAAAAAAACATTAAAACCGATAATTTGAAATTATCGGACGTTGAACGATACGGATGATACGAACGATACATTGAACGATAATTTGACTGTTTTTTCAGGGGGGCGATAAAAACCCATTGTATCGTATCGGTGAGGTCCAAAACCGATACGTATCGTCCGATACGTATCGGTATCGGACGATATTTTGATCCATGGCAATGACTACTAGCTTTTCAAGTGCAAGGGATAACCATTCGATTATTGGCAATGGGGAATATTTTGGTTGGTTGATCGATATTATTCGGCTAACATATTCTAATAAATTGAATGTTACAATGTTCAAATGCGAATGAGTAGATGTTCGCATAGAAGGGAGGGGAATAAAGCAAGAAGATTTGGAGAACACACTTGTGAATTTCACACGATTGACATTTTCTGACGAACCCTATGTGTTGGCTTCCCAAGTCAAACACGTTTTCTACGTAGATGATCCTATTGACCCAAATTGGAAGGTTGTTTTTAATGTCAAGCCTAAAGGAGCCTATGAGTTGAGAATAGAAGGTCGTGAACTATTAACGAGTGACTAAAATTTAAATGATAGAGGAGATGTAAATGATGATTGTGACGAAGGCACTGAGTGGGTTAGAACAGACGCAGAGGGAGAGATTGTAGTGATTGGACTTCATAATGACAATGAACAATAGTCATTAACCTTTTGTATTTTATTCCTGATTCGTGTTCATTTAATTTCAGGTTTTCATAACGATGCACAACACTCATTGCACAATATCTCTGCACCTTTTTGCTAAAGTACTGTTTAGTAGAATCTTGGGTGCAAAGCTTTTGATTTTTGCTGCCTATGACTGCAATTTTTATTTTCTTGATTTTGTATGAATAGTACATCACTGCTGTTGCAATTTTTATTTTCTTGATTTTGTATGAATTCACTGCCATTGCAATTTTTGTACATGAGAACTAGGTGCTATTGAGTACTCTTATCAATTTCTGTGTGAGATACTTATGAGTTCTCTTATCAATTTTCACAATGTTCTCTGATAGATAGTTTCTATATATCACTAAGTGTTTTTGTTGATAATAAGTTCGGCCTGAAAGCAACAACACAATTATTAAGGCTGTGTTTGAGATTGCTCCATCATTGTGCTCTTTTAACATAATATTTACTCTTTATGTTGCTTTCAGATATGGATCCAAATCAACGCGATTGAAGGGGAGGGGAAACTAAGCTTAGGGTTCGAGCAAGAGGGTGGGTTTAGCGGAGGGAGAAGAGCGGAAGATAATTTGGTTTATATTGTAATGTATACAAAATTACTAATATCTTTGACAGTGATACAACATAATATGTTATAATGGAGTGTCTATAAACAGCATGTTATACTAAAGTATTTGCGTTCCTATACTAAATTATTTGCTTTATGATTGAGAGATATCAAATATCACATCTCTCGTATTTTTCCCCATGTTTTAAAATATTATAATCCACTACTAATTTTATCATTTGACCATCATTGTTTTGACCTACTTTAGTTCAATGTATAAAGTAAATGACCTACAATGCTTCAAGCATTAGGCATTTGGCTTATTATTTAGGGTTGTCAATAGCTCAGGCTTTGTTCGGTTTTTGCTGAGCTTTAAATCTCCCGATTATTATTGACTCCAAAAATTAAGCCCACATATGGTATTGAATAAAAGCAGTTTAGGCTTGTCCTGATCCTTTCATATCCAAATAATTCAATACAAAACCATTTTTTAACAGGTTTGTATCATATTTAGTTAGATTTGTAATTATTGACATTTACATGAATGCAGGATGGCCAACCAAGAGGAATTACCCATACCAGCATTGAATTGTTTCAAGGAATTCACGGAGCTCTGAATGGTATAACTTTCATATTTAAGAAAGTTATTTCCCATTTAGATACAAAAGGTTGTCTAATATTTCTAAAAATATTTCAAGGTAGGTTTTTGTTGAGCTTTGGAGTTTCAGAAATCACAACAATTAATAATACTACTGGAGGAGTATCTGTAACTGTCCACATTGTTACAATGGCTATACCAGATGTTTGACTAAAGAAACAAAGTTGCAATGGGTCAATGAGACTCAATTGGCTTACAGTACTATGTCATCTTGATGCAAATTTTGTGACTCATGAAAATATAAGTATGGCATTATTGGCAAACAGGTGGATTGCACAATCCACCTGCTTGCCAATAATACCATGCTTCAATTTTCATAGTACTGTAAGTCAGTTGAGTCTCATTAACCCATTGCAAGTTTGTTTTTTTAGCTAAACATCTCGTATAACCATAGTAGGAGTGTGGATAGTTGCAGGTACTCATTCGGTAGTGTTATTAATGGTCGTGGTTTCTAGAACTTTGAAGCTCTCTAAAAACCTATCTTAGAATATTTTTGGAAATATTTGATTACCTTTTGTATCCAAATGAGAAAAAGCTTTCCCTAATAAGAAAGTTATATCATTCGGAGTTACATTGATTCCTTGAAATAAATTTAATTCTGGTATAAGTAATTCCTCTTGGTTGACCATCTTGCACTCATGTAAATGTCAATAATTACAAACCTAATTAAATATGGTACGAATTTATCAAAAAAGTATTTTGTATTGAATTATTTGGATATAAATGTTAGTTATCAACCGACCCAATTTCAGCTAGAGCTTGGCCCTACTCGGCTCAGTTCACGTATGGTTTGAGCTTAAATAAAAATTTCGGAATCAAAAGGAACTGGGGCGAGCATGGAACTATACTGTATTAGGGTTGATTTTAGGCTTATTTTTTAGGTTGAAAACTAAGTGAGCCATTGAAAACTCGGTCATAACCTGGCCTGATCGTACTATGCGTGATTGAATTATGGAAAAAACTCGCTGACCCGAAGGCAACTCTTCTCGATCAAGGCCAATTAAATTAAAGAAAAAAGTTTGGACTAGCTTGAATTCCCGCTAACCCGAACTGGACTCAGCTAAATAAAAACTTGAGCTTGAAAGGACTAGGACAAGTCTAAATTGCTTTTATTCAATTCCAAATTTGGGTTTATTTTTTAGAGTAAATAATAATCGGGCGGTCTAAAGCTCGGCCATAACTAGACTAAGCTTGACCTATTGACAACCTTAAATAATAAGTTAGATGTCTTTCGTTTGAAGCGATTTAGGCATGGGTCAAAATTTGGAAAACCGATACGTATCGTCCAACTCTAAAACCTATACGTACTGGACGATACGTATCGGTTCCTGACGATACATTGATATGTACCGTCCGGTATTTTGTTATTTCATATGGGAGGCACCGGTACAATATTTTGAATATACTGTATTGGTGGCCGGTACAATACTTTGAATATACCGTACTGGTGGCCTCCAAAACTGATATGCATCGGACGATACGTATCAATTCCGGACGATATTTTGACCCGTGGATTTAGGCCATTTATTTTATACATTGAACTAAAGTGACCCAAAAAAACAATCATTAGATGATGGAATTAATGGTGGTTTATAATATTCTAAAACGTGGGAAAAGATTACACGAGAGATGTGATACTTGACAAATACAAATAAAAAAATGAAAACATATAAGAAAAGGAAAAACAAACTCGCTATGTTATAACATGCTATTTATAAACTTGCATATTATGCTTTATCACTGTAAATGATACTGGTAATTTTGTATACAGTACAATAAGGTGTCTATGCCATCGATGCTTTAGCAAACCAAATTCTTCCGCTCTTATCAGATTCATCCGCCGCCCTATGATGTTTTAGGGTTTCGATGGTGTGTTTGGGTTTAGTTTCCCCTCCCTGAGCTCCCATTTTGATCTGTTTGGTTCTCGCTTCTGCATATTGAAGAGGAGTTTGGGAGTGTGTGCTATGCTGGTGAAGCTTTCAAATCTCCATAGCTAGACTTGGTAGTAGCTTCGGAATTTTAAAGGAAATAAGGTATTGCATCAAGCCTAAGGCTAGACAAGTTTTTTGTGGAATTAATCCTCTTTTAGATGCGTTTGGAGCATCTATTGATCTTTGAGTGTTGATATTGCTTTTCTTTAAACTATTGGATCATGTTTTGGAATGGAAACATCATTTAATTGTTTAGATTTGTTCACTTCAGTCAATATGAGGTCAAAATTTGATTCCCTCTTGATCTATTAGCTACTTTTGTTAATCTATTTAGATTTTATTTTATAAATTTTCCTTTACAAATAAGCAAATGTGTTATTGTAGATTTGTTTTTTAGGTAAAAACCTGGTTAATAGCTATTTATACTAATTAACTCACATATAATTCAAATTCATAAATTGCAGTATTTTGTTGGTTAATATGCTGATAGATGGATGATCAAAGGTCTCCATAGTTTGGTTTTGTCCACTTTGTTGAACACTTCATAATAATTGAATCACACATAATGACCATTCGTTAGATTTGTAATGTGATTTCAGATCTGAGCTATTGAAAATTCACATCTTAAGAAGTGTAACCGATTCAGTATTTACATTTCAATGTGTTAATTGGTCTAGATAAACAAGGATAAATTATCTTTTGGACCTTAAAATTTTGAATCTCCTTCCATGTAAATTAGATTGTATATCTACCTACCAATTTAATAACTAATTCTATGCCCAAGCATAATCTAAGATCGTTATGGGGGAAAAAATATTAAGTACCTTTATAGGCCAAGTAAACTCATATATTTTTTTGGCAGCAAATCAGGTCGCACATGGTAATTGTGGAAATTGCCGTACATTGTTGATATATCAATAAGGAGCACAATCTGTGAAATGTTAAGTTTGCAATTTTCTGACATCCGTAGGGGCTAGTATTTGCAAAAATGGGCTATTTTCTTACTTTCAAATATCTACTCATGGTAGTTGTAAATTTTGCCCTTTGGTTATTTTCATATCTTTTTACTATTTGATATAGAATGTGCATAGGAAAAAATACACGAGAAATTTCTAGTTGACAAAATTTGAGAAAAGAGAATTTGAATTCAGAAATAGTCCATGGGCAAAGCAGCCTGTTCTCACTTGAAAACAGCGGGGGAGCATATATAAAAGTACTAAATGTGGTGCATAGTGTTGTTCTTTAGAGCGGGTTATCAGGTCGCACATGGTAATTGTGGAAATTGCCGTACATTGTTGATATATCAATACGGAGCACAATCTGTGAAATGTTCAGTTTGCAATATTCTGACATCTGTAGGGGCTAGTATTTGCAAAAATGGGCTATTTTCTTACTTTCAAATATCTACTCATGGTAGTTGTAAATTTTGCCCTTTGGTTATGTTCATATCTTTTTACTATGTGATATAGAATGTGCATAGGAAAAAATACACACGAGAAATTTCTAGTTGACAAAATTTGAGAAAAGAGAATTTGAATTCAGAAATAGTCCATGGGCAAAGCAGCCTGTTCTCACTTGAAAACAGCGGGGGAGCATATATAAAAGTACTAAATGTGGTGCATAGTGTTGTTCTTTAGAGCGGGTTATCTATAAAATTACATCTAAATTTCTTTTAGTTTAGTCGTTCATTTTATGACAATCTTTTAGATTACTGGATAGAGATAATTTTTGAATTCAAGTTTATTGATAAATATGAGGTTGTCAGAGCGTTGGACTACCTCGGTGGCCAAACCGGCTAGATTTGGAAAACATAGGTGGCGTGGGACGGTAACCCTAAAATGCGTGATTATGATTTTTATGTGATTTTGCCGAAATTAAATAAAATTAAATCAAGCCTAATATCAAAATTAACTCGATACCTTAGGGTTCAGAGAATTGAGGTTGGTAGATCACGCGAGATCCAGTTAGGGTCCAGTCCGGTGCACAAGTACCATTAGATTTGAGGCGAGATTGAGCCTAGAGATAGTACCCTAGCTTTTCCAGGTTTAGGCGTTCGTCTTCGATTCGTTGTAGATTCACGGGCTCGACCTAGGGTTTTGGAAATAGGTATATTTGTTGGCTTGGGTGAAAACTAGGGTTTTGGGTTGCATTAGGGCTTTGGAATATGGGATCAAATTTAGGAAAGATAATAGGAAAAATAAAGATAGGGAATATAAAAGATAAAAAGATAACTTTGGAATCACTCCCTTGGCCTCACACCAAACCCATCACGGGGAAGAAGAATCTCTCTCCACTAAGCAAAAATTCATTCAATAATATTCAAAAACTAAATAAAAAGCGCTCTAAAAAAAAACTAAATAAAAAGTATTTACGAGCCTCTTTATATAGGCTACCAATAATTAATTTGAAATAAAGAGTCCTAATAATAATAAAGGAGTGAAAAAGAAAATTTTTGTAAAATTAGAAAATTCCGTCGTGACACATACAATCGTCCGTAGTGCCCCATGGATGTCTGTAACATACAGACAGTGGGAGTTCAAAATCACGGACGCCCGTCACTGTTCATCACGGATGTCTGTGACACTGTTCACTATTCAATGTTCACGTTTTTTTTTTTTTCCTTTGAAGTTGAAAATTCTGTTGCGGCCCAACTCCAATACTCTCGATTTTGACATCCCCCGTCATTCTCCCCAACTCAATGTTTCATCACCGATGAAACACGCATGTTGTACTGATAAAGTGTATCGAGGCCCGATTGGTGGAAGTCTTTGCAACTAGTCCAAACAATCTTGGCTCTTGGTGACGTATGATCCTCATCTCGGTTGATTGTAGCGGGATGCACACTGTAAACCTCTCCTTGAGGAACCTGATATCAAGATCACACTTCATCGGGGATGAATTCCTCCGAGTCCGAGATGTATGATCCTCATATCGGCTGATTGTAGCGGGACACACCAACATCCCCGATGTGATAACCCGACTCGCCAACCAACTTCATCAACTCTCTCGGACCTGCAGGAATTCATCCCCGATGAAGTGTGATCGCGATATCGGTCGGGATTACGAGAACAAGCGGCAAACTCTTTCATGACTGACCCATACATTCTTGGTAGTCGACGTATTAACCCTTTTCATCTCATAAACTAGAAACTCTTTGCCACAGGTGAATGCCACATGATCATCTAATCTTTCCTCAATTAAATCTTCTGTGAGTATCAACAAATAATTTGTATTAAATGTTGCTTGAATTAATCTTATGTTTAATTTCGGCATGTAAGCTATGAATGTGTTCTGAAAATGCATCGGCGAACTTTGACACTATGGGATTCATACATGAGGATCAAATCTAGTGGTGTCTTAGGCCTATGACCATGTACTACCTCAAAAGGACTCATGTCTATGGACATATTGACAGAATTATTGTAGGCAAGCTTAGCTGTGGGTAAAATGGTATCCCAGGTCCTAACATGATCACCGACAAGGCTACGAAGGAGATTCCCAAGACTCCTATTGGTGCCTTCGGTTTGGCCATCCGTTTGAGGGTGATAAGCCGCCAAAAATTGAAGCATTGCGCCCATCATGTGCCAAAGGGTTTTCCAAAAATAGCTAGTGTACTTGACATCCCTGTCAGACACAATGGTTTTGGGCAACCCATGAAGACGTACTACCTTCGCGAAGAACAATTTAGCAATGTGGGATGCATCGGAGGTTTTCGAACAAGGTATGAAGTGGACCATTTTGGAAAGTCGGTCCACCACCACAAGGATAGAATCGTGCTTCCTTGGGGTTTTAGGAAGTTCGAGCACGAAATCCGTTGAGAGGTCTTGGCACGGGTAACGGGGTGTACAAGCCGGTATTTTGTTTAGGCTGTTTTGACACTTGGTAAATATGACAATGTTTGACGACCCGAACGACATCTCTCATTAGGCTAGGCCAAAAGAACCTATCCTTGATGAGCGCAATGGTCTTATTACGTCCAAAATGACCAGCTATCCCTTTAGCATGTAACTCCCAAATAAAGAAGTCATGCAATGAAGTGCGAGGGATGCAAAGACGGTTGCCTTTGAACAAGTACCCATCTTGGATGGTATACACAGAGTGTGTGGTGGTCGGGTCATTAAGGAGAGCAATGTACTCAACCCCAAAATCTGGACACTCGGGGTACTCTTCCTTTAATCTTTCGAACCTGACGACCTCGGTGCTCATGGTGCGCAAAGTCGCCACTTGCCGACTAAGTGAATCAACTCGTCCCACTTCGCGTGCCTTGGGTTCAACTTTTGCTGTGAAGTAAGAAAACGTAAGGCTTCATGGTCAGAGAACACAAATTACTGTGGTCTAAGGTAATGTTTTCAATACTAAAGAGACTGAACGACGACATAAAACTCTTTGTTATAGGTGGAGTTTTTTGCTTCGCCTCATTAAGTTTTTCACTAAAATAGGCCACTGGGCGACTCTTGGCTAAGCACTCCTATACCCACACCCGATGCATCGCATGCGACTTCGAAGACTTTGGAAAAGTTCAGCAATCACATGACGGGTGCACTACTCATCCGTTGTTTGATCTTAGTAAAGGCTTTCATCGCCGCTTTGCCCCAATGAAAATCCCCTTTTTTCATGCAATCACATGACGGGTGCACTACTCATCCGTTGTTTGATCTTAGTAAAGGCTTTCGTCGCCGCTTTGCCCCAATGAAAATCCCCTTTTTCATGCAATCTGTGATTGGGGCCATGATGGTGCTAAAACTTTTGATGAAGCGACGAAAAAAAGTAGGCAAATTATGAAAGCTACGGACATCGTGTATGTTCTAGGCTCGGGCCACTCCACAATGGCTTTGATCTTTTCGGGGTTCGCCACCATTTCATCGGCTGAGATAATATATCCCAAGAAGACAACGGAACATTGCATGAAGGTGCACTTCTTGAGATTTGCAAACAACTTTTCGCCCTTGAGGGTTTCACAAACCCACCTAAGGTGGTTCAAGTGTTATTCTTGTCATGACTATAGATCAGGATGTCATCGAAATATACAAGGAATTTGCCAAGAAACAGCCTCAACACTTGGGTCATATGAGTCTCATAAAAGTACTTGGGGCGTTAGAAAGACCAAAAGGCATGACCATCCACTCATAAAGACCATCCTTAGTCTTAAAGGTAGTTTTCCATTCATCATCGGGGCAGATTCAGACTTGATGATAGCCACTCTTAAAGTCTATATTTGAGAAGATAGTGGCACCAACCATCGTATCGAGCATGTCATCGAGCCTTGGTATGAGAACCCGATGCTTAACCGTAATCTTATTGATTGCATGACTATCCACACACATGCACCATGTACCATCTTTCTTGTGTTACCTTACACATTTCCTTTTTTAGCTGCGCTTGACACTCACAACGCCGGCACGTGCTCGCCATGCGGTGCTGATGTCATCTTAAAGTGTTGGCACGGGACACATTAAAACATTGTGTCCTTTGGAAAAAAATAATAAAAAAACGATTTCTATATATACTTTTCGGAAATATAGGAAAAAAATGAACTAAATGTAGGGAAAAAAAATAGAAAAAGCAAAATGGGTAAAATCTTACCTTGGAAAATCAATTGTAACAAGAAATCGAGCTAGGGTTTCTCTATGTGGGTTTTGCCTCTTGGAGCCTTTGACTTCATCTCTTTTGTTGTTCTTCTTCGTAAGCAAAATCGCAGCGACAATCAGAAGTTTAAAACAGCGGTGAGCTCTCTCTCTCTCCCCTTTGAAAATTATAATGGGTTAGGTGGTCCCGCAAGAGGCTTTATAATGTGCAAAGGGTTTGCTTTTAAAGGGATTTTGATTTATAAGCCCCAAATTTATAAAAGCTTGCTTTTAAAGGGATTTTGATTTATAAGCCCTAGATTTATAAAAGCCTCTCATTAAAGAGACATGGTTTACAAAATCAAAATCCTTAAGTTTTTATATCTAAAACCCTTAAATGAGGGTTTTGATTTTATAAATCCTCTTATGGGTATTCTCTTGACCACCAAACTTTTGTAAAGGTTGGTCGTCACGTGCTGACAACTAAACTTTTGGTTTTATAAACCCTCTTATGGGTATTCTCTGTTGACAACCAAAATTTTGTAATGGGTATTCTCTGTTGATAGCCAAAATTTTGTTAAAGGTTTCCATTATACGCTCAAATTTTCGTTTCCATTATACGGCCAGATTTTATTTATCATCATATGGTCAGATTTTAGTTCCACGTGACACGTAGATCATGGCCTACCATCATACGGTCAGGTTTTAGTTCCACGTGACAAGTAGATCATGGCCAACCATCATTCGGTCAGGTTTTAGTTCCACGCGACACATAGATCATGGCCTACCATCATACGGTCAGGTTTTAGTTCCATGCGACACGTAAATCATGGCCTATCATCATGCACGTAAATTTGACCTGACTGTCTCAAGATTATTTTGAGGTGCACATCGGTGAACAATCTAAATTGCCCAAGTGAATGTGTACCATCCGTTTGGTGAACATTAATATAAGCAAAATTTTGTAAAGGGTATTCTCTGTTGATCAACTACAATTACCATCGTACGACCAGATTTGAGTTTTCCATTATACGCCTAAATTTTAGTTTCCATGATACAGCTAGATTTTATTTACCATCATATGGTCAAAATTTAGTTCCATGTGACATGTAGATCATGGCCTACCATCATACGGTCAGGTTTTAGTTTCATGAGACACGTAGATCATGGCCTACCATCATACGGTCAGGTTTTAGTTTCACGTGACACGTAGATCATGGCCTATCATCATGCACGTAAATTTGACTTGACCGTCTCAAGATTATTTTGAGGTGCACATCGGTGAACAATCTAAATTGCCCAAGCGCACAATCATATAGTCAGATTTCTACAAAAATATGCTTGTAAATGAATGTGTACCATCCGTTTGGTGAATATTAATATCAGCCATTAAAAAATACCAACGGCTGATATTAAAGTGCACAACTGGATAGTTAAATCCCCAATATAAGTATATCTTTTGGGCTGACGGCTCACTAATGTATAATCTATCCCCAATGTAATACATTATTTTAAAAAATAATTTTTTTATTATTTTAAATATTTTTTGTAAGGCCGTGCCGCCATATTGGGCTTTTTAGAAGTTACGATGTCAACACTTTAAGGACACCTTGGCACTTGCCACCCGTGCCGCGTACCTAGGTAACAGTGGGTACGACACACAGGCTCAGACTCTCTTGGATGAACCCCTTTTGAAGGAGCTCATTGACTTCCCGAGTCAACTTGGCGTCCTCAATCGAATTCAACCTGTAGTGAGGCTTTTTGGTAAGGTAGATTTGGGAATCAAGTCTATTGCGTGTTGGATGTCACGCAGGGGAGGGAGTTCGTTTGGTAAGTCTTCAGGGAAGACATCCGTAAACTCTTTCAGGATCGGCTCAACCTCCTTGGGACACTCGCTCACTGATTCGGGAGCACTCTCAACGGTGACGACTACGTACACCACACTCTCATCTAGTGCTCACAATATTAATGGACTTAGAAGACTCGCCCTTCTTTTCGACTTTGTTGGTCGATGGTGCTTTGGGAGGCAAAGGGTGTAGAGTAATCTTCTTGTTTTCTGCATGAAAGTGCTCCCGAATCAGTGAGCGAGTGTCCCAAGGAGGTTGAGCCGATTTTCTGCATGAACGTGCATATGTTTGATCGACCAAAAAGGTCACGTCCATGTCGTAGAGCCACGGCCTCCCAAAATGATATGACCCACATTCATCGGCACCACTTCACACCATAAGGTGTCCGAATAAGAACTCAATTGAATCGGTACTCGACACCTTTTTGACATGGGAATGAATGAAGAGTTAACCCATGCAACTTTATAGGGTCTCGGGTGGGCTTCGTGTGTAAGCCCCAAGCGGCGTACGACATGAGTTGACACTACGTTAGTGCAATTACCGCTGTCCACGATGACCTTACAACTCTTTTTACCAAATCTGACAAAGGTGTGGAAGATGTTCTCCATTCGCCCGTCATCCTTCTGATCCTGTTGAGGTTGTGCAAGGGCACACCTCACAACTAAAGCATGACTAATAGCATCACCCTCCTCATCACTGGGTGTGCTATCCGGCTCAAAGACTTCTTCGACCACGAACTCACCATCATCCTCTTCTCCCTCAACGAAGAGAGTTCTTTGGGGGTCTTTTGTAAGGCATTGGGGGGCAAAGTGTCCCATTCCATGACATTTATAACACTTTACTTGAGAGCTACCCCTTGAGGATTCTCCGCCTACACCTTTTCCCTTTCGATAGGTAAATCATGTAAGATCCGGATAGGGTCCAGTCCGATGCGCAAGTCCCGTTAGCTTTCTGGCGGATCGGGCCTAGAAATAGAATTCTACCTTTTCTAGGTCTAGGCGTTCGTCTTCGATTCCTTGTAGATTCACGGGCACGAACTAAGGTTTTGGAAATAGGTTTTTTGTTGGCTCGGATGAAAACTAGGGTTTTGGGTTGCATTAGGGCTTTGGAATATGAGATCAAATTTAGGAAAGATAATAGGAAAAATAAAGATAGGGAATAGAAAAGATAACTTTGGGAATCACTCTCTTGGCCTCACACCAAACCCATCACCATGGACGTCCGTGACATACAGACAGTGGGGGTTCAAAATCATGGACGTCCGTCACATCACGGATGTCCATGACACTGTTCACGGGCATTGTTAACTATTCACTGAAAATTCTTTTGCGGCCCAAATCTAATGCTCTCGACTTTAACGTCCCCTGTCAATAGGTCTAGCTTCCTTTATACACTTGTCAAGCCGGTTTGAGCCGCGCCTTTATAAGCACAAAAAAAAAAAAAAAAAAAAAATAGAAACATACACATTTTTCATGTTTAATAGAATGCGTTCTTTGATCACTTGGAGAACCAACTTGGTTTTCTTAAATTTTTTTAATAATCAATTTTGTACATGTGGTTCCTAGCTGCTCGATCAAATCTGGCCAAGGTATTTTATCAAAACCTGTCGTTCTTTTTGTTGAAATTTATGGTCTTTGCTTTTCGTTTCATTTTTAGATCGGTTGCGCTTTGATTGGATCTCTTGGGACATTGTATGACGGCGTGTTGCTAAAAATCTGTGTATGTGATCTTTTGACTTCATCTGTCCAAATTTCTGGGGCTAAATTCCGTTGATAGTGTTGTTGGATGCACCTTGCAGTGGGACGGGGGTAAGTAAACTTTCTTTCATTGTATCTGATTCATAGTTTACTCTTTCAATAATTTAAAAAAGTTCTTTCTCTCGTGGAGGGTACTATTCTTCTTTCTAAATTTGTTTCAAGACAAAACCAGATGAGTATTACTTGTTTTGAAGGTTATATCTAAAGTGTCTGTAAAAGCCTCTAAAAGCGCCGAATATATTCAGAATTGTGCTTTCCTGCAAAAAGGTTTGGCATTTTTGGCCTTTTTGATTTGTTGTGGTCTTTTTTCTCCTAAATGGGTAGTTTACTGTGCTTGCTGGTTCTTGGTTGACTTGTACTTTGTTATAAATCTAAACACACGTTCCCTAGTGAAATGATCTTTAATAGTGTTGTTATTAAAACCACAAAATTGTTAAGCTATCAAATGAAACTAGATTTGACAGTTGGTTTATTTGTTTCAGTAACACATTACTATGATAAAAGGACAAGGTTGCCGAGACTCCATTATGTACTTGTATAAATTTATCAAAACAAAAAAAAATTATGCACATGCACAAAATGGGGCTCTTTTGGAGTACAGAAGACCTTACATTATTACATTTTATTTCAATTTATCAAAACAAAAAGATTATCGTTGGACATATGTTGACGCTTTGCAACCCATTATTATTTTTTTGACAAGTTGACATATATCTGGGCTGTAGGAGCATTTTAGAATATTTTTGGGAACGTGGTGCCACGTGGATCTCCTTGTGGACCTTGGTGTACGGTGAAGGTGCTCCTTATATATATATATATATATATATATATATATATAGAGGCTCGGGAGAATGCGCCCGAGCGTAGAGACATCTCTGTGCCTATTGATATGGGCATGACATATAACGCATTTTTGTGAAGTGACAGGTGTTGCTTTATAATCATTTAACCACGTTTTAACTAGGCTTACCTGTATTTTTAAAAAAGTAGATAACCTTTTTGAAAAATCCTTTGCCTGACCACGTGGGGTGTCAGAACTCCACCAACCTTTTTGAAATTCCCTTGCCTGATCACTTGGGTGTCAAAACTCCACCAACCCACCTCTTTTCCACCAAAGGGGTGCTAACACTTCTCTCCTCGGGTGCTAGCACCTCGCGACCGAGGTGCAAAAAAAAAGGGGGTGCCACCACCTCGCTATCGGGGTGCTAACGCTTTGCTACCGGGGTGCAAAGAATAAAAACGGGGGTGCCAGCTCCTCACCATTGAGGTGAGGCCCTTCTCTCTTGGGGTGCCAGCGCTTCGCTCCCGGGGTACTACCGCTTTGTTGTTGGGGACCCACATTTTTGAGTAAAATATCCCTGAAAAAACAAGTCCGATACTTTCTTGGAAAAAGGGAGAGAGGAGAGAAAAGAAAGAGACTTCTAACAAAGTTAAGTATGACGGTTGAAAGGGAATATAACTTTTAAAAATTTTAATCCTAGTTAGTAAAGTGGGCCCCATGCCACTTTACTAA
Source organism: Chloranthus sessilifolius (assembly GCA_021018995.1). NCBI lineage: Eukaryota > Viridiplantae > Streptophyta > Magnoliopsida > Chloranthales > Chloranthaceae > Chloranthus > Chloranthus sessilifolius. Next base: position 58,910,397 of record CM037590.1, on the reverse strand, counting down.
TTAGGGTACATGTGAGTGTAGCCTTATATATCTTGCAAATTTTTTGTCCTTTTCCTTTTTGGAGTCATGATGATTGCTGTAAAATAAATTAGGTCGTTCGGCCTCCTATGATCCTATTGAGATGAAATGACTGGTCCAAATTGCTGTAATGTATGGATGTAAAATTTTTCTTGTGGTTGAAAAGCTTCAATTATTGATGTTTACCTTGAATTGGAGATTTTATAGCTTACTTATTATGTCAATGGGCAGCTTGTTGATGCTGGAAAAGATGTTACCTTGCAATTTGCAATCAGAGCTCAAATAATCGCTAGGGGTCTTAAATACCTTTCTAATGGAAACTGGGGACGAGCAAATGCAGCTAGTACAAGAGCAGGAGTTTCACATGTCTGGGTTTTCATGTGGTACCATCTTCTTTTATACTTTTTAGTATTATATTTTTAAATAGTCAAATGCTCCATATATTTGGTGCTCTATGAGATGCTACTAATTACACCTTTATTCTGACAGGTATTGAATCGCTTGACATTTGTGTCTACTCTGTCCGACTTGGGAAGGTTAAACTCTCCCATTGGCCGTGAAGGTAAAAAAATCGCTGGTACTTACTAGCATTTGGTTATGAAATTGCAACTTAAATGCCAATCAAACCTGTTTTTGTTTTAATCAACTCTCTTCCTCATGATTAGGAAAATTGGCAAAACCCTGGTAATTGCACAATCCTCAATGGGGAATGATGTGTCCTGCAGAAACACCAGAGGGATAGGTAACTTCTTTTCTTGTTTTTTAATTTTTTTAGTTTTAAAAGACACCAAATACTAGAAATAACTGATTTAATTAGATCCCTTGAGTATCTAGCTTTGATGGTGTACATCACAGTTGGATCAGCAGCAAATCCTATTTTGAAGTTTTGACTTTAGCACCGAAAGTTTTGAGGTACACCCTTTTGAAAGCTGGTTGGGTTCGTACTTTCTATAATCTTCCTGTCCTTAGATATGCTTTGATAGATGTTTTTTTGTTCTTCGTAGGAAATATCTCCTGCTGTCATACCTCAAGAGACTAAATTTTTTGTAAATGGTTGCTGGGTTGGCACTCATCATAACCCTGAGATTTTGGCAAATACTTTGAGAGCTCTGAGGAGTTGGACACGCTGTGTGCTCATCTCTCAAGTATATTATTGGTACCTCTTACCTCTTTTTTCATGTTATGGGTGCTCAGAAATTTATATCCCTAAACCTTTGGATGACTTGTTTTCATGCGAGGGTCACGAAACTAGATTTCTACTCTAGCGGTTTACTCTAAAAGTTCAATAAAACTCGAGGGAGTAACAAAAAATTGCAGAATTGTGGAAGAAATCGTATCAGTAAGAATAAGCAACCTAAAATGAAAAGGTCAACAGATGAAATAGAGAGAGCGATCAACTGTGCATGACTAAACATGCTTTGCTCAAGGAGGCTCCAGAAGAATAACTAATTCGTAAATGATAAAAAAAGAGAGTAACTAACTCTTTCTTTGCACTTTCTTCCTACATAATGATGTGTGCATTTTCAAATTCAAGGTCCACAAATATTACCTCTATTATCTTCAGGCAAATCTTTTCGTGCCTGACATGATAAAATCAAGGAATTCATTGGGTTGTGTCCGCTACATTTGAACATCAAAGTCTCTGTAGTGATTCAATTTCATTATCTCCCCCTTGTTTTGGAGCACAAACAAGATCTCCAATTATGCTCTTTGAATCCAGCTAATAAATGAGCTGAGCTTTGGCCAATATTTTACCCCCAAAAAAGTTGGGCCCCTCTAAAACCTCTACTCGAACTCGGCTTTATCCTACTCATTTGAGGCTCTACTATTACAAGGAGCGATTAATGAAAGTGTCACTGATCTCATAAAATTTTGAAGCTTATGAAGAGAAGAACCTTGTGTATCCCATCAATCGTGTAAGAAGTTTACTCCTCTGTAGTTAAGGCCCCCAAAAACTACGAATTTTTTTTGCAGGATTTGGCACCTGAAATGATATTCATTAGCTTCAGTATAATGTATTTATCCCATCCAGATACATCCAGTTGCCTCCATAGTACGGCAGTTGAGCTTGTTATGGGTAAACAAATATAGCAGATTTCTTTCATATTTCAAAATCGTACTTCAGTTTCTGTTATTTTAATATTTTTACTCTCACTTTGCAGCTCTAGGACTACAAAGGGAAGAACCAAGTATGTTCCTTTTACTAGACATAGCTCAAGGGCCAGTTCAGATCTTCAGATTGGCTGCTGCTTACAGATCAAGGTTCCTCTTCTTCTTCTCATTCTAAAATTAAGAACAGGTGGGAGGTTCCTAGCTAGAATTCATTTACAGCAGCAAACAGTTCAAAACAAAGGGTGGATTAACAGTTGGCACAGTCTCAACCCACTACTATGCAAGTGAAGAATTCAAAATCAGACAAACGAGCACTCAATCGTTCACTTGTAGCGCATATGATCTCAGGTGGAGATTACAGCAATCCACCTACTGTGGTCTATAGGTAGAGATTTGAAGGAATTGGATTAGTGGTGTGTGATTCCAAAACTGTGCGCTAATGCCAAGTATGTGTCCTCTATAATGATTGGGTAAATGACCCCTTACTTGAAAAAACTAAGGCATTATGCATGAGATTTGGCTTTGGTGAGTACTGATTATGGATCTAAAGTGAGTTGGATTGGGTGAATGTGGATCCTTCCTTGCCACCTGAGATGGTAACTTTTGCAGTAATACCCACTTTTTCTTACTTTGAATTCATACCTCTGAGTTAAAGTTGATGACTCTCTAGAAGCTCAACCACTCTCTCTAGAGTTAAAGTTGGTGATCTCTTGGTTTTATTTTGTTGGTGTGTTTTTGTGGGGTTTGCTATTTTTTATATTTCAATTTCAGATTTTCTCTTTGCTACATCACTACTTTTTGTTTGTAAGTTTGGGGTGGGAGTTTGTTATAGTGTCATATTTGAGTTCTAATATTTGTATTAATGGATTCCTTTAGGTGCTTTCCCTTTGTCAATTTTAGACACAGAAGTTTGTTTTAAGGTTTTATACTCCTATTGTTGGTGCACATTTCCTTTTTTTTTTTTTTTTAGCAGTGATGGTTGATCCTGACCTTAGGTTTAGCGATAGGAAAGTGAGTTCTCAATATTGTAATATTGCATGGTATATAGATGTTTGTATAGTATTAATTTTTATTTGCAATTTGTCTTGAATGTACAGAGTGATTTGTCAAAGAATGTTGACAATGAGAAAGATTGTAAAATCATTCTTGTCAAATTGTTGACAGAACACCTTTGGAAGTCCTATAGGTGTTGTAGGTAAATATGGTGCCTCAATTTATTCCCAAGCGGTTTAGGGTCAACCGTAATTGATTTTAGGTACTTGCTATGGTATGTATTTTTAGGGAAGGGAATGTATCTGGTTTATTGATCCAAACAACGATGAAAGATGGGTCTAGCCCTCATATATTTATTTGCTATGTCAAGGCAATTAGTTTCAAACAACTTCATGTCCGCTTTGTGTTTGCTCCGTGCACGGTGTTAACACACCGGAGTCCATCATATTTTTAGGAAATCTTATTTAATTTGGGTTAACTCTTCTCACCTTGTCTTATTTTAATCGTCTCTTACTCTTTCTTCTAAGAAATCCTAGCTGCCACAACTTCTCTTAATTCATCTCCTCCAAAACTCTCAAATCTCTTCCTTCAAAACTTGTGTGTTTTTTAACAAGTCACTGTGACCTCTTTCTACCGACAAAATAAGAAAGAAGGTATAGATGAATCGACGATTCGGGTATCGTCCTTTCCAACCAGAATCGTCGTAGGTCTACCGTTCAGGTTTTAATAGGTGGGTATCCATCAATTCGCTCTGATCTTTGAGGATCTTGTCGCTTAGGGTGCATTCGTTCGCACACTGACGGGTTAAATGAAAATGAACACTTATATTTCTTTTTATACGTATCGTCTGATCTTATTTCAAATTTATGAGCTTGATGTGATAATGAACTCATAAAACTTAATATGAAAGACACTGTTTGAACTAAGACTCGATGTCACTTTTTAAAAGGTTTAGTAAATAAAAATCTATGTTAAAATATATTGGGATCATGGATTAAAATATCGTCTGAAACTCATACGTATTGTCCGTTTTGTATCAGTTTTGGACTTGGATGATACGGTAAATTAAGTTTTTCTTGGGTCCTTTAAAAAACAGTCAAATTATCGTTCAAATTATTGTCTGCATCGTTCAATGAATCGTTCGTATTAGAAATTATCGTTCGATATTTTCAAATTATCGTTTTGTTTTGTTTTTTGTTTATTTTTTTGAAAAAATATTGGAATGTATTGTCTATAATCGATACGTATCGTTCGGTACATATCGGTTTTGGAGCTGAACGAGATATGAAATTCTGGTATTTTGACATGATTGGGATTGTATTATTATGAACTTTTGGGTCTGAACTTGTAACCACGACTTCAAACTTGCCATCATGAACTCGAACTCAAGACCATCGATGTGTTGGACAAAGTATTTTGGCCGTAACTTTTTACTCAAACTTCAGATTGATGAGATTTTTACGACATTGGAAAAAAGATATCAAACTTTATAACTTTGTGTGAAACAGTCATTTCATGAATTCGAAGTTTTAGAGGTCAAAATAGAGCGGCAAGTCGGGGTCAGTTCTGAATTTTTCATGGCTTTATGAATTTAATGTTATTTTTTATTTTCATTATCAAAATTCTTGTGTTTACTTAAGGTCTTTCGATCGATGGTCATGATAAATCTCAACTTAAGAATTATAAATTCCTTTCAATTTAAATATTCAATTATAATATATATATATATATCACTTTTATCGCTTCAACGCGATCTCCGTGATAGCATGAAGATTTAAAAATTCAATGCCCTTTTGAAATCGAACTCCAACATTTAGGGGTTTTATTTCACGTACACTGATAACTACCTTATTCTATATTTGTATTGGTGCGTTATATAAATATATATATACGTATAGACATAATATAATCTTGAATGTAAATTTATTTATCAAGTAAGATAGTTCTATGCTTCCATCTTGGTTATGTTATACGAGTTAAGGATAAGCTGTAGGATTGTCAACGGACGAGTTCAGGCCGAATTTTTTATAGGCCTATTTAAGTTTTAGAGTAAAAGTGAGGCCCGAAGCCGGTCCGATATCCTGTCCGATCCTGACCGATTGTGATGTATTGAATCTCGAGCCTGACCCGAATAAACTTGGCCCGGTGCTAATCGGGCCAGAACTTAGGCCGAACGGGCCTATTCCGACGACTTTCATTTGTTTTCCCACGAAGCTTCCCCATCCATTCATTTAAGGGTACACACGTACCTAGATGGGGGAGTTTTTGTTTCAAGCTACAGGGTTTCAGCTAAAGAGTTCCCCCATCCATTGCACAAAGGGTTTCAGCTAAATGGTTTTTAGATAGATCACCAAAATCACTCGATTACTGCAATTGGGTAGAGAGAGAGAGAGAGGGTTGCGGTGGGAGCAGGGGCATGGCTGCAATGGGACTTGGGAGCTCTTGGAGAGAGGGGAAAGCAGAGAGAGAGGAGGCTTATTTGGCTACTCAACAGTTGAGAATGGGAGCTTGGGAGTTGGGAGAGATAGAGTGCGAAATTGGGGATTGCTGGACTGGGGAGAGACTAGAGAGAGAAGTTGGGGACTGGGGAGATAGAAGCTCAGAGAGGGAAGCGGGGGTTACGGGCTTCTGGCGAGAGGAGTACGAGCACCGTCAAGACTGGAGAGTGGAGGAGATAAAGATTGAGATTTAGGAGAAAGAAATGCTAACTCTCGCATGGTTATAAAGGGTAGCGTTTAGGGAAATTACTGTTTTAACCCTTAAAACAGTAATTAGGACGGGCTGGATTCGGGCCGGGCTTACTGGCCCGTTAATTTTAATATCAATTACGGCCCGTTTATTTCATACATCAAAGCTTGAACCCGAACCCGCTTATATTCGGGTTTAGCCCGGCCCGACTCGTTTACAAAATTTCTCAAAAAATCGGTCCCGAAGTGGGCCTTGGGCTGAAACCCGACCCGTTGACAGTCCTAATAAGCTAGATCATGTACTCGAGTGTGTGAGATCATGCCTATGCTTGGGCGTGATGTTTTACTGAGATGATATTGAAGTGGAGATTACACCATATTTGTATGCCTGACAATTTATGGTGGTATGAGACATCATAACGAGTGTGGTGAGTGCGGATTTAATGTAACCTCGTACACGATGCCATATACGGTGATCTTATTACCTTGAGCCTTAAATATGATAGATTAAGTATAGATTTTATTTGAAAACAAGGTTAATGTTAAATTTAAGTTAAGTATTAAGATGAATATAATAATAAGACATTGCTGTATAGACCAATATAAGATTAAGAATTTAAGTCTGTACGTGTCGTACCTTACGTAGCCACCGTAAGAACCATAACGTCTACAGTCAAGACAAATATCAGAAAAGATAATATGAGTTATGTTAGGAAGTAGGTGCCTTTAGAGACCGTACGCATTGACCAATTCCTCCCCATAGGCTGAATGAGGTGTATGATATGAACTCGATGATATATAAAAATTCATTATTTCCTTTCTTCAGTTATATTGCTATACTGTTTTATTGTTTACGAGATGTACCCTCAATGCACTTAAGAAGAGTAGGGTTGATTGGTGGTATATCCACTGATTTGCGCATTGTTTAGCAACTCAGTCATTGTAACATTTATTATTTCAGGTGACTATATTGATGGAGTGGACGATGACTATTCTGACCATGTTGGCATTGATTTCATTGACCCAATGGACGCAGAGTACCAGGAGTCTTGAGAGGGCGACACAGCTGAGTACCCGGAGGACTTTAGTATTGATTTTGATGCTAGTTCCGATTTTTGATAGTATAGTTTCGATACTGAGACTAGATTTACGGATTAGAGAGATTATTTTTTATTTCGTGCAATCACGGTTTATCTTTTAGCATTTATTGTTAGAGATTTATTTTCGACGTTTATTTTCTCATGGATTAGAGGTTTTTATTGATTTTATTGTATTTATTTATTATTTATGGCTGTTATGATTCTTCTTTCTTTTATTATAGGGTTTATGGATTTTGTGAAATCATAATTTACATAAGAACTCTGATTATGTACATATCCTCTTAGCGTGTTTAGGATGCGTGCATGTCAAACTTAAAATTTTAGGCCAGTCATGATAGAGTAAAATTTCGGGTCTTGATAGCGAGCTTTTGTGGGTTAGAATAAGATGCGAATATGCGGGTGTAAAGAAATTTAATTATATGTTAAGGAAAGAGATTTGAGGGTAACGCAATCATTATGGATGGGCTGTGGCAAACATTTCAAACTGGCATACTTTTTAACACTTTAGTTAGATTGGAAGCTCTAGTTGTAGGTATCAGGCTTCTATCTCCTCGCTCTAGTGACAAATTTTGTTTTCGGCTATATTTCCGTAGGAGTCATTCGGGTTCATTTCGAAAAAAATCAAAAAGTTGTAAAAAAATTTCAGAGAGTACAAAAAGTATAAAATATAAATTATATTTAAACTTCATAAAAATTTTATATATTATTTAAAAAATGACAAAAATAAGACAATTTATTAATTTCGGTGAAATTTTGTTAATTTTGATGATATTTCGCCAAAATTAATGAAATTTCAAGCATTTTAGAGAAATCATCGAAATTTCGCCGAAAGTTTTGCCCGACTCCTATTACGGTTCTATGGAGCTCCAATTTTTGTCTATTCCCTAGGGCTTATTTATATTAATATAATAAAAAAAAATTCGTAATAGCATCGAAGATGGTCCCACAAATGTGTGCCATGTGGAATGTAGATCTGGCCGTCTAATAAGTGCGCCATAATCTCAAAATCTATTGTGTGAAAGATTGGGGAGAAAAACTGTCTTGTTGTCTGATTCAAGGCAGTCAATGATTTTTTTAGGAGGAAATGCGTGTATTCTTCACAGGAAAAATGGGTTCCTAATTGCACTCGAATTCTTCGGCATGAAGGAAGTTGTATAAGACCACTTCGTGTTAGGAATGCAAGTTCGGTGTACCGAACCGAACTGATACCTATTTTTTCAATATTTAGTTCGGTACACTCCAGACGAAAAACGAACCGAAATGAATTGATTTAGGTTCGGTTTGGTATTTTTTTTTCTTTTTGAAACCAAAACTGAAATATTTTGGTCTTTTCTGTTCAGTGTCGATATTTTTACTATATATATATATATATATATATATATATATATATATATATATATATATATATAATGTTACCTCCTCGGTTTTTGGTTTTTGCCACCATAAACTGAAACCTCGGATTCGGCTCAGTTCCATTTTTTTCAATTTTCGGTCTGACTCAGAATCGCCATTTTTCGGTGCGTTTTCAGGATTCGGTTCAAAGTTTACATCCCTACTTCGTGTTAAGATGGAGACTCCCCAAACGTTAGGGATGCTGCATACAAAAAGAGCAAACAAAAAAACACAGAAAGACTAGCGGAGTCGGTGCCAACTGCCAAGATTGCAGCTGAATTCCCAAGTGTTACCTCACTTACTGAGTCCTAAATTTAAGGGGACTTCCACCTCCCTTAAGATCATGCCATGTGGCACGCACTCCTCTACCGCACGCAACTATCAAATCAAGAAAAAAAGAAAACTCTAGTTTCTCTTCCGTACTATCACTTCACAAGGACCCGCACCCACACGTTTCTGTCTCTCTTCGGGGCCATTTCTTCTACTACAATTAGTCTTTTGCGCTTCAAAGAAGAAGAAAAGTATCAGCCGCACCTTCCCAAGTTGGGTGATGTCTCTCCCTATCACCGACTCTCTCTCTCTCCATCTCTTCTCAGTAGGTGAGCATAAACTCTAATCTACTCTAATCTTCTCAGTACCCATCCGGAGAAGAAAAGAAACAAGGTAGTTACCTACCCAATCAACCCATCCGACGTCGCACAAAATTCACGTTAAACCTATATTAGATCTCTATTTCCAATCGTTTCGTATCACAAACTGTGAAAACAGTGGGTGCCCTCACATCTTTTCTAATCTACTCGGATCCTTTCAAAATTAATAAAATAATACTTATTTTAAGACTTTCAAATTATAAGATAATAATAATAATAATAATAATAATAATAATAATAATAATAATAATTATTATTATTATTATTATTATAAATTAACCAAATCATGTATTTGAATACATATATAAGAAATTGTAAGAAAATAAAATATCTTAACAAAAAAAATAATCATAATATTACAAAAAATCATCCAAATTAAAAAAATAATAACAATATTATAAAAATGATTCACAAAAATGACCATTCATATAAATTATCTAAAGAAAAAATATGAGAAAAAACATTCACATGAAATATAAAAGATCATTAAAAAGTAAAAAATACACATTCATTAAATAAATTAATGTGAAAAATACATCTGCATGATATAAAAGGGATGAAGGGAAAAGAAATGAAAATTATATTTTCCAATAATCTAAACTTCAACCGCATATGAGTTTTCCCTTATTTCCCTTCATTTCTCATTAAACCAAACAAACCCTATAACTTTATATTCCTTTATTACACCAATATCATTTATAATCAAAATGGTCGATTCAAGTCTTAAGGCTAAAACGGATAAAACTAGGGTTCACTATTTTGTAGGCATCCCTCGAACTCAATAGGTCTGATTTTGACTGTATTTTCCGAAAAAGCCCTATAACCTCGGGTTTGCCGGTGCTTTGAGTACTGCTCCTATTAGAGTCACCATAAAATGAAATTTCATGCATGAGTCATTGATTTCGATCATAAATTCACATTAGTGGGTGCACCATCTAACCTGCCTCTAGTAGGAGAATAGATTATAGTACTCTTCGGAGTGGGTGCTACCCAACAACCTAATTGGCGATAAACTTGAGATCCAATTTATACAAATTCAAGATTTGACTTTCCTATATTGCTTGAACATCATAAATTCACATTAGTCAAAGGACCTTTGTATTTGATCAAACAAATATCATTCGATTACTCACACTAGAGAATTAGGGATGGATTATATCACCATTGCTGATTTAGAAGGTCATTCAGCCTTCGTACTGAAATGCTTTAATTTACCTTTTGAACTGAACTCTGCTTATAGGGTATATTAGAATATTTTATTATTATTTGTGATGTATGATGAAGAAAGCTTAGTAGCATCACCCTCGCCTCTGAATGAGGCTCTACGTATGATTGATCATAACTCAGTCTCCATATTATTTGCAACTTTATAAAAAATTTATATATTATACATACAATTGGAGGGTATTATGATCTTTTTTATGTTTAGAATATATGATTTCCCTGTTAAATCACAAGATAATGTTGATTGATTCTTGATGCTCGATGCTTGATGCGTCTTCTTTCATTATCATTTTATATTACATTTTGTTTATTTCCATAACAGTGCTCTTTATATACTCAATTCCAATTTAATATATATAATAACTCATTTCCACAATATCAAATTTCTTTCCACGCCCACTTATTAGTGTTTATACAGTGACATTTTTCTTCCTACTGTTCCATCTTATATTCTGGATGCATATTCTGGTTGCATTCCATGCATCACGTAGATACCAGCCTTAGGGCATTACTGTCGAACACTATATCTGAGCACATGCCTTTCCCTAGGTGTTGTGACATTGAACAATATTGATGTCATCATATTCACATATCTCACAACTCATGATCATATGAGGCGCATAACGAGTTAGGTGAGTATGAATTCAACATCACGTCGGTTGAGATGTGATTCATGATTCCTTATCACACTTGAGTCCTATTCACTGCTTGATTTGGACACTACTTGTTACTATCACCACCTGCTACTGTCACTATCTGTTTACTGTAATAAAACATTGAACCGAACGTTATAAAAGCTAACAAAATACTAATAAGATGTAATATTGTAATTCAATGTATCATATCTTATCAACTGAAATTTCGGCCGATGATTTGAGAATTTCGGTCAAGTTTTATTTTTATTTATTTATTTATTTTGTTGAAAAAATTAGAATTTTGAACAGTGTTCAAATTATCAGCCGACAATTTGCTAATCCTCAAATTTGCGGCCGATAATTTGAAGGTTGGTACATTTCGACTGAAATTTTCGAGTTTTCATTTCGGGCTTGGACGAAATCGGTACATATTATTGTAAAAATTAAGTTGTATTCGTAAGTGTACGAATCGGTTTGCAGATAGTAGGTACAGAGTACGAGATTGTTCTCACGAGGATTGGTAAGAAAATTAGAAAAAAAAATAACAACTAACTAAAAGAATCACTACAGATCTATCATAATATTTACTAATTTAAAGGGTCTGAGAGTTTTGATGGATGAGATAACTACTAACAAAAACTTAAAATTTAAACAGATAATAAAAGATAAGGATTGAGATACTAAATCCTCCAATTATAGGTTTATCATTCATGCAATACAAATCTGTGATTAAGATATGAGACTTACAAAAGATGTCTATGTGCAAGCGCAGGGCTCGAACACCCATGCGTTCTAAAGTGCAGATCTGAGATCAAGGAGATGTATGATTAACATCTCATGAGTGTATGATTAACACTCACACCTCAGATAGCACTCAGAATCAAATCTCTGGATAAATTTTACACTACTAATCTAAGATCAAGGAGATGTATGATTAACATCCCATGATTGCATGATTAATACTCACACATCAGATAGTGGTTGAATTTATCCTAAGATGACAGAGATTAGAATAAAATCACCATTATAAATCTGAGATCACGGGGCATGATTAGCTCCCATATTTCAGATGACAAGGAGATTATATCCATACAAATACTAATATCAGAGTCCACTAAATGATCTAACATTTTCATCATACATTTATATTATTATGAATAAATTCCTCAGATGAGATTCATTAGACCCCCATAATGAAACTAGCCACACATGATGAAAATGAACAACATGGTTGATAAATAAATGAACAATATGGTTGATAAATAAATGAAACTAGCCACACACCATGGTATGCGGATCTAGTCAACTATTTGGTGACGGATCAAGTACCCTGGCACTGGAGTAAGAATGAGAAAGTTATTTTTCTAGTATGGGCGAAACACTATTTTTTCGAGGATTCGTACTTGTTTAAATATTGTACCGATCAAATAATCAGAAGGTGCATTCCAGAATCTAAACAACCAAAAATTATTTCATTCTGTCATAAGTTATCCTGTGGAGGACATTTCAGCTCAAGAAAAACTGCTACAAAGATCCTCCAATGTGAATTCTTATTGGCCGACAATTTTCAAAGACTGTCACTAGCACTGTATGTCATGTAGTAACTGTCAAATGTTAGGTAGGATTTCAAAGAGAAATATGCTGCCCTTAAACCCAATTCTTGAGGTTGAAGTGTTTAATATATGGGGAGTAGATTTCATGGGCCCATTCCCGAATTCTTTTGAGAATTTATACATCTTTGCTGCAGTAAACTAGGTCTCAAAATGGGTTGAGGCAATGACCTGTAAGACAAACGACCACAAGGTGGTTGTTAAATTTCTCAAAGATCAGGTATTTTCAAGATTTGGTGCTCCACGCGCTATCATTAGCGATGGTGGAAAACACTTCTACAATAAATTTTTCGCTCAACTAATGAAAAGATATGGTATCACACACAAAGTGCCTACACCATATCATCCTCAAACGAGTAGACAAGTTGACGTGTCTAACCGAGAGCTTAAACACATTCTGGAGAAAATGATTAAGCCAAATCGAAAAGATTGGTCGTTAAAATTGAACGTCGCTCTATGGGCTTATTGAACAACATACAAAGCTCCCTTTGGAATGTCACCCTATAGGATGGTCTTTGGTAGAGGTTGTCACCTACTTGTTGAGTTAGAACACCCGGCTTGTTGGGCTATCAAGTCACTGAACTTCGGTTTGCAAAAGGCTGGTGAGAAGCGAAACTTAGAGATTGATGAGTTGGAAGAACAAAGAGTCGATGCATATGACTATGCAAAATCTTATAAGGACCGCATGGAGCGTGCCTATGATAAGTTTATTTTAAGAAAATCATTTACTGTGGACCAAAAGGTGTTGTTATACAACTCAAAGCTGCATTTGTTCTCGGGAAAGCTTAAAACCCGATGGAACGGTCCATTCCAGGTAATCGAATATTCTCAAATGGAGCAATTGAAATCTATAACCCTTGAAATGGCAGTAAATTTCGAGTCAATGGGTAACGGGTGAAACCGTTTTTGGAAAATATCATTGAGGATTTGGATGAAGTAGTGTTAAGTAATCACGATCAATCGGGATGAAATGGAAAAGTTTGGAATGTTGGGCAAGCGACACTAAATTTAACACTTCTTGGGAGGCAACCCAAGTCTACAAAACATTCATAAAAAAATAAAAATAAATAAATAAAATAAAATAAAAAAATGTGTCGATCAATCGAGCTTTATGCCTCGATCAATCGACAATGATACGAATTGTCGATCAATCGAGGTTACCCTCGATCAATCGACAATCAATTGCGTGACATTTATTGTCATGACTTTTCTGAATTGGTGTCTTTACTATCGATCAATCGACGTTTTCACTCGATTAATCGACTTTATGCATCACGCGTTTTCCAAAGTGACTTAATTGTCACGTCTTTTCAAGCGACTGACATGCGCTGTCGTCGATCAATCGACCTATACGGTCGATTAATCGACTTTATAGGAAATCGTTTCACCTTTCCAACATTAATGGTCACACCTTTCCAACGTCTCGAGGAGCGACTGCATATCAGGGTCGATTGACCTTTTTCTCGATGCATCGACCTTATTCGAAAAACGCATACATCTTTATGGCGCGCCTTTTCGATGTTAGGGTCGATTAATCAACTCTATAACCTCGATTGATCGAGGTGAAGTAATGTGACAGAAGTGCAGATTGCCTTGATGCTTATTTAAAGACCGAACGTCCTTTCTATTCTTCATTCGCTCCTGCATTCCTAATCTTCTCCAAAGTTCTCTGACTTTCTTCTGACATTCTCTGCGATGGCGTCATCTACATCTGCACGACTTTCTATCCGACCACAAGAGACATTCCGAGAACGACCCAGAGGTCATTTTACAACCAAAGAAATTTCGTCAGAGTTCGTCTTCGACATGCCTGCATTCCAGTGTGCAGTCTCACTCGCGTACATAGCCGCTCTCAACCTCCATTTCTTAATGGCCCCACCAGCAATCAACGTGTCAGAGTATGTGGTCCGCTTGTTCTATCAGAACATGAATTGGATAAACGCCTCAAATGAAGATAACAACGATACCTATTTTACCGTCTCCATCGACGATTGAGTAAGGAGAATTTATCCGGATACAATCATTGATGTTTTTAACATTCCTGCAGCGCGTCTACAGAACCGCCAACTTGGGGAAGAACTCGATGTTGTCCTAAGACCGATGATTGATGATATGTGTAATGACATATATGCATAAGAAAATGCAACAAAACGATCGGCTCTTCCACGCGACATGTTATTTTGGGATATCAACGTTTGCTCGAATATTTGCCCCAGAGGTCATTTGTCAGAACGAACTGCACCTCGGGTGAAGGCTCTGTATGGTGGTTATAGAAATTCGTGGCTCAATGTGCCATGATTTTTACATGATTCGATGTAGTGATGCCACGATGAAATTGTCAATCCTCCCCCTGGAGACGCTGCACTTATTTACTTCTCCCATCTGGTGATGCAACTCTTACATCAGTTAAGTTTTCCTTTTTATCTCGATGATAATATTGGAAACCTTCAGTTTTACCGTTATGGGCCGACGCAGTGGAATAGAAGTATGCGTATTTTGAGAAATCCTCTCGACGCCGACAATATTGACGCCCAACCTCCTCCTGCCTAGCCTGCACGCCAACGCCATCATGTGTGCCAAGAAGAACCTGCCATCGAGCCCGAATAAGTCCGCAATAAGGGAGTATCCCTCGAAGTCATGTAAGGTCAAATCAATTCCTTGATCGATGAGCAACAACAACAGAATAATCAAAATCTTCGTCGCAGTCGCTATGATCAGTCTTTCATGCATCAATTGGAACAACGATTGTAGCCTGATGGCTATGACGAGATGAGGGCTCATGCACGGTAGGCAGAAGAAGAAGAAGATGATTAGAGTTAGGATTTCTTTTTACATTGTTTGTTTTAGTTTTTATTTTAGAATGTTTTATTTAAAAGTCTGTTTAGGATTAGGATTTCTATTTTTAAGTTTGTGTAGGATTAGGAACCTGTTTGTGTGTTGTAATAAAAAATAAAAAAATAAATGTGACAGCCCGGATTTCGGCCCCCCCGAAACCCGTGCCATCAGCACGATCATCTTGACCGTGCCCTTTGCTAAGCACGGAACACTGGTATATCAAGCATGCAATAGAATAATAAACGAAATTTCGGAATTTAAATCAATACTAAGCAACTCCCCAAAAGACAGTTCTACCCTCATGCCTCTGCATGAATGGAGAACCGATCCGAACCATCGATGACAGCAATCATCACGGATGGTTCGTCCCAAAAGAATTATCCCAACTCCTTATATACATGGTTTTAAACAAAATCAAGGCTTGACATACCAAGCCGTACAAAATCTCTCTAAAAAGCCCTCAAAGCGGCACAACGGAGTCCTCTAGAAGAAGTCCTCAGGAGGTGGCTCCAACCCGCCGTAAAAGTCCGACTCACCGGGTCGGCGTCTCGAAGCCTCTGCTAGTAGTAGTGGACACTGATATAGTCTATAGGGTGAGCTACATCCTAGCTCAATAGGGAACAAACACGGTTGAACATATAAATTATAACTCACATATATTCTATGATATGCCATGCATGATGTGTCTATGCAGTTATCGATGAAAACAATTAAAAGCATTTCACTTTACTGTTCATTACTTATGTTTTCATTTATTCATGAATGATGCTGAAAAGGCCTAAAGCGAAACTTAAACTTTCAACTTAAGTAATCCTCGAGCAATATAGCATCGAGCCCCGATAAGATACCCTTCATCGTCATCTATATAGACAGTTTTAACGTATTCCCTGGGAATACCATATAGTACCCAAGCCCCTTTCCCCTGGGGATTGGTGGTGGGGTTTCACTTGTCTCAAATCAACACCCCTGGGGTGTGCTTACTATGTACGGATAAGCCTCCGCACTGGCCTACGGTTTCGCCGCCGTATCGGTCACGGATATCCTGCCACGTCGGTGGGGTAACCTATCAAACCTCAAATAACAAAAATATCGGTGCCTTACATATAGTTATTCACCGTGTAAGTGTGCTATCTTATATCAGTTAGGCCCTATCAAACATGATTCAATCTTGGATACATCCCTGGGATGTATCCATTCACTTGCATCACACCTGATGCTCTCATCTCTTTACTTCTTCATCCCCTGGGGATGGCTCATTATGATTGCTCTTACGAATGTCACACGCACACACACTTTTCACAATTCTTAAGCAATAAAACATTTGAGTTGAATTCTATATCACTACATACATGCTCTTGTAAAATAAAATACATGTTCAAGGTGTTCCCTACCTCATGTCTTCATTTGATCAATGCATCAAGGTCCCACGTGGCGCCTTGTGCACTAGTCCACACGTACCACCTATGGTACCACATAACAGGTGAAACACATCACAAAGGATGCAATAAAGAAGGTCTAAGACCCTCCAAGAATCTTAAAGTCAAACTCAAAAGTCAACATAACTTATCTCAGTCGATTAATCGAACTCCAAAATCGATTAATCGAGAGTCAATATCGATTAATCGATTCTCAAATCGATTAATCGAGATTTTTATTCGATTAATCGAAATTCTCTGTTCCCAAGTCGATTCTCAATTCGAGTAATCGAGTCCCTAAAATCGATTAATCGATCCCTAAATCGATTAATCGAAAATTGAAATCGATTAATCGAAATCCCATTTCGATTAGTCGATTTTTCCCAAGTCATTTCCTCCAGCCCCCTGGGGTCCACTGGAGGTTCCCAGTCGATTAATCGATACCCAAATCGATTAATCAAAATCCAAGGTCGATTAATCGAACTCCAATTCGATTAATCGAAATCGGGGTCCACTGACTTTTCAACTTCCTGGCCAATTTCGATTAATCGAAACCCAATTTCGATTAATCGAAATTGTCAGATTCAGCCCTTTTCGAGCTGTTCTTCCCCATCTTTTTCCACACTTTTTCCTCTATTTTTCTAAACCATTATCCTATGATTTAAACCATTTTCAACTACAATTTAGACTCTACGATCTATGCATTTTATTCACAAAAATTTACCTTGAATCAATCTCAAGTTGATTTCAATCCAGTGGTTGGAAGGCTAGGGTTCCAGCTTTGCTTCTAGCGGATCCCTCGCGTCGAATCCGACGTTTATTGCTCGAATCTCCCTTCCTCAACTAGCATTTACTCCTCTCTTCACTTCTCTCTCTCTCTCTTCTTTACTCTCCTTCAACAACCATCAAACTCTTGCTTTTAGGGCTATTAAACCCTTTTATCCCTTTCCTCACTTGTGTGTTGAGCACATACACCGCGGTAGGTGTATGCGACTTCACATTCACAACACACACCACATAGGCATTCAACCCATCACATCTCGTCCGTTTATCACATTCTATGCTAACTCTTGATCTCCTGATTGGTCAAACTTGTGACCAATCGGGCACGGATCCCGAGGTCATAGTTTAGCGTGATTTTTCGGGCTATTACAATAAAACTAAAAATCAATGAAAATTTCCAGTTTCAAGTGATATTTTGTACAAAAATTCAAACAATCGATTAATCGACTCAATATCTCGATTAATCGACATTCAGCAAATAGAGCAAAAAGGGTCTCTGTTCGGATGGACACTCGATTAATCGACCTACACTATCGATTAATCGAGGGTATATAAAGTCAAAAATATTAATTGCGGGTTGACTTGGATTGTCGATTGATCGAGCGACCTTTGTCGATCAATTGACTGAACAGTTTTCAAATAAAAGAAGGTTGATGTTACCACCGCACCACTTTATGTTACAAGCTTACAACCATGGTTTGAAATCTCAGATTTTCGAGTTGTCTTGGACTGCCCTGAGACTGAGACGTCTCGCATCTCGACGAGACTTCACAGTGAGACGACATGAAACAAAAATAACCTTTCGAATGATCTTACACCATCAAAGAATTTCTCATTGTTATGTCACGTGGAAAATATTTGGGATCAATCTAAATAGTCCAAGTGGTTGTTTATGGTTAGAACACAACTTAATAAAAGAATCACACCTATTAATCAATTGTATACTGTCTCATCAAGGATCTTTAATATTAGTCGTTAAAAAAATAAGAAGAATAGCGATATTAGTGTGCATGGATTTGGGCATACCTTGATAGCCATTTATGAGATAATCACATAGATAGGATACGCTAAAATAAAATAGTGCAGCTTATACAAGTAAAATGAGTAGGACACCTTCAATAGAGTACAAGCCTAACAACCTATATAAACTAAAACATATAATTAATATTTTTTACGTTGCTTCTTGGAACGAATCGCAACCTAATTTCATCTCATTGAGACTCGAGAAATGCGAGAAGTCCCACTTGAGGTGAGATTTCAAACCATGCTTACAACCACCTCACTTTAGCAAAGGAAAAAAAATAGTTGACTACTTTGAATCAAATGATGGGAATATTTTTTCAGTTTATTCGCCCCAATCTTCTTTTCTTCCCAATCAGAAAGTCACATATTGATTCCATGTGGCACGCATTCCAAAAAGTGAACATGAACTATATTTGATGGTATGTCATGATCATACTCACTTTTCGGGATGGGTGATATGTGGAATCAACATCTGAGTGTCTGATATTGTTCAACTCATTATCTCAAGAGCAATTATGTAAAAGATTGGCACAAAAATAATCTCTTATCATCTGATTCAAAGAGGTTGACAAATTTTTCCTCTCCTCAAATGATGTGGCTATAACATAAAGTGGTGTGGTAGTAACACCAGCCTAAAAGTAATGGGTCAAAAAACATGTAGAGATTTGAAGGTTGCGCATATTCTAGAGTGAATTAGGTTGTGTATGGCATAGCTCTCTGTTAGCCTCTGTCATACCAGAGTTTATCTACTTTAGCAGGTTCCCATCTTTTTTGCTAACATCCCACTATTTGCTTTAGCAGGTACCCCTTCTCCTTGATAACTCGTTGCATAACAAAATTTTATGCAAGATTTCTCTATTCATTAGTTTTACCCTCCTCTCTACTTACTCTTTTCCAGAGCATATTTTATTTGCTCTGGTAGGGAGTTAGTAGAGAGTAGGGAAGTTGCTGTTAGAGTAGATAAATTCTCATTTGTAGGGAGTTAGAAAAGAGAATGAGAACTAATTAAAGCAGACGAACTCTGTTGTGGCAAGGGCTGACAAAGAGCTATGCCATATGCAACCTTAGTTACTTGAGGTTAACCTATTTAAGAAAGAAGCTAACAAAAACCTTAAGGCTACTTAAGCTTATTAATTTGAGGTAAAGTTATTTGCAACCATACACAAAAACCTTCTTTTAGGCGGGTAGGCAGGTGCGTGAGCTGTTGGCCGATTGTAAATTTGGATTGATTAATGAAAAAAAGTGTATGGCACTTTAGAAAACAATGCCTCAAAAATAAACTTCTTAGCAAAAAAGACACTACAAAAAAAAGGACTATAAGCCGCAGCCAGAAACTGCCGCTATTACCAAAAACATTACCGCTAATATCCTTGTCGCTAATAGTCTTAGTTGTCTTTTATTAATAGTGGCACTTTTTGGCTGCAAAAAACTGCCACTAATAGTTTTATTTTTTGTAGTGAGAGCTGAGTTCAAACGTTTTAAAAAAACGGTGCTTTCACGGATTTTGGAACTTCAAAAAATCGTATAAGCACATTTTTTTTGAAGAAACAGTGCTTTCACGATTTTATGAAGTTCCAAAATCTGTGAAAGCACCGTTTTTCGAAAATGTTTGAAGTCGGGTCTTTTATGCTAAAAAGTTTGTTTTTGAGGCATGTTTCTCTAATTGTCCCAAAATGGTATATAACCACTTCATTAACTAACTTCAAAAAATTGTAAATCCCCTCTTTATGCTTTTAGATTTAGTTAATATTAAGCTGTAACTTCGCTTGTCATAATTGAACCGAATAGAATTCTGAATTGATTTTTTTTTTTTTTTTTTTATATAGTCATTCGGTCAAGATAGCCTCAAAAATTGAAGAGCAGACATACATACACATATGACAGTTGCGGAGCAGCGTAATGGAGCACCAACAACAGTGGTGAGGATTAACTAATCCAACCTATACCTTGTAAACATAAGAGTGGGAAACATTATACCTAATTCGTGATTCACTGGCTGAATTAGCGAATCAAATAATATAAGTGAAGACTAGAAGAGATTTTTATCCTGTGGCACTCAAATTTGTATTTTTTTAAGAGGCCAGGGACTATATGGTCAGGCGTAGAGATATTTTTACACCCACTATCAGGTCACCATCATGCCACGTCCATCGTGAGTATCGGGTGAAATGGCAACTTAGGCAAGGTCGATCAGATCCTATTAAAAAATTAAAAATTGTTTTTATGGCTTTTTCACTGTTAAAAATGTGGTCAAAGTTGGCGAAAATCAATGCACCAAAGATTTGGAAAACCTTATCTTTGACCCATAAAACGGAGGGCTAACAAATCCCCCTTTTTTTTTTGCTCAGATTTTTATGACCAAAACGTCTTATGATCAAGGTGTCAAATCAGGTGTCGGTCTCGGGTATCGGTTTGCCCGAGGTCAATACTCATCGGCCAATACCGATACGTATCGGCCAATTAAAAAAAAAAAAAAACTCAGTTGAATCCGAGACGTATCGGCCGATACCCGATACGTATCTGCCAATACCCGATACGTATCGGCCGATACGGGCCCGTATTGACCGATATGGGGCCGATATATATCGGTATCGGCCGATATTTGATGCCATGCTTATGATACAACACGACTTGTATTGTGAACTGAAAATAAGCTTCGCTAGGTTGGCCCTGCAACATAAAAATCAGCGTCGGTGGACTAACCCCAAATTGTGTACTATAACATCGAGGCCGTCTCACGAAAGTAGTATGAAATTTTATTAATTCGGAGGAATTGACATGTTAAAATAAGCTTCGGTGTGTTGCCTCTAAAGTAACTCGTATTCAGCCCATGTTGCAATTTTTAAGTCATTTAGAAGTACCCCTATTTTTCAACTTTTTAGTAAAAAGTCAAAATTTTAATAGGAAAAATGCATGGCACAAGTATAGGGATGTAAGTTTTGAACCGAACACCAAAATTGAACCGAAAATTGAGGGAACCGAACCGGACTGAATAGAATTGAAACCCGACACAAACTGAACCAAACTCCAAATCGGTTCGGTTTGGATGGCTTGAAATAGAAAACCAAGGGAGTAGGATGAGTAAATCGAAAAAAAACCCCTAAAAATAGGTATTTTGCCTAAACCGAATCGAATCGGTTTCAATTTTAGAAAAAAAATAAAACCAAACTGAATTGAACCGAATGGGTTCGGTTCAATTTCGGTTTGGGGTGTACCGAACCGAACATCGAAAAAATTGGGTTTGGTTGGGTTGGGTACACTCAAGGATCAAAATTTCGGTCAAATTTTGTATGGGATTCAAAATTTTGGTCGGCCGAAATTTCGATCAAAATTTTTGGTTTCAGTCATGCCCGGGACCGAAATTTTGATCAAAATTTTGATCCTTGAGTACACCCATAGATCAAAATTTCGTCCGATACCGATATGTATCAGACGATACGTATCGGTATCGGAGGTGAACGATACGGTACATTGAATGTATTGTATCGGTTCTTTGTATGCAAAGTACCGAATGATACATTGAATGTATCATTCGTTACTATCAAATACCGATACGTATCGTTCGATACATACTGATTTTGAGCTCGGACGATACGTACCGATTTTCCAACATTTTGATCCATGGGTACACCTAACCTGCATTCCTACAAGGGGAACACGTCATTATCTTACATGTTGGCGGGCCGATTGCTATTGACCGATTGTGTGGTCAACAAAGATGGCGCCCTTTGACACTGCGTATGTGGACTGTAAGAGGTGCACTGCGCCTCTGGAACGTCGACTTTAAGCTGTACGCTGTACATGAAGTCAAATAACTAAAAAAGATGGCTTCCCTATCTCTGCACATCAAGTAAATCAATTATTTACATTTTAGATGATCGATAGATCTAAAATAGGGCTGGCTGGAGGTGTGCCCAAAGTATATATTTCAAGACCTCCAAACCCACAGGGGAGTAGATGAATACCTGCTCCGATAACATGTGATAAGAAATCTAATGAGCCTAGATCAATCTCACAAAATCGATTTGTAAAGTAAGATTTTCCTAAGATATAAAGAGCCATAAGGGCTAACTCACAGCCGATATGGGACAAATCCAATATGCCATGATTGATCATGTTATACACCGTGATTGATGGACATATATGATCAGGTTATTGAGGGCAGTTGAGCCGCAAAGGTGCACAGTCTGTGAATCTAATAAATTCTAAGAAAGTTTGTGTATGGGTAGGGTTGTAAGTAGGCACACGGACATTTGCACACTGCTCTCATAAAGCAAAGGCACGTGGCCCGTGCACCCTCCTTAGGCAAACGGCGCTCATTGTCGAATTGTGTGCACATTTAGAACAACGATAGCTTTGAATCCGCTCACCTATGCTAAAAGGTCAAACCAATTAATTGCTTTAAATTAGATGATGGGTCGCCCAATCTCAGAGAGACGATATCTTCAAATCATTTGTGTACTATTTAGTTGGTCATTTTTCCTTTATGTGGCACAGATCTCCATAAAATCACGTTTGAGTGTAATATGTGCCTTATAAATTTACGGATATTTGTTGGAATTTGTGTCACGTGAAATAAAATATTGGTTGTCTAATGGTATGCTCATGCCACCAAATCCCTTCTATAAAAGAAATGAGAAAAAAAGGATCTTTATATTCAAAGCAAACAATGATTTTCGGATATAATACCCGATTAGATTTTGTGGATGTTAATAAAGCTACCGTTAGAACAATTTGCATCAAATTTGCAATTAGATTAGATTCAGTTTAAATGTTCTGCTATTGAAGGATTTCTGTTGTCTGATCGAAAACCCTTCAAATGGACGGCAAAAACTTATGAGCAAATGTGCACGTTGAGCCAAAGCATAGTGCTTTGATCTCATG
This sequence comes from Chloranthus sessilifolius, assembly GCA_021018995.1. Taxonomy (NCBI): domain Eukaryota; kingdom Viridiplantae; phylum Streptophyta; class Magnoliopsida; order Chloranthales; family Chloranthaceae; genus Chloranthus; species Chloranthus sessilifolius. Next base: position 58,887,036 of record CM037590.1, on the reverse strand, counting down.
ATTAGAAACCTCTCGGACATCACTCTCGGTGAGCTACGTGTGCCATGTTTAACAACTTAGTTACTCGTGCACCACAGCAGTTGGTGCCCGGCTATGCACTGTACACATACTCAATAGGCAAAGATCCTCCGTCCAGTAAGTCTCAGGCGTCATTAGATTCAAGGATTATTATTCTTCTACATGATAGGGCGGGCCCACAAGAATCTGACTCTCAGAAAACTGTTAAGAAAGAGAAAGTATCCAGAACCGTCTGATTAAGATCTAGTGGAGATCAAGGGATGAAAGACTTGCGGTCAATCATTTCTCTAGCAGTCTTGCCACTAAATTGACTTTGACCGTTGGCTGCTTTCCTCCCAATCTTTACCAATTTTTAGCAATTTGGAGCCCAGAAGTATCCACTCATTTCGCCACCAAATAAGCTATAGTTCACCCCCAAACCAGATTAAAGAACACCAATTCTCCCGATCCATCATTTCTTCCAACACCAAAGCCAAAACCCATCAACCATTTCAATTTCTTCACATGGGTTCTCAATCTCTCACCCTTTATTTCACCATTCTCTCTTTGATTTCTTCCTCTCCTGTGGTGTTTTCTCAACAGGCCTATATGGGAAACAACAGAGCTTGTAGTATTACAGATAAAACCACTACTGTTTTTGGTTACATCTGCAACAACCAACACCCAAGTTGCCAAACATATCTAATTTTCAGGTCCAAACCCCCATATGATTCTGCATGGTCAATCTCAAACCTTTTATCTTCTGACCCATTTCAGATTTCAGAGCTAAATTCACTTGGGAACAACTACAATGAAACAATTCAAACAAATAGGGAGGTAATTGTTCCTGTCAGATGTTCTTGTTCAGGTGAGTACTACCAGTCCAATTCATCTTATATAGTTGTACATGGAAACACTCAATATATAATTGCAACCTCAATATACCAAAGCCTCACAACTTGCCATGCTTTGCTCCAACAGAGAACCAATGTGTCTAGGATGTTGTTTACTGGTATGAGGCTCACAGTTCCACTTAGATGTGCTTGTCCTACAGGAAATCAAATCAGTAATGGTGTAAAAATTCTTTTAACTTACCCAGTTTTAATGCCAACTGATTCAATTTCAAGTATAAGCAACAAATTTGGTGTAGATATACGAAGTATACTTGATGCTAATGAGCTTCCTGAGGTGAATTCTACTCTTTATAACGAGACAACACTTCTCATTCCCCTGAGGAATAGGCTCTCAATCAACCAGACAATAATACCACCACCACCTCAGAGAAACCCGACAAGAAGATGGGCTTATACGCTCATTGGAATTTCAGTAGGTGCCTTTGTCTCGATCATCTCTGCATTAGTTTTCTGGTACTTATGCAAGAGAAGAGTGAGGAAATTTAGTCCGGAGATGAAGTTTAAACCGCGTTTGAACTCCAAAGTGGCCGAAGAGATCCGTCAAGTCATATCTGATATCAGTAATGTCTTAAAAGTGTACACATTTGACGAATTGGAAGTAGCCACTGACGGTTTCTGCTCGGAGTGTCGAATTGAAGGTTCTGTTTACCGTGGTTTTCTTGATGAGAATGCTGTGGCAATTAAGAAGATGAATGGAGATATATCGAAGGAAATCAGTGTACTTAAAAATGTCAACCATTTCAATCTGATCCGGCTTTTGGGCGCTTGTTTCAGTGAAGGACAATGGTACCTTGTTTATGAGTATGCGGAAAATGGGTCTTTGAGTGAGTGGCTTTGCAATGGGGGTGGCTCGAAGTTTTTGAGCTGGGTGCAGAGAGTAAATATTGCTTTGGATGTGGCAACTGGTCTTCACTATCTTCACAGTTACACCGAGCCTGCCTATGTTCACAAGGACATGAGGAGTAGTAATGTTCTATTGGATAATGATTTTAGAGCTAAGATTGCTAATTTCTCTATGGCGAGGGTGATGAAAGATCGGGAAGGTGGATTTGCAACAGGAAACGTTGTAGGGACGAAGGGTTATATGGCACCCGAGTATTTGGAGACTGGTTTGGTTTCTCCCAGGCTCGATGTATATGCCTTTGGGATAGTAATGCTGGAGATTATTACTGGTAAAGAGGCTGCTACTTCAGTTGAAGGAGGCAACATGTTCCTGGGGGAGGCCTTATTAGCTGTTCTTCGCGAACAAAATGCAAAGGAGAAGCTTCAGGACTTAATGGATCCTTCTCTGCATGGAAATTATCCATTGGATATGGCTTTGATAATGGCAAGATTGATCGAGGGATGCTTAAGCAGAAATGCATCAAGTAGGCCGAGCATGGACGGGATTGTGCAGTCTTTGTCCAAAATCTTAGCGACTTCGCTGACTTGGGCATTAACGAGTGCTGCTTTGGAGTTCCAAAGTAATGGCAACTGTGATGGCCAACCTATACGCGACAAGATTGAAGTGTTAACTGAAGGCTGAGATGAAACTAACTTTTGTAAGTACAGAGTTTTTTAAAAAAAATTTGAACGATTAATTTTTTTATAGTGAAATCAAATTTGGCTTGTTTCTTAATGTTCTGTGGAATCCACTTTGAATTTTTTAGTTTCAATTGCAGGATAAATCCTTTTTAAAGTCCGTGTAACATTTCTTCTAGAAAAGATTGAAAAGATCAATTTCTTTACTATTATAATGAGAGAAGGCTGAATATCACCAAGTATTAATTCTTTTAAATGACAAAAATATCGTTGTTTGGTTACTAGTATAAAAGTAACAGTCTTCCAAAAAATGAAGGGCATTAAAGCCTTTTTATAGAAAAAGAAGGGCATTAAAGTATTTTGAAATCATACTCCAAATAACAATGAAAAATCCTACCTTGTAAAAAAATCTTTCTCCCCTCTTCTCCCACCCGCGCTTACATCTCTTACTCTTAGGCTGTGTTTGGGATTGCTCTTTGGAGGTAAAGAGCAGCCCACTTAAAAGAGACCCAAATTCAACTCTTTCACTCTCCGAAAGGGCTAAGAGCAGTTACAACGAAACACTGTCCCATACTAAAGTGCTCTGCACTAGAGCATAAAGCTTCTCTTTGCCTCCAAAGAGCAATCCCAAACGCAGCCTTAAATCACTCAAATCTCGATTTCTAAATCTCTCCCCATTTTGGCACTAGCTTCCGCATTGGCTCTTGCTATTGTTAAGGCGGTTCTATTTTGCTCTGAGGCGGTCTCCAGCCAAAAGGTGAATCTTTCCAAAACCAAGTTGTTTGGGTGTTTGTGTGGGCCAGCCTGCCATTGATTTGCTTGCCGAGTCTTTTGGGGTGAAGGTGATCTCTTGTCTTCTTCCTATCTTGGGCTCCCTTGTTGTGTTGCCAAGCCAATGATTGAGATGTGGGACCCTATCATTGAGCATCTTGATAGGAAGTTGGTCACGTGGAATGGCGCCTTTCGTCGATCACGCTTATTCAAACCTCCGTAATGAATCTGCCCACTTATTATTTTAGTTGTACCGCAAAAGGTTATTGACGACATCGAATGCATCCAAGGTAGAGTCCTATGGTGCAGTAGTAATGCTAAAAAGCGCATCCACTTGACCAATTGGAGATTTGTTGGTAGCACTAAATTGGATGGAGGTTTGGGGATTTGGAGAAAGAAAGTGAGGAATGCTGCATTGCTTGAAAAATAGCTTTGACGGCTAAGGGAGAAGGAAGATTAGTTGTGGGCTTCAATCATCAAGATCAAATACTCTCCCCCTTCCCCCTCTCCAATGAATCAATTTCCTCTCCTCGGAATGGTGCTGCCATCAAATTTTGGAATGATGCTTGGGCTGGTTCTACTCTTTTTGCTAGTGATTTCCATATTTGTTTAGTTACTCCATGGACAGGGATCTTTCTATTGCCGATTTTGTCGAGATGGGTCAGAATGTTATGGTTTTTCCTTTGATGTGGAACCGTCTTCTCTCCGTGGATGAAGCTTAAGTAGAGAACATTAAAGCTGCTATCCATGGCGTTATTTCTCTCTCTTTCATCCCAGACCAGCGGTTGTGGAATCTGGTGAAGGATGGCCGTTTTCGGTAAAGAGGTTCTATTCTTTTATTAGTGAGCAACCGCTCTTTGGCATCCCCTCCATTATGCTATGGAAGATTCTTGTGACTCCGAAAATTTCAGCCTTTCCTTGGTGTGTTTTGCTGGTAAATTGAAAACCATAGGCTGTGTTTGGGATTGCTCTTTGGAGGCAAAAAGCTGCCCACTTCAAAGAGCAGGTTTAAATTGCTCTTTTAAAGAGACCAAATTCAGCTCTTTCACTCTCCGAAAGAGCTAAGAGCACTTACAACCAAACGCAGTCCCTTCCTAAAGTGCTCTGCTCCAGAGCATAGAGCTGCTCTTTGGCTCCAAAGAGCAATCGCAAACACAACCTTTTATTAAGGGTCAAATGTCTTCGCTTGTTGTGCTATGTGCCTTTATATGGCCGACTCTGTCTATCACCTGCTGCTCAACTGTGAGGTTGCTTCTTTTGTTTGGGTTAGCATTCTCCAACTCTTCCGGAGCACTTGGTGTTTCTCTCTCGAACTTGTGGTGAGTGCTTGGCCATGTAGTTACCCGGGCTCTATGCGTAGCCACAGGCAGTTACTGTTGTTGTTTGCTATTCGTGCTACTTTCCGTGCATTGTGGTTGGAGCGTAATTCTCTTTTTTTCAAGCATCAATGGAAGGCTACTCTTCTTATTATCCGGTTTATTTTTTATTTTTTTATTATCTGGTTTATTAGTGGAAAGATCATTGTATGGGCCCTAGATCATCCTCTCTTCGCGAATATGTCCCATGCAACCGATACTTTGGAACTGGACTATCTTTCTGGACCCGGACTGAGTCCTGTGTTGTTTGCTTGGGAACTTTCCCTTTCCCTTGGGTGATGGCATTGCTGAAGCTCGAGGGCAGGTGGAGCTGCTTTTGGTCTTTTCTTTCTTTACTGCTTTTTGGCCTCTTTTCTTTTGGCTTTTCGCGCTTTTCTGTTACTAAGGGCCTTGCTTGGCTTGATCATCTTGTTATATTTTTTTTAAAAGAAAATTTATTTTTATTGTTTCCAAATGCTTTTCTTTTTTCTTATTACATTTTAAAACAAAGAGTAGGCCTTCGTTGCTAGTCTATATCATTCCATTTACGTTCTTAGTAAGAAGAGAAAGCCATTGTTGCCGAATGCTTGTGTTCAAGTTCAGATGCTTGCCAATGGGATATTGATCTTAGATGTAATCTTCAAGGTTCCGAGATCAGGGAATTCGATGATTGGATGAAGGATCCGTGGTCGGTTGAAGATTGTACAGCCTGGGTTGGCAGGAGGGATGGGTGATTCAGTGTCAAAATTGCCTATGATCTTCTATGGAGAAACCCTTGATCATTCAACCATGGACCCAAGTGTGGAAGATAATGCCCCGCCTAGATGTGTCATCTTTGCTTGATGTGCGGCCAAAAACAGAATTAAGACCTTTGATAAGCTTAATCTATTCTGTGTTGCTGCCATGTGGAATCCGCTGCTTCATGTCCTCATCAATTGCCCGGTCGCTTAGAATATCTGGAACTTTTTCAGATATGCTTGGAATATTAATGGGCGTATACCAACTTCTTGCCGAATTTGGTAACTCGTCTTCTAGGATCTTCGTTTCTCAAGTAACACTTCTGCTTGTTTCCATCTCCAGTGTAATCTGGAGGGAACGAAACGCTCGTACGTTCCAAGGAAAATTCAAGCACTATTGCCCCATCATCGAAGAGATTGTTAGCCTCCTCACTATTTGGTCTTTGGTTCTAGCTGTTAGAAGTGGTGCTCAGATTTCGGAGATGCTACCACCTCTTATGTGCTAGTTTGCTATTTGTTAGGAGGCTTTGGTCTCTTTATGTTTTTATGTTTTTTATTTCTCTGTTTTCCTTTTTTTTCTTTTGGGAAATTTACCTGATCGACCATGTCAGATGTACCTTTTACTGCAGAGACCCTATAGTTTCACCTTTACCCAAATCGACCAGCTCGAAGCCAAGTCAACCCTAAGGAGAATAAAAAGTCCATATTACCCCCTTCTCTGACTTTCTTTAACCCACGAATACATCCCCTTTTTCCTCATTTTAATCTGCGCTAGAGTTACTAAGAAGTTAGAGGTGGTGAAGGTGACGACGTCTTCTTTCTCAGATCTGCTACCTGGAAGAAGAAAACAAAGGTTTGGGAGAAGAAGCTCCTGCATTTTGCCATTGGGAGTTGAAGATCCTGCAGTTTCCCATTCCAACGTGAGGTATGTTCAGATCCAGTGTAAACCATATCGAAAGTTATTTTGAAAAATTGATTTTACTGGGTAAATATATGCAAAGAGTCGATATCGATTGCATAAAATCGTCATCGACTGTTAACACAATCGATATCGATTGTAAATAAAATCGATATCGACTGTTAAAGCAATCGATATCAATTGCTTATCCAATCGGTATCGACTTCATAAACAATCGTTACTGATTGAGTATTCAATCGTTACCGATTGCTTTAACAGTCGATATCGATTGAGTATCAAATCGGTAACGATTGTTTATGAAGTCGATACCGATTGGATAAGCAATCGATATCGATTGTGTATCCGTTATTTTGCTACTAATTTGTCATTCCTTTTATTCATTTGTCTTATGACTCCTTCCTTCTCCTTCTTAAACATGCAATGTCTAGTGTGAAAATTCTTCTTCTCTGTAACTTTGATGGCCATATTATAAATGATAATGGTTTGTATCAAGATGGCCGCCGAAGGGTTATTACAATTTCGACGGGTATATCTTATGAATGATTTAGAAGGAGAATTTCTGCTGTCAGTTTTGCGAGAGCAGATGAAACAATTTTCATAAAGTTCTCTATGAAGATAGTGAATGCTCCTGTGCTTGCCAACGTTTTGGATTCAGATGATTTGGCCACCCTATTTTCATTTTTTAAATTCGAGTCGGACATTATAAAGGTATTCATCATTAAAGAACCATCCTCCGTCCGATTCGAAACTGAAAAAGTACCTCTAGTACCTCTAGGTGAGACTGATTTTGTGAGTAACTATTCCTTCCAGCCATGTAAGTTTGAGGAGGAATGACTTACATATGATACTATTCAGTTAGGTGATGACAGTGATTTTGGGCAAACATATCCACCATGAAGACAACTATTGATCTAAATCATGCCCCAGTTGAATCATATGATGACCTACTACAAAATATGCATGGGGCACATTGTAGTCAAGAGTTAGACTACACGTCTCTAAGAGTGGGGATAAAGACGATTTTCATCATATCTTTCCTGATGGATTCACAACTTGGATGACTCACGAATTATGTTCTGCTATGCCATCGATGGGGATTAACGAAGGAGCTCAACCATATTTTCATACATATAATCACCCATTCGGTGAAGGGACTAGTCAACCATGTCAGAACCAGTTCGGTGAAGGGCTTAGTCAGTCATGTCATGACCCGTTCCGTGAAGGGCCTAGTCAACCACATCAGAATCCCTTCGGTGAAGAAGGATCTAGTGAACCACCTCAAAACACTGCTAGTGAAGAGAACGTCGAAGATTATGATGATGAACCAGATAGGTTTATAAAAGAGGATTCGAAGTATTTTATGAGAGACATTGATAATCCATTAGTAGATGGAGCTTACAAAGTGTCAGAGACATCGGATGAGTCTTCCGATCAATAGGTGGAAACCGAATATCGAAATTAGATGTTTGAAGTTAGAGAAATCTTCAGAGATAAACAAACATTTCAAAGAGCATTGAAAGAGCACGCAGTGGAGAAAAACTTCCAAATTCGGCCTTTGAAAATCGCTAATTACCGAGTGATAGTCACATGCTACGAACCCGGTTGTTCATGGCGAATACATGCATCTAAATTAATTGGGCTCGATACTTTCCAAATCAAGACGTTCAATAGTACTCATACATGCGAGACCGCTAAGATCGGATCGCATGGTCACCGTAATGCAACAATCTCGTTCGTAGCCAACTATGTATGGGAGAAACTTATGGAAGGATTCGACTACACCCCAGCATTGATAATATTTGATATTGCAAAAGCTTATAATGCACAAATCTCATATACTAAGGCTTGGAGGGAGAAAGAACTTGCCCTTAATGATATTAGAGGCAGTTGGAAAGGATAATTTATGGATCTATCAGCCTACATGAAGGAGATGGAGAGGATAGATCCTAATATATAAACATCCTTTCAATTAACGCTTGACGGTAAATTTCAAAGATTTTTTTGGAGTTTCGGGCCGTGCATCGAAAGCTATCGCAATACACTTCGTCACACACTGCTTGTAGATGGCACACACCTACGGGGACGTTTCGAAGGGATCCTACTTATCGCCTCGGGGCAAGACGGTAATGGCCATATATTACCGTTAGCATTTGCCGTCGTCAAATTAGAAGAAGAGGATACGTGAATGTGGTTTCTTGAACAGGTAGGTGTATTCGTGATCGGTGAGTTTACCGAAGATTTTGTTTTTATCATGGATAGGTCGAAGGATTTAATTAAGGCGGTTAAACATATCTTTCTTAACGCACACTACAACTATTGCATGCGACATATGACACAAAATTTACGACACAAGTATCCCAAGAACAATGTGAAGGATTTATGGTGGTGCGCCGCGCGTGCATATTCAGTAGAGAAATTTGATTATATTATTAACAAAATAAAGGAAAATCTTGCTGATCCTCGGGCCGTAGAGTATATTTTGAAAATAGACCCAAAGCATCGGATACGCGCACATATGAAAGGAAGGCAATATAATTCTCTGACTAAGAATAATGTCGAAAGCTTAAACAGCGTACTAAAGATAGCTCGAGAGAGACCAATTATCGACCTAATCAGAACTACTAGAGAGAAAGTCGCCGATCATTTTCAAAAGTGTTGACAGATATCTGAGAAATGGACCACCCTCCTCTGCCCAAAAGCAGACGAGCACATGAAGAAGGTGCTGTAATGCGCCGGTAGAAAGAGAGCTCAACCATACAGGCGCGATCAATTCCAGGCCAATTCCAAAAATTTCATTCATCACGTCAACTTGAAATACAAGACGTGTACTTGCCGCCGTTGGCACATTCATGGCTTACCTTGCTCTCATGCCATGGCAGCCATCAATCGGAGAAGTTACGATTACCATAACTTCTGTGAGAAGTGGTTTTTCACTGCTTGCTTTAGACAAACATATGACGAACAATGGCTTCCCACACTCGATAAAAGCTAATGGGCATTCCAAGCTCAGCAACTGCCTGAAAATATGAAAGTGAGACCACCCTACAATTGTCGAAAGCAAGCCGGTTGTCCGAGAAAGAGAAGGATAAGGTCTAAGGGTGAGGTTAGGGCCCTACAGTGTGGCAGGTACAGTGAGTATGGTTACAATCGCAGGAGTTGCACGACAATTGAGCAATGGGTTGATATAGTACAGGAAGTCGGCTATATATTCAACTATACGCCACAGTCCACTAGCTGTAAATTTCCTAAAAAAAATATAAAGAAGTACATTTTAATAAAACTTTTAAGCATTTTCAAAATGTTTTGTCAGCACAGACAGTTGATATCGACTGTAAATACGGTCAATATCGACTGCGAATACAATCGATGGCGATTTTATAAGAGGTCGATATCGAGTACCTTTACAATCAATAACTATTGCTTATGAAATCGATACCGATTGCTTATGAAATCGATAACGATTGCTTATAAAATCGATATCGACTGCGAATACAATTGTTATCGACTGCGAATACAATCGTGTTCGATTTCATAAGCAATCGTTATTGATTGTATTCGCAGTCGAACTTGATTACATATTCATTCGATATCGACTTCTTATACAATCGATATCGATTATATTCGCAGTCGATATCGATTGCTTGAGCACTCTTTACTTAACTCTCTATATTTAGTTGATGACTGTCAATAGGGTCTGCGACACGCCAAAAACCAGCCTATATAAAAATTTTACATACTTGAGATTAAAAATTTCCAAAAAACATCGAATGTTGTAAAAATTAAAATTTTTATTTATAAATATCCTTACAAATATCCTTGAATGTTCTAAGCTACAACTACATACAATTTTAACTTAAAAAAATAATTAGGGTGCTGTATCAGTTGTAGGTTATTCATTAGTGACTTTCTCGGCTTCTCCATCGGCAACAAATTTAGCGAGGGCTTGGCCAATTTCTGCCCTGATCTGACTCATATTGCCTTGGCTGAAGTCAAATTTCTTTTTCATCATGAAGTACTCTATGTACTTCAAAATAAATACCCTACAGTCCCACCCATTGCTTTGTCGGGGTACGGATTTGACCCTGCAATCAGAACTTGACCACAGATAGGTCTCAGCGTTCAATGCAGTGGAGTCTCCGTGTACATGTAAAAGCGCGGAAAGATATTTGGTCTGTTTTGAAAAGTGCAATGTCAGATAATATTTGATAAGATAAGTAGCTAAGATAAGCAGAAAAAGAAAATATTTACAGATAATGTTTTATGGATTGCCAAAACAGTTGACATCGATTGTATGAGCAATCGACATCGACAGTAAAAACAGTTGTTAACGATCGTATAACCAATCGTTAATGATTGTATAACTAATCGTTAACGATCGTATAACTAGTCGTTAACGATTGTATAATCGGTCGTTAATGACTGTTTTACGATTGTATAACCGGTTGTTAACGACTGTTTTAACAGTCGATGTCGACTGCTAATACAATCGTATTCTGAGGGCGATTAAATAAGTGTAAATTAGAAATTAATTGATTTAAAAGTGTGGACAATTCTTATCAGGACGTTGATTTGGATGGGACACTTGTCCTTAGAGGGCCTATCCAAAATTGGATCAACAATCATTACCGATCGTTCTAAAACCTTAACGATCGCAAGCGCCCAATGTAAAGGATCGTGACTATGGACTGGGACAAATGTCTGAAATAAATAATATATTAGAGGACACAATGGTGAAAATTATAAACAAAGTTTACAGAGACCGTAATGTACCGTGTTACATTGGTGAGCCCACAGATCCCTCAATCTATTGAAGAAGAAGTTTTGGAGCACCTTCTTGCTTGAGTTGGCTTCTTCCTTAAGGGCAGCCCACCGTTCAATTTGCGTGGCCATCGGTTGGTGGTTGAGTTTTTCAGTTTCAACAAAGAATCTGAAATCATTATAATCCATGGCGATAAATACCAAATCGGTGGGACTCATCAGGAAGAATTTATCCGTAACTTCAGGATGAGCAGCACCATCCATGACTTCCAAAAGTCTTAGGTAGGCCCCAATTATCTGAAAGATAATAAATTTTAGTAATCGGCTATTCAGAGAATCGTTATCGATTCTATAAAGAGTCGGTATTGACTGTTAAGATGATCGTTAACAATTGCCTATATAGTCAGTAACGACTGTTAAGACGATCGTTAATGATTGCGTAGATAGTTGGTATCGACTGTTAAGACGATCGTTAGCGATTGCCTAGATAGTCGGTATCGACTGTTAAGATGATCATTTACGATTATTTTTACAGTCGTTATTGATTGTGTAAATAATCGCGATCCACTATCTAGGCAATCGTTCTATTTTTTTAATCAGTCGTTACAGCTAGAAAACATTAAAAGAAAATAACATCTTTGGAAAGAATTAAGAAATTGAATATGAGAGATTTGGTTACTTACAAGATTGTCTAAGTATGTCTTGCCTTCTAAACATTTGAAAGTATGTATCCGGAGTATATAATCACCCACAGAGCTTACGTAGATGTTGCATAAAACATAACGGCCAAGTTTTAATTCAAAACGAAAATAACTTCTAACTAACAACTAACTATCATCGGAAAAATGAACAAATTACGAATATATGTAACTTACTCGGCATCCTTTTCGGGAGCTGTTCAGATGACATTCATGAACTTCTGCTCATCTGTCAACTCAACCGTAGGAGGGGGCATCGTCTCGGTTGGCGGTTTTTTTATCGGCTGCTTTTTTTCGGTCCTAGGCTTCACGACAACATGTTTTGTTTTAATCCTAGGCCTCAGGCGAGCATCGAATGGTTGCTCAGATTACTCATCACCAGCCAGACCACCCTTATCATCATAATCGTGGGATTGGTTATCAGCTGCTGCCAATTCCTCTTATGCAGGAGGAGCTAGTGCCACATCTGCTGATTCCCGGTTCGCTGAAATAGCAGGTTCTGGTCTCATATCGGCAGTGAGAGACACTTTAGATAACAACTTCGAAATAGCACCATCCTGAATATCGAAAGAAATAAAATTGATAACTAAGAACTGAGAAATCGATTATGAAATTGATCTAAACCGATTGTATTTACAATCGATACCGATCGTATTTACAATCGATACCGATTGATTGTTTAATCGCTAATGATTGAATTTACCATCGATAACAATTGTAAATACAATCGATAGCGATTGTACATATGACCGGTATTGATTGTACAATCAATCGGTATCGATTGTAAATACTATCGGTATCGATTGTAAATACGATCGGTACCAATTGTAAATACGATCGTTAGAAAATTAATAAAAAATTGAGTTAAACTAAAGCAGACTACACTGCCAATCATACCTTGGGTGTCACCTCCAAGAACGTTTGAAGGAGTTTTAAAATTTTTCCTTGCTCTTTCTGGATCATCTTGTTGAAGTGATCCGCTGTTTACAATTGAACATCCCTTGAAGTGAGCCGGTCTTCAAAGGAGGTGCATTATTTTCGGAGGAGCCTATTTTCCTCCACCAACTGCTTATTCCTTCCACCAATTAGTTAACTAACTATTCCAAATGGATCGCTTTTTGGTTAAGTTTCAAGTTATCCAACTCTAAACCATCAATCCTCCTCAACAACTCTTGATTAGAGGAGGTTGGTGTACTGCCGCTTGTCTTTGCGGCGACCCTTCTAGGCCGGTCTAATTAGACTTGGACCTCATCTGACGAAGAGCCTTTGTCAGACGTTGTTTCGTCCTCAAATTCTTCCTCTTCAACTTCTTTGACCGAAATATAATTTCTTTTCTTCTTGGGTCGCAGATTAACTTTCACAGCTTTCTTGACCTCCTCAACCTCTTTCCTCTTTCCCCTAATTTCCCCCCCCCCAACAGCCTTTAGACCCCGCTGATAATCCCTTACAAGGGGTATCTCCAACTCGAAGGTAACGGGTTCGAGGGGAGCGTAAATCTGTTACGAAAAAGGACAGGTTGTAAAATAACGTAGAAAAATTATAGATAAAATTAAACAATCACTGTAATATATCGTCTGCTTAACGACTGGAAACCGATTTCATCTACAGTCGATATCGATTGTGTAGGAAGTCGATACCGATTGCTTAATCAATCGATCCGATTGCGTAGTCAGTCGATTCCAACTACGTAGGCAGTCGATATCGATTGATTTGGTAATCGGAATCCTCCACGTTACTCTTTAAAGTCCTTACAAATTTACCTTTACAAATTTGAATTATTTAAAACGACATCATACCTTGCTCTCCACTATCTTCGCAAGAGTGTAGCCTTTAGTCCTCATTTGGGGCTTCTCCGCCCACTTCAACAATTTGGGAAAAGGGTTTATTATTGATGTTCTTTGAGGTGAGATGTCAGGCAGTATCTCATAGGCCCACCACTGAAGTACACACATACAACCATAAATATTATACAGCTTAAGGGCTTTATCGTTGTCGGCAGTCTTTCTATTTGCCACGCCCTTCTCTATATACTCCAGTAAGTCTTTGAAGACGTAGGACCCCACGGGGTTTTTTTGAAGTTCTCCGCGTTATCGATGAGTTCAATGTGGGCTTCCGACAATTGAAGATGGGACCCGAAAAAAAGGAATGTACATAGAACAAAAGAAGAGCTAACTTGACGAAGTCGTCATCACTTTGCGTTAGCCTCAATCCATTTTCAATATGAGATTGAATAATTTTCCCGGTGGGTAGTCCCCGAAAATATTTGTATCGAATGGTTTCCTCTTCAGGTGCTTTAATGGAAGGGGAATATTATTGGGGTTCAACCACCACAAGGCCCAGTATTAAGGCAACGTCCATCTTCCGAAGATAGACTCCCGATTCGGAAGTGGTTTTTCTCAATCCAAAAACTTAACATGACATCCACAACATCTCCAACAAAACTAGCACCCTTTGGCATTTGAAATATTCTCCCAAAAACTGATGCACTTAGCAACTCCTTCCGCTGTGGGCTAGCGTCATCGTAGATCCTCAAAATGCCAGTAGGAGAACATATGCCAACAGCACGTTGTACAATCATTTTGCCGGCTTCTGTATATGACCTGTAATAAAATTGAAAGAGATTGTTTATAATTAGGCTAAATAAAAAATCGTCGATTCCCTAGACAATCGTCATCGACTGTTTACACAATCGTCATCAACGATTTACACAATCGTCATCGAATGTTTATATAATCGAGAACCATTGTATGAACAATCAGTGTCGATCGCATTAACAATCGATATCGACCATATATACAATCGAGCATGGATTAGGAAGATGGAAGATGAGCAGGTGGTGGATGGTGTGGGGAGGTGGGTGGTTCCGTCATCTTCATTTTCTTTTTCTTTTTTTTCTTCTTTTTTTTTTCTTATTATTTTCTTCCTTCGCCAAAATTTTCATTACTTCATCGTATTAGTCCCATAGGAACTGAAGAGGATCTGGTTCTGGTGGTGGTGGTGGGTCCTCCCATACAGGATCGAACTTGATTGGGTTATAGTAGGTTTTAGGGGGTTTTATAGTCGTTGTCTGACATTGAGAAATATGGGCTGGTAGGGATAATAGGGAATGATTTTGCTGGTGATGGTGGAATAGAAGCGTTGTATTAAATTTTTTTCTCATCCTTCCGAGCTTTCTTGCCATAATGGTTGAACAGAAGGTTAGTTGGCAATAAATTGGACGTCGGCTAACATATATTTATGGCAATAAAAACATCATATTCATTATGAGTGAAGGCTTCGATGAGTTCATATGATGGGTCCTATCTTGATAGCTTGTCAAAATGAACAGAGTCCTACACTAACACCCATTGGTTAAATGTTAAAATGAACTATAATATAGTCGATATCGATTGTATATATAGTCGATATCGATTATAAATCGATTGTGTTTATAATTGATCTCGACTATATATACAATCGATATCGACTATATATACAATCGATATCGATTGTATTTATAAGAACATTAAAAATTATGACAAAATAGACGCCGACGAAAAAAGAAGAAAAAACTCAACAATAATTAATGATAATTTTATTAGCTACTTACAGGTTTGGTAGCTTGAAGATTGAAGAACGGAATGCTAGCGACTTGCGACCGCCTCTCCACCGACTTCGAACCAAAAAGTAAAAAAGTAAAAAGGTAAACAGTGAAGGGTTTGGTGAAGGCGACTATTTATTACATTGGGGGTAAATCCGATATTTCCTAAAGGCAGAAGATGGCTCGGCGCATAGTGGGTCGATTTGGGTAAAGGTGAAACTATAGGGTCTCTGCAGTAAAAGGTACATCTGACAGGGTCGATCAGGTAAATTTCCCTTTTCTTTTTGTTTTCACTCCTGGGTCCCTCGCCCCATTTTGATCTCCATTGTATTTCTCTTTGTTTAATGAAAATAAAATTAAATTCCGTACTGATATAAAAAAATCTCTCCCCATTCTATTATGTTGCTTCTCTCTCTCTCTCTTATCAAACTATTAAAAGCACCTAGTCTAATCTCCTTCCCCCTCTCACCACACTCACAATATTCTCGATCCCGTGATCTCGATATCTTTTGCTCACGGACATTGCACATGCATTCCACTAGTAAAATAAACAAAGAAAAAAGATACAAAAATTACAATAAGGTATACAAAACAACCGTCTTCTCTGCTTGTCCAGTGAGTTAAGCTGAAGATAATTTGCCACATCCAAATATTCAAAGAGAAATAGCAATACAATCTCTTTTATAATATTCCAAATTTGTCCTCTGCAATTGTTAGTAGGCTCTAACTTGGAAGTCACTCGAGCAGGAACCAAATCTGCTCGAGCGAGGTGCGCACTTAACAAGGGCGATTTTACGGGTATAAGTCGCTCGAACAAGTTTGGTTCTCGCTCTAGCGACTGGGGCACAATTCAAAGGGAAAACTTATGGGTTTTAGATGCTCGAGCGACTTTGGTTCTCGTTCGAGCGACCCGCGACAACTCGTGACGTCTAAATTACGTGCAGATTCCATTTTTTGATCAATTTCTCTTGGGTTAGAAGTAGGATTCGAGACTTCTATATAAGGGAAAGCTTATGGACGAATTTGAGGGCCTTTGTGAGAGAGAGAAATATCATTGTAAAGCTTAGGAAAACCTATCTAGGGTTTTGAGGAGAGCTTTGGTGAGGCTTGAGTGTTCTTGTATTCTTCTGTGATCATTAATATAGTGGATTATCACTGCCCATGGACGTAAGCATATTGCCGAACCTCGTAAATATTGTCTCTTGTGTGCTTGTGATTGTTTTTCTTCTGTTTTGCGTTCTTATTTGATCGTTCATCGTTGGCTAGTTTGTGAGCTTCCGCGCAATAAATTGGTATAAGAGATATTAGGTTTCTGTTCTACAATCAGAGATGGCATCGAAGCCTGTAAAAGTTTCGAATGCGAGGTTTGAGGTTCAAAAATTCGACGGGAAGATCAATTTCGGCTTGTAGTAAGTACAAGTCCGGGATATCTTGATTCAATAAGGGTTGCACAAGGCATTAAAAGGGCTTTCGGGTAAGCCGACGAATATGTCCGATGGTGATTAGGAAGAATTTAAACTTCAAGCGTATAGTACGATTCGGGTATGTATAGCGAAGGAGATTAGGTACAACGTAATGCAGGAGAACTCGATGGCCTTGCTATGGGCCAAATTAGAGAGTCTTTACATGACGAAATCTCTAACGAGTCCTCTATATCTCAAGAAGCAACTGTACAAGTTGCACATAAAGGCAAATACTTCTCTCAACGAACATCTTAATGAATTCAATAGAATAATATCTGAATTATTAAATATTAGAGAAGAGGTTAAGGATGAAGATAAAATACTATTACTTTTTTCTTCCCTCCCCGATTCCTATGAACACCTGGTTACTACGTTGTTCTATGAAAATGATGCTATAGAACTAGAGTAAGTTACAGTGACATTGCTTTGTAACGACATGAGGAAGAGAGGTTCGGATAATAATACATAAGCAGATGACTTGTTGGCTAGGAGGAGAGCAGAGGACCATAAATCCGAAAGGGATAGATCAAAGTCCAGATCTAACTCCAAAAATAGAAAGATAGTAGAATGCTACAACTGTCATGAAAAGGGTCACATCAGAAAATATTGTCCACTGTTACAAACAAAGAGGGACGATGCTTAGGATAAAAAGCAGAAAGGGGTCATTGATGAGGTTGGTATAGTCGAAGAAGCTTTAGATGATGATGAAAACTTATTGTTAGTGGTTTCTGATAAATACTCGTAGAATGTATGGATACTTGATTCAGAGTGCTCCTATCACATGTGTCCAAATAGAGACTGATTCATGTCTTATAAAGAAGTGGATGGTGGAACAGTTTTGATAGGTAACAATATGGCATGTAAAATAGTTGGGAAGGGGAGTGTCAGAATAAAGATGCACAATGGGGTTATGAGAACATTGACCAATGTACGCTATGTTCGGGAACTGAAGAAGAACCTCATATTGCTTAATACACTAGACTCCAATGAGCTCAAGTTTGCAGCTCAAGGTGAAGTTTTGAAGGTGACAAAGAGATCTCTGGTAAATGATGAAAGCAGAAAAGGTTAGGAGCCTTTACTTTTTATCAGGGAGTACAGTGACATATGGAGTAACCGTTTCTACGTCAGATGATAGTGGTTTGTCCTTTAAATAGTTATGACACATGCGTCTAGGGCACATGTCAGAAAAAGGGATGACAGAGTTGAGCAAGCAGAGGTTGTTGAAAGGTGTAAAGGTCGATAAAGTTGACTTTCGTCAGCATTGTGTCTTCGAGAAACAGTGCAGGGTTAAGTTTAACACAACAGTTTACACTATAAAAGACACACTGGACCATATACATTCAGATGTATACGGGCTTTCAAAGGTTCCTTCTATAGGTGGTGTCAGGTATTTCGTTTCCTTTATCAATGACTACTCTCGGTATATATGGATCTATATGATGAAAAGTAAGGATGAGGTGTTAGAAATCTTCAAGAGATGATAAATATTGTTTGAAAACCAAATTGAAAGGAAGGTTAAGCGATTGAGAATAATAATGGTGAGTACACCAGTGGACAATTTCAATAGTCCTGTGAGGAGAACGGTATTTCTAAGCACTTCACAATGAAGAATACACTGTAACAGGGTAGCAAAACATATGAATACAACTCTACTTGAAAAGATAAGATGTATGTTATCCAATGCGGGATTGGGTAGAGAGTTCTAGGCCGAGGCAGTCTGTACAACGTGCTATCTAGTAAAGATATCACCATCTACAACAATAGAGTGCAAGACTCCGATTTAGAAGTAGTCAGGGAAGCCTGCAGATTACCGTGCATTGAGGGTTTTGGTTGTACAACTTACTATTATATCAGAGATAGTAAAATTGACCCAAGGGCTACGAAAGAGACTTTCTTAGGGTATGCAAATAGTGTGAAAGGATACAGGTTATGGTGTCCTGAGTAGAATAAGGTTGCGATATGCAGAAATGTGACATTGATAAATTTGTTATATAAACTTTTAGCAAACAGATAATGAAAATTAGAGAAGAGGTGACGGAAGATCAGTTTGAGGTGGAGTTAGAAACTCCTATAGTTATTACATCAGAGGAAAGTGTAGAAACAGTTCAGAGAGAGCCAGAATAATCCTTAGCAGGTGGAAGACTCAAAAGGATTGTTAAAGCACTAATTTGCAACGATTACGAGGATATGATTGCCTACGCGTTGACGTTGGATGACAATGAGCCATTTTCATTCAAGGATGCAATCAGTGGTAGATGTGCACGGGAATGAAAGACGATAATGTGTGAAAAGATGAATTCTCTTTACAAGAATCAAACTTGGGAACTGACAGAGTTAGCTAAGGGTAAGAGAGTGATTGGGTGCAATGGGTTTATAAGAAGAAAGAGGGTTCTCCGGAAAGTAGTGGTGCAAGGTACAAAGCACGGTTGGTAGCAAAAGGCTATGCGCAAAAGGAAGGCATTGATTACAATGAGGTGTTCTTACCAGTTGTGAAGCGCACTTCAATCCGAATTTTATTATCAATTGTAGCACAGTTGGACTTAGAGTTGGAGCAGCTCGATATAAAAAATAATGTTTCTACACGGTAATCTAGAGGAGGAGATCTATATGAACCAACCTAAATGGTTCAAGTCTCCTGGAGAAGAGAGGCTAGTGTGCAAACTGAAGAAGTCCTTGTACGAGTTGAAACAGTCGCCGAGATAGTAGTACAAGAAGTTTGACACGTTCATGGCGGGTTAAAATTATATTTGAAGTGAATATAATAACTGTGTTTACTTCAAGAGGCTAGTGGATTGCTCATTTATTTACCTTCTCTTTTATGTTGATGATGCTCATACTGCAAAGAGCATGGTGGAAATCAACAAGTTGAAATCTCAACTTGACATAGAGTTTGAGATGAAGGATTTTGACGCAACGAGAAAGATTTTTGGGATGAAGATTCAGAGGCAGAGGCGGAGTATATGGCAATAATGGAGGCAGTAAAAGAAGTATTGTGACTTCAGGGTTTAGTTGGTGATTTGGGGATCGCACAGGAAAGTGTCGATGTGTTCTGCGACAACTATAGTGTTATTTACTTAGCAAAGAATCACATATATCATTCTTATACAAAGCACATTGATATACGGTATCGCTTCGTACGAGAAATAATTAAAGATGGCGATATATCTTTGAAGAAGGTGAGACGAAGGATAATCCTTTGGATATGATAACAAAGGTGGTATCGATGGTCAAGACTAAACATTGTTTGGAGTTGATGAATGTTCAGCAGGTTTGATATTCCTCGAGGTGTTGGAGGCAATGGTGATATGAGTATAGTGATGATCGGAAGAAAGAGTACATAGTGAAGCTTAGAGCCAGGTGGAGAATTGTTAATAGACTCTAACTTTGAAGTCGCTCGAGCGGGAACCAAATCCGCTCGAGTGAGGTGCGCACTTAACAAGAGCGGTTTTACGGGTATAAGTCGCTCGAGCGAGTTTGGTTCTCGCTCTAGTAACCGGGGCACGGTTCAAAGGGAAAACTTACGGGTTTTTAGTCGCTCAAGCGATTTTGGTTCTAGCTTGAGCGACCTACGACGACCCGTGACGTCTAAGTTATGTGCAGATTTAGTTTTTTGAGCAATTTATCTTAAGTTAGAAGTAGGATTCTTGACTTTTATATAAGGGAAAACTCATGGACAAATTTGAGAGCCTTTGTGAGAGAGATATATCATTGTAAAGCTCAGGTAAACCTATCTAGCATTTTGAGGAGAGCTTTGGTGAGGCTTGAGTGTTCTTGTATTCGTGTGATCATCAATATAGTGGATTATCGTTACCCATGGGCGTAAGTATATTGCCAAAACACGTAAATATTATCTCTTGTGTGTTTGTAGTTGATTTTCTTCTGTTTTGTGTTCTTATTTGATCGTTCATCGTGAGATCGTTGGTTACTTTGTGAAAACTTCCGCGCAACAAATTTATCGTCCCCAATAATACGGGGAGAGGAGGGAGATAATCAAAGCCAAAGAACAACATTTTTAAGTATACATTTCATAAAGAAATCGGACTCACAATTGGCTTCCCCTCAATTATGGGAGATTCCCCATTCCTCAAATTGCTGAAGGAATCCATTGATTTTGGGCGACAAGTGCATATAGCTTCATGGACAATTTTTTTTTTATTGAATGCTTAATCATTTTATCGAGGAAACAAAGTAAATAAATTACATAAATACAGTAGCCAAATCAACAATAACCTATCCAAAAAAAACAGGGAGCAAATCACGCGAGAAGACAATATCCAATCTGTGGATTTGGAAAATTGGGGCCTTCTCTTGGTGGAATCACAGAGTGAGACAGAACCTGCTAACATGATTAAATATAAACAATTGCCAATCCAAATTTCTGTTAAATCGATTTATGACACACCTCTTTTCTAGGGTCTAGCTTTGCACTCGAATGGCCATGACCACAGTGTTGCAACTTTTGAACAATCCGGGCTTCATCCCAAATTTCTCAATAAAATACAACAAAAAAAATATATATAAATGTAAAGTGGTCTACCCTCTTAAAAAATGCTGATCATATTAAAAGATCACAACTACTTGAATTATAGTAATCTGTTCAGATTTTCTTCTCCCAGATTATCAAGAGTACTCATAACCCCCTTATTCAGTTGATTTTTGGGTCAAATTGCACCTGTCGTTACTAAAAATCTGCAAAATTTATTCTTCCTCCATTGTTTTAATAAGCTCACATCACCTTTTCATAAAATATTTTATATAAGGTGCTTGAATAATCCCCTAGTATATTTTCCATCATACATTGGTTCCTCTGTCCCTCTAACAACTTGCACTTAAAATAATGTTTTCCCATGGAAACTAAATAGCGTGTTCAGTACTAAATTAATCCCCGATCAAATTACTGAGTTACAAAACGCGTATTAGAATTTTAATTAAAAAACATGATGGGTTTTAGTATTCTTCTCTCTTTTCTCGAGACAAAAATTGGAATCTATTCTTATACCTTCCTACTTGTCCAAGCCAAAAAAAAATCGTTTCTTTTGTTAATTATTGGTCTAAGTCAACAGCTATTGCTCGCCTTCCCCACTTCCACCGAATCAAAAAATATTTTTTGTCTAACTGAAGAGGTGAACTTTTATTGATATAAAAACGGAAATGAGATGAAATTTCGTTCACATATTGCACAAAATAAGCCAGTAACATACTCATGATTGAGCCTTTTTGGTCACCGACGCCTCTGTTTGTTTTTCTTAATTTGACGCGCTCTTAGCTTTCATTTACTGCTCATCTTTAAAACCACCGTCAAATCCTCTCTGTTCAATTCTACCTATTAATTCTCCAAGAAACCCATCACCATGAAAGAAGTTCTCTTCAATTTAGTCACCATCTTTAGTTTTTTCCCAATACTTCTCAATGCCCAACAAACATTTTCAGGAACTTCAGCAAAGGGTTGCAACAACGAAGCAAAAATAGACCCATCTCTATCGCTTCTCTACACGTACAATGACCAAAATCCATCTTGCCAAGCCTTTCTAATCTTCAAATCTCAATTTCCTTACAATTCAGTCTCCACCATTTCGGATCTTACATCTTCAGACCCATCCGAGCTTGCCCGTATCAACGACGAGTCAGGGCTCGCAATTTTCCCACAAAACAAAGAGGTGATCGTGCCCGTCAACTGTTCTTGTTCAGGTTAAGTCCTATCAGGCTAATACATCTTACGTTATCACCCAAGGGGTTGACACTTACTGTAAAATAGCACTAGAAACATATCAGGGGCTTTCTACTTGCAATGCTCTTATGAATGAGAATGAATTTGATGCTTTGAGATTACAAAACAGTACAGAATTGACAGTTCCTCTCAGGTGTGCTTGTCCTACAAGCGATCAAATTGCAAACGGTACAAAGTATCTGTTAACATATCCGATAAATATGAACGATAATGTTTACAAACTTAGCAATAGATTTAATGTTAGCCTACAGAGTATATATGATGCAAATGGTCTTTCTCAACAAAGTCATGTTGGGTATTTGTCACCCACACACTAGCCTCTTTACTTATTTATTAAAACTTGAATTGGTGAGACTTCTTAAACATGGTACAATGAGAATCACCACGCAGTCTAGTGGAATTCCTAATTTATAAGGTTGTGATAATCCCTTTTATATTGTGACACATCCTCTAGATTTAGTCTCCTTGATGAGCTAGGAGACTAATCAAGGTCTATTTAAGGAGAATAACGTCCCCTCTTTATTTATTTTCAATGTTATTCCCATCAATAGAGATAGAAAGAAAGAGAGGTGGTTTGTTCTAAGGGTCGTAATCTTGTACTGAGGATCTGCCGATCAAGCACGTCTTCGCGACCATCCGATCAGGTAAGTAAGATTTATCTTACTAATTAATTGTTCTATTTGATATGTTGATCAAACGATTCTAGCCTAGATCTAAAATCTCCAACAATTGGTATCAGAGCTCTTGGATGGCCTGATTTCGTTTGATCCACACAGATTTTTTTTTAAAAAAAATAAAAAAATAAAAATTGATCGGACTGTTTTAGCCTTGATCGGCTGAATATATATATATATATATATATATATATATATATATATATATATATATATATATAAGGAGCTGATAACAAAAAAATAAAAAAAATTCATGTCACCTTTGGATCGACGGTCCGACGCCGTCAGACACCTTACGGTCGGCGTCGGGGTCGACCGGACCATATCCGACCGTCAAGTGTCAGTATGCATATGGGATAGATCTAAGCCCTTTGGGGTCACGTGCAATTTCAAAAAAAATAATAAAATAAAATGATTGAGTGACCGACGGCCCTCCTCCGGACCGTCGGCCAGCGGTGTCAGGTGATGGTCTAGATAAGCCCCAAAGGGTTGCTGTTGCTTCTGCAACTTTAAAAAAAAAAAAATTTTTAAATCGACGGCCCTATGGTCTCAGAGTCCGATGGACCGGCACTGGCCAATCCAAACGAGTGTCCGACGGACGGCACAGACCGAGCCGGGCGAGGTGTCTCATGGGTGGCCGGATCACAGTCCCATGAACAGTGGCTTGGGTTTTTTTTTTTTTAAAGAAGACGATGAACAGTGGCCTGGGTTTTTTTCCATGGGCCGGGTCGGGTCTGTTGTCGGCCCACATGACCTGGGTGACCTGGTCATACTTAGTCCTTGTACTGCCCTGGCTCACGCTCGACCCATGTGGTCCTTTCACTAGCCCAATGACCCGATCCGCGGCCCAACCCATAAGGCCCGTTGACTCTTCGGCTCACTAGACACTCGGCCCATTATCCTGGCCCATGGCCCTGACCCACTTCCGCCCGGTACCTGACCCTTGGACCTAGCCCATCTCAGCCCGGTTCCATGACCCATCACCGACCCACTATTTTACCTTAGGCCCATATGGCCCTGGACCAGTTGGGCCCATCAACTGATTGAATACAGGTCCAAGACCCAACCCAAACCATTTATATTTTGTCTGCAGCCACCATACTGCACTGCTTCTGTCGGCTGCAGACAAAAGTTTTAAACTCGGAACTTGTTTCCGCAACCAGACTGAACACTTTTTGGGTTCAACCTTTAAAATGCGATATCTGGAGTTTTACAACTCCGTTTCGTGCATATGACCTATTAATTTTGATCTACTCGACGAGATCTATACGTTGGACTGGTCTATGGGACTGTTTAACATTTTTTTGGATATGAAAATTCTAGTCAAAGGTTAATAAATATATTTTGTTCCAAATACATAGTTGAACTGTTTTTTTGAACATTTTGTATGGACACTCTTACACTATCATGTCATTGTTCATAGTTAATACATGTGCACCTTCCCTTTATAACTCTACTTTCTCTAAAATTTAGTAATGAACGTATTTAGGGTATGAAACCTTGAACCAATGACATGATAGAATGCCTTGAGATAGGTTCTTCCTATAAAGGGGTTTAGGAAATCGGTAAAGCAATCGTTCAGGGAAACGTTGCCAAAGTAGGTGTGTAGTCTGCCCAAAGGTGGCCAGCCTATGGAGGTTACGTTATCCTTGAATTTTGAGACAATCGTCTCATTAAGATTACCAGAGCATTCACTTTCGTGAGCTACTACTTCTGGCCAAAGCTGACTTAGAAAACTCACGAAAGGGGAATGGATAGAATAGTTATGCGTGTCTAGGTGAGAGAAGAGCGACGCTTCTGGCCTAAGCTGATGACTAGCTTCGATCAAACTAAAATAAAAATGACTAGGTCTATGCGTGTCTACGGACACGAACTAGGGAGACATACAATAGATCAAAGCTTCTGCCCTAAGGTGATGCTGAGACAATGAGTCATGTCTGTCCCTCAGAGTGGATGGTTTTGCACATGGTTAATACACTCTGATTGAATCGACCTTGACCCCAGGTACGAACTCAAATTATGTAAAGTTCTAAATGAACGTGTGCTGACAATGATCTATGTCATTGTAGCTATGGACGGATCACTGTAAAGAATGTATGGCGAGCATTGAAAAGCTCACTAGTACTAATTATTCCACTTGGCGAATGGGTCTGGATTTGACCCTTGGTTATCTAGATTATGATTTTGTTCTATCGAAAAATAAACCAGCGACTCCTACCGATAACTCTTCAGAGTTTGAAAAAGCTCTGCATGCCAAGTGGGAGAAGGCAAATCGTATGTCCATCATGATTATTCGCGCTTCTATGAGTGAGGTCATCCGTTGTGGTATTAAGACCACTGACACTGCACGCGAGTTGTTGAAAATCATCGAGGATCAGTTTGTTGGGTCTACTAAATCTCTGCAATATGGTTATCTTGTGGAGTTTGTGAATATGCGCTATGATGGTAATGGTTGTGTGAGGGAGTTCATTCTTAAAATATTTATGTTAGCAATGTAGCTCAAGGAGCAAGGTATTCCCATTGAAGAAACAGCTATAGTACATTTAGCTGTTGCATTCCTTTCGAGTTAGTTTGATACCTTTAAAGTAAATTACAATACCCAAAAAGAAAAATGGGACTTGAACCAGCTTATCTCAATGTGTGTAACAGAAGAACAACGGTTGCGGGGCAACAAGGTTGAGTCTGCTCATTTTGCCCACAATCCTGCTCATAAGAGAAATTTTAAGAAAAATGATCAAAGAAAGAATCACTTCACAAATAAAGGGAACAAGAAGGACTTCAAAAAGAAAATTATTGTGAATGATACCGACGATGGCTGTCATTTTTGTAAAAAGAAAGGTCACTTCAAGAAGGATTATTATTTATGGAAAAATGTTATGAAGAAGAAGCAACAAGGAGAAGCTAATCAGCAGAAGCAGCACGAGGAGCCACAGACTGAATGAAAAGCTATTCTTTAGCAATGAGGAGAAATTCTAGACTTTTATTCAGTCTTTTAGACAATTTTTTTTTTTAATTAGAGTTGTTTATAGTTTTTTTTTTACTCCTCTAGATGATAGTTTAACTATTACTTTGGATTCTATTAGTATTTGATATAGTTCTCTAGTAAATAATTTATTTTAATTACAACCGTTGAGACTAGTTATATCAACCTTCTTGCAATTGAGATAATCAGTAGGAGTCAGGAATAAAAGACAACATCAAATTCACTAATGATTATAATATTCCTTAAGGTGATCAAATTAGGATATTAGAGTTTTTTATGGTCTCCTTTTGAGTGGGAGTTATCTCACAAAGGGGCTTCAACCAAAAGTTTTTTAGTGCACGTGATCCGGATGGGAGTGTTAGAAACACTCGAGTACATTAATTGAGTGGGAGTTTCTTCTACAATCTTTACTCCATTCTGTTTTATTGTCGACACTCTTTATATATTTGATTATCATTTGATGCATGTTTTTCATTCTACTCAATATTTATCATGATTATCATTATTAGCATATGCAATGTTGGCCTGGGAGCATAAGTGTTCAAATAAGGAAGCTTGGGCTATCGTGATTAGGCACCACGGTTGTATAGCCTTTATCCTGATAGTTGGGTGATGGTTTTCACGTGGCGTATGCCGTAAGATATCAGGATAACATACCTTAGGGTATGAAGCAGGACGAATGCAGGTATACACACAAGTGATTGCATTAAAGTGTGCATATACTGGTGTCACAAAACCACAAGTAATACTCTTGGGTTCATTAAACAGCAATAATTTTTGTGACCATGGAACTGCCTTATTGTCAATTTAAAGCATGATACATTATAGGCATTCATGATCCATTATTATATTTGTTTCTTGAACTTGAGGGGATGGTGTATTGTACCAAGTTCTTTGAAAGTCAATGATTTTATAAAACTCTAAGGATGACCATCCACTTTTCAAAAGGACTAATTCATGAATTTATTGAAACAATATTTTGGTAGTGTGTGGATCAAGTGGGAGATTGTTGGGTATTTGTGACCCACACACTAGCCTCTTTACTTATTTATTAAAACTTGAATTGGTGAGACTTCCTAAACGTGGTACAATGGAAATCACCACGCAATCTGGTGAAATTCCTAATTTATAGGGTTGTGATAATCCCTTTTATATTGTGACACATCCTCTAGATTTAGTCTCCTTGATGGGCTAGGAGACTAATCAAGGTCTATTTAAAGATAACAACGTCTCCTCTTTATTTATTCTCAATGTTATTCCCATCAATAGAGATAGAAAGAAAGAGAGGTGATTTGTTCTAAGGGTCGTGATCTTGTACCGAGGATCTGTCGATCAAGCACGTCTTCACGACCATCCGATCAGGTAGGTAAAATTTATCTTACTAATTAATTGTTCTATTTGATATCTTGATCAAACGATTCTAGCCTAGATCTAAAATCTCCACCAAGTCATACTCTTTTCCTCTTCACACCGATTTTGATTCTGTTGCCGAATGAACCTTCAAGCTTACAATCCAATACCCACCACCAGTTTCTAGTCCACCCGTATATAATCCCGAGAAGAAAAGACCCAAGAAAGGAATTTACATTGGTATTGGAGTCGGAGGCGGTTTAACTGTTCTAGTCCTTTGTGCTATTTTTTTCCTTGTGTTTTCCCGTCACAAGAAGCTTGGTAGGGAAGGCGAACCTGAAAATGCTATGAAAGGAAAGAAGAAATGGGTTTTGCCGGAAGATCTTCTTGCCGGCATGGCTGATGTCGATCGAGGCTTGAGAGTGTTTACCTTCGAGGAATTGAAAGCAGGTAGCGATGACTTTAGTCCAAAGTGCAAGATCAAGGGATATGTGTACCGCCGAGTAATTGATGGGGATGTGTTTGCCATCAAGAAGATGAATGAAGATGTATCCAAGGAGGTCAATATACTGAACAAGTTCAACCATTTCAATCTTATTACGCTCAATGGTATCTGTATAGGACCAGAAAGCTGCTACCTTGTTTATGAGTACATGGAAAATGGGTCCTTACGAGATTGGCTCAGCAATAAGAGTGGATCGATGGTGCGGAGCTGGAATCAATCGGTTCAGATTGCCCTTGATGTTGCTAATGGGTTGCATTATATTCACAACTTCACGGAACCGGCCTGTGTTCACAAGGATATCAAAAGTAGCAACATTCTTTTGACTGCAGACCTGAGAGCTAAGATCGCCAACTTTGGCTTGGCAAGATCCGTCGAGTCAGAAGGCGGGTTTGCATTGACAAGGCATGTTTTGGGGACGAAGGGTTATATGGCTCCTGAATATATAGAGAATGGGCTAATTACGCCGAAGCTAGATGTCTATACCTTTGGGGTTGTAATGTTGGAGCTTATGACAGGAAAAGATGTTATTATCAAGTCTGATTTAGGACAAGAACTGCTCTTATCAGCGGATGCGATATCAATAATGAAAGGAGAAAATGTGCAAGATGAGCTCGCGAACATCATTGATTCGGGCCTACGACGAAGCGATCGGATGGATCTAGCAGTAAGTTTAGCTAAGTTAAGTGTGGGTTGCTTGAGCCACGATCCCGCGAGCAGACTGAGTATGGATGAGGTAGTTTCAACTCTGATGAGAATTCTAACAATATGCTGAAATGGGAATCCTCGTACGCTATAAAATGGTGAAGATATATGATCTTAGAATGTTGAAACTAAAATTTTGGTTTTTATTCAAGCTATTTTTGTTTTGAGATTAGAAATGTCCAATATATGTACTGTATTTATGCCATGTTCATTATATATAGATAAAATACAATAATGGTTCTTAGAATTTCAAATAGTCATGGATGGGTTGCATGTTTGTGGCATTTCATTGATTCAGGATTTAATCTCAAGAATCCATACCCAGTCAATCTGGCGTGGAGAGGCAATTCTAGGGCTGTCAACGAGTCGGGTTTGCCGGAACCGGCCAGACACATAAAGGTTAGCTTAGGTAGGGTCAGGTTGGGCAGATTTTTGCCTGACCCGAATCGACCTGATATTTTATGATATAAATACGCAGGGTTTTTTAGATTTAGGGATTTTGAACCCCGTTGGCACAACCCTTCCTGTCGGATTAGGAGGGGTCGGGCAGGTCAGGTTGAGTGCCCAAGGGTTGGGCACACCTAAATTTTGGGGCGTTGACAGCAACAGGCAATTAATTAAAAAGACCAGTGGTGGGCCATGATCGTATTCGAAAAAGAAGGTTTTGAAATTTCGGTATCGTAAATTTGCCTAGCGATGATATAAAAAATAAATAATAAAAATAAAATAATTACCACTGCACACGAGATTTTTACGTGAAAAACCCACAGGAAAAAATACGGGATCTATGCCAGATCCAAGGCAACAAATATACTATGAGTTCAAATGTTACAAAAAGTACCAAATGAATGCAGACACACTAGTCCTATCAAACCTTCCCGAACCACAACGTTAGATTCCACTACGCGTTCTCATATATCCACGATTTGTCGCTTTCAACCATCAAGTCACACGATGGTCCACTTGTGTTCAAACGAGCCACAACAACACCTCAGATTTCACCAAGGTCACTCGATTCCACGAGCCAATACACGCTCGAAACCTCAAGCGCAATATTCTTCAGAAGGATAAAAGAAGAACAAAGAGCCTTTGAATCACCAATAAGATTTGATAGAAAGTTTCATAGGTAAGAGGGTTTTCTTCTCTCTCGGGACGGCTGAGTAATTAGGTATAGAGAGATAAGTAGCAAGGAGTCCCAAAAAGTAGAATATATAATCCACGATAAAACCCTAAAAAAGATATTAGAATACCTTTTTCTCGGAGGTAATCTCACGATTGAACCACATATAAGTGGTGGTCAACCACCAAACCAAAGGTGGTTAACCACGTTTCTTTTCGTGGTCAACCATCAAAGTTTTGGTGGTTAACCACGAAAGGAAACATGGTCAACCGTGAAACACATAGCTTTTTGAAAGTAGACTCCTTATAAAACACAAATACATGTGAATAAGTGTTATCCAATCATACATTATAGATCACACGTAATAAGTTAAACTTGGTGACACATGAGAGTAAACTACTAGGTTATCATAAATCCTGACAATAGATTTAACAGGTTTCATAGAGTATATCATTAAAATATGCTCTCTAACTTTTGGAAATTAATCATAGATTATATAAAATAATTATTAATTTTAAACATGAGGGCATAAAAGAAACAAAATTGGAGTACAACCTACATTGATAAAACAACTGGATCTGTTTCCCTCCTTCCCTCCCCCCCAAAAAAAAAAAAAAACACTTTAGATACAACTATAAAACTAAAGACCCATTTAACCAAATTCACAAACAAAATAGCAATTTTAATCCACATTAATTGAAACCCTGGCAACTTAGCCAGATTACTTTGAGTGGTCAACTTATTGCCAAATCTATTAACTTCTTTATAACAACAGTCTTTTTAGTCTTTTTGAATGATTGTCACTATTGCGTGGAAGCTCACAAATAAACTAATGATCTTACGATGAACGATTAAATAAGAACGCAAAATAAGAAAAAAATTAAACACAATCACACAAGAGACAATATTTACATGATTAACGTCCACGAGCAACGATGATTTACTTTATAGATGATTCTACAAGAATACAATAACACACAAAGTTCTTCAATCGCTATTATTTTGAATATATTGCAACCAATTCGAGCCTCTCACACCGCTATCATGGTGGTAGTGGAAACCATAGGTCATCTCTTTCATATTGGAGGACACGTGATTCACCTGCATTGAATGCACTTTTGATGAGATACATAACATAGAAGTCATCGTCCAAGGGGTATGCTGATTCTTTTAGACGAAAATACTCTCTTTTAAGTATGAGACGCCCAACATCCACCATTACTGCTAAGGGGATGAGATTCGACATGTCGTGGTGATTTAGATGACCGTAGATCAAGATCACGTGCATACTTATACTTACCTTGCACTAACACAACCATGTTACGTGAGTCAGTCTAGCATGAGCTATATCTAAGTATAGTTATGAGTATTGTACCTAATTTCAGCTATGTATGTGTTGTCAACTCATAGAGGCTAACACCTGTCTGTAGTTAGTTCACGTCTATATACGTGTTGTCCACTCACCATCAACTCTGGATTGTATTATATTTAATTATACTCATAGAGTCATAGGTGTCCAGAGAGAGTCTATTACAAGTCATACCCTATTTTAGCAATGTGCAGGGTATGTGTTGTCAACTCACCATCAATTCTCGATTATGTTATATTTGACTGTACTCATACAGTCATAGGTGTCTAGAGAGAGTCTGCTACAAGTCATACCCTGTTTTAGCCGTGTGCGGGTATGTGTTGCCAACTCAATCAAGGATGGTCTCTTAGCTACGTATGTGTTGTTAACTCATAAAGGCTAACAACAGTTTGTAATTAGTCCACATCTATATAATAAACACACATACAATACTTATTCATCACCTCTCAACTTCTAAGGCCTTTTGTTCAACACCCACTATACACATTCATGGCAACCCTACCACAGAGAATTTCAACAGAAGTACTTCTTAAAGTCGATCGATTCATTCTAATCAGGTTTGCAAATTTTACATCATGGATCCGGAAGCCTTCCCATTCAGCGATAACTTTTATACCATGTACGTCATCGAGGACATCTTCAAACTTCATGAGCCTTATTTATCCCCTTTTGAGGGAGATGATATGTGGTGTATTTCACCTTATAATACTCTACAGCAAATAAACGAACGACGCCTAGGGGCGACTGAGCTATTGGTAGTAAATGATCTTTCGACATATGTCCTGTGGATTATAGGCAGATTTGAATTTGCGTTTCGCAATGAATTCTTGCTTATGTTTGGCCCGTCAATGTGGTCCTTCGATCAACCAAATGTAATTTCTTTATGGTCTTGTATTCGTGGACGCACGTCCTGAGAACCGGTATAAGACATTTTGCATTGATGTCACCCAATGGTTCGACTGATTAGCAGACGTGTAATTCTACTATTTTCTATCTACATCGTATTAGGTCTCGAATCTCCCTATCTTCTACTATTTCCTAGATGAGTAAATTTCAATTACTTTATTATGCAGATCTAATTTAGAACCATCTCCAATATTTAGTTTAGTTTGCATGCTATCTAGTGAATTTAAGAGTTACCTCAGTTTGACGCCTATGAAATTGATTTAGTTTGCATGTTGTCATTTGAATGTAAGGGTTACCTTTATTTGACGCCTATGAAAATCAAACTCCGATGGTACGGAGCTTAAGTTGGTCGCCTCAACAACTTTAAGATAACTCCGTGAGACCTCATAGCCCACGTAACATCGTCGCATCTAGTTCTGAAACCTCTGAATAAATAAATAATTGAAAACAACAAGTCATTATAGTTTGTTCGAGATAAAGAAATGAAAGAAAAAATATACAACGGATAGTGGAAGCAAGTAAGAATACGTGAAGAAATCTCTAAAATGATTTTGGAGGCACTGTGTACGTGTGCGGAAAAAATGTTCTCTTTAGGAGATCTTTTACAACTCTTTTGATTGTGACCAACCTCCCTACAATTGGCACATCGCCGACATGCGACCACCTCACCGACACTCTTTCTTCTATTTTTTTTAGGTCGTCCGATTGGTATCCTGGAAATTGGTGGCTTAACTATTCTTTTCTCTATAGGTTCCACCCAATTATCGCTACTTAGAGTGGCATGAATAACATGCTTGTAAGTCTTGTGGTATCTATCTACCGTGAACTAGTCTTGGACGTACAAATAAGGATTTGTGCAACGATTATTTATGACTGCCAACACATGCTTACATAGGACGTCCAAAATATCAAATTGGTGACAAGAGCACATGTGTTTTCCCAGATGCATAGTATTTCTAGTATCTCCAACAATTAAAAATTCATCAAAATGAAAGAGGAATGTAGTATACGTAAAGATACTCTATCATTTTCTTTAAGAAACTCTTCAGTCTTTGGCGTCATAATTGTGGTCCACTTTTCAACCTCGTTTCTTTTGTTGTAAAAATATTTCATCACCTTCCTATACGTACTTTCTATCAAATCAATGATCGAAAGCTCCCTAGCATCTTTGAGTACATTATTGAGACATTTAGACCATGATGTAATCGTATGTTCGTACCTCTCAATAGGAAAATGTGGTCTAGCCCAATGATGCTTTCCAATCCGGACAATGTAGTCATACGCTTCAGATATCTTCTAAATTTTACTCAGTTCTTTATCAAATTTAATTTCGATATACGTATAACATGATTGTTTTACGTGCTCTATTACAAGTTCATTCTTGTACATATTCCTCAAATTTTTTTAATATAATATAAACAATACCCATGCGAAGCGTATTGAAATACTTTTGGCATTGCTTGACCAAGACCTGCCAATCACTTAGATTACTACACATGAATCATATCTAATTATCTCTGCCAACCCATGTAAAAAATATTCTCAAAAACTACAATTCTTTGATTCCACCACGACAAAACACAGCGAAAATATCCTCTTGTTCCCATCAGTGCCGATAGCTATTATTGGATATTTAAAAGTTATTTGAACTTGTCTTTTCCCAAGAGCTGTGTCCTATCATAGTTATGTGTTCTTTCAATTGAAGTGTCTTTCTAAAGTGGTATGCCTTTTTAAAAGAAGTGTCTTTCCAAAGTAGTGTCTTTTCAAAATAAGTGTCTTTCGAAATCATTATTTTAACAACTATATTAGAGCCTCCCTTCTCTCTGGTTCTTGCTATAAAGGTCTTGATCAGAGCATTCTTACAATATTTAGCATTCTGATAGTTTGAACGGATTCACAAAATCCTTCACAAGAACACAACCGGTTCGTTGTATCCTGAAATCAGTTTGTTGGTAACCTGTTGGTGATCACTTTGTCGAAGTGGTGGGAGCAAATATTGGTTTAAAGACAATGATATTTCTCATACCTCGGACCGGTTCCCTGTACTATTTTGGGTTAACATTTCACAAATTTTCTAACAACTATGAGGAGTGAAGCACTATAAATGTGTACAATGGAGCGAAATAAGTGGCCGCAAGTACTTCCTAAATGAATCAATGCATGGCCCAAATGCCCAAAAATTCCTTAAGAATGTATTTTCTTCCTTAGTCTGTAGGTATACAATGCATTGAGGATTCACACGTTTCAATTTCTTCATATATGATGGGAGCAATTTATAAGACCCATTCCAACTACCTCTAATCTCATTGAGGGCCATGTCTTTTGCATGCCAAGCCCTCTGATATTTTATATTGGACTGTAAGCGTGTTCTCACACCACACATTATCTGCTTAGGCATGTAGTTATTATTTTCTTTCAATTGGTCATTGACAATTGATGTTACCTAAATACTTTTAGTTTGACAGTGGCTTTGTTATCTATCTCGTGGCAACTCACAGGTATGCACTGGAGTAAATCTTTTAATTTTAAAATAATCTGAGTGTCTCATCTTCGAAACATGTATACGCTAAGAACATCCCTCTTCATGACATTGGGCAACAACCTTCGGATTAGTTTTGGTCGGTTTAATTTCGAAGTTCTCATGCATTGAAAATTCTCGCAAAGCATTCTGGAATGCTATCTTCCCAATAAATATTTAATTTAAATTGAGAACACCGTCTTGGCTAGGAACACCGCTCACTTGTTACGCCTCATAAATTATATATACGTCTTCAAAAATAGGAAGTATAAGGTTTGTGTCACAAATGTGAGGTTGTGTAATATCAACCACTTAATCATTGTGCCCTGGCTCGCTAACAAGAGGTTTACCACTACTTTCTTTTCGCCTTATACACATGTTTTTGTCATGTTCACCCCCTGCGCTCAATAATGGTCTTTGCATCAACAATTCCTATACATACATCTCTACTACCTCTTTTGGAGAATGTAGTAGCTTTCTCATTCCCAACTATACTGATATCATATGTAATGCCCTCTAACACACCATGCATAAATGTTTTTATATTTTCGTTTGGTGGATAGATGGGGAGATGCGTCAAAATCGCATCGGCTTCATTTTCACTCTCTGAAACACATGTCACACCAACATGTCTGTTGATGGACAACTAATCAATTATCAAGTTAATAAATCTAATTTACGAGGCAGTCTTAGTACTATTATTTTAGTAAATTGAATTAACCTTTCATGTGAGGATGAAGTTGCAGTAGACTAAGTAATTACTGTTGTGATAAATGAGGATGACAAAGTACGCTCCTCGCTCCTACATCAATGTAAATAAATTAACTTAATCCAACAAAGACATAAATATTTGTCTATATTATGAATATAGCGAACTATTCAAGAACGGTGAAAAGTATATTACGCACCTTCTAATATAGAAACTATTCAGGTGGGTGACGGGAGTTTGATGTAGAGTAATCGATGCACTTATAACTCTATTACGTTGAGTCTCAAACTTCTCTGATAGGGTTGTAATGAGAAGGGACTCGGTGGGAGTTAAGCCGTCAGAGAAATCAATCGAAGGATATGTATGTCAATCACTGTCTTGTTGAAAATGAGCTTTATGTACGTAAATACATACACTATACCCGACAAACCGTGGATAATGCGCCATCTCAAGCGCGTTATTATTGTCATCAAGGTCTACCACATACTTTTCTCCTCTTGCTTGTGGCATTACATAGCTAAGCCTTATCTTTGTATTTTTGATCCGAAATTTAGTCGATCACCTCATTTATTTTGACAATTAAATCATCCAAACTTATCTCTCTGTTCACAACCAATACTTTCCTTTTTCAGCCTTCGTACAACGATTTCATAAAGTCGAAATCTTCTAAGTATCCATCATAAAGGATAATAGGTAAACTTTCTCTTCGGACGTAGCCATCGTCTACTTTTACTAACATGAACTGTGACCAAAATAAAGTTAAGTTAGACTAATCACTAGATAGCCTAACTACATCAGAAATCATCAACAAGAAGGATAATCCCAAATCTGTTCTTAATTTAGAAGCCTAAACATCTATAATCTTCATGAAATAAGAACTTAAGACACCAAATCTGTTCTCTATAATCTAATTTGTCAACTCATAATACATTGTGGAACACTCAACATTCAGTTTGCATCTCTGTAGTGCAATTTGTATCACCGTAGTACGGTTTGCATCACCCTAGTATTATTATAAGCGCAGACTGCACTAGGTAATTTGCAACCGCACTACGAGTATGTGTTGTCAACTCACAATGCATTGTGGAACACTCAACATTCAGTTTGTATCACCGTATTGCAATCACCCTAGTGCAGTTTGCATCACCCTAGTATTGTTATTACCGCATACTGCACTAGGTGGTCTCCAACTGCACTGCGAGTAATCCTATTACAGTTTAATACTTCATTCTGCACTTTAGTACACTGAAAGTGTAGTTAGAATGAATGTCGTATAGTTTTCTACCATAGATTGCACTTATGGATCCTCAAAGTGTTGTTTGAAGAGTAAGAGTTGCAATGTAGCATAGAAACTACACTTTCTAGCTCCAAAGGGGGTGAAATCAAGGCCGCAACTTGCAATGTGTTTTTATTTCTCATTGCCGAAAAAAATTTAAACCCATCCTAATCCCTGAGACTCATCTTTCTAAACTCCAAACCCTAGTTTTACATTTATACAAATTTTACCTAGTGTATGAAGAGAGAAAAAAGAAAGAGAGAGAGAGAGAGAGAGAGAGAGAGAGAGAGAGAGAGAGACTTACAGTGACCACCTAGAGGATCGATTGCAAGGGGGGTCTCGGTGACGAGCTTTTCAAAAAGGAGGGGAGGGAGAGAATGAAAGAAAGGGAAAAGAGTTGGAAAGAGGCTTTCGACCCCTTTTTTATGAAGGGTATATTTGTCATATAAATTAAAAGAGGCCTTACTATGATATTTTAAACATGAGGGATCCGTAAATAATAAATTAGGTTATGAGAGGATTTTTCCCGGAAATTGGCTTAATAACTTATAAAAAATTCCAAAGACCGTAGTCACATCTGAGTTTGAATAATTCTTGTTGTTTTAATAACGGGTAGCTTAAAAGTACCCATGGAATGACAAAATCTTGTAGGGTATCTATACTAAAAACCATTGATACTTTAAATTAGACGCTGGAGATCGTTTTTCATTCCAATCTTCCACATAAGTAATCTTGAAATCATGGGACACCTATCAGATGATAAATTTTTGATTTCACATGATACAGATTCCAAAATAGTGGCCCTCAATTCACAAGGCATACATTACGCTCAAACGTGACTTTAGGGCTACTTTTTTGGGATCTGTGCCATGTGTAATCGAATCTTGACTGTCTAACATGTGAGTCAGGATCTCAAGATCTCTTCTATGGAAGATTGGAGCGAAAAATGATCTCCATTGTCTCATCTGATTTAAAACAATCAATGGTTTTTAGCATAGGTGATCAGCAGGATTCGATGGTTGTGTTTAATGGTACCCTTTAATAACTTATAAAGAATCCAAAAGGGATTGGCCAGGTTTGAATGTTTATTGGTACGAGTATTTGCAATCGAAGATTGGGTCTCTACAACTCATGGTTCCATTATTAACACTATTGACTGACTTGAATCAGACAACTAGTTCCAATCTTTAACAATAGATCTTGAGATCATGGCCCGCCTGCTAGACGGTCAGACGTTGATTCCACATGGAAAATTTCCCCAAAAGTGACTTGAGAACCCTTCTCATGTATGTCATGATCCGTTCACTTTTGGGGATGTGTACCTCATGGAATCAACATCTGACCATCGAATAAGTTGCACATGATCTCCAAATATCTTGTGTGAAAGATTTTGACAAATGATCTTTATCGTCCGATTTGTGCAGTCAACTGTATTAATGGTGGAACTATTAATTGTGGAGACCGAATCTTCGGTCACGAATACCAGAATTCTTTTGGGACCAGTACACTGAGCTCCGCCTGGCACTGAAAATATGTTTTAGCTGTCAGGTGGAATAAGGCCGCGTTGTTTAATTTTTTTTATTTTTTAATAGAATAAAATTGAAACTAAAAATTACATCTTCAAGTTTTTAGAGAAATGTTTGCAAAACAAGGCATGACGTTGTAGTCTTTGAACGGCCAGACATGATTTTTAAAAAATTACAAAATAAAAGACTTATTTTCCCAAAGACCTAATGTGGTAATTTTGCTTAACTCGTTATGTTCCAACTTAAATGACAAAATTAGGTTAGCTAGCTGTTTAGGTAAGAAAATATTATAAAACAGGGCACGAATTGCTTGTTATATATATATATATATATATATATATATATATATATATATTGAAACCATGCTCCATCCTGCGAATAACTGCAACTGCGCCTAATTTTGCATAAATCCCTTTTTTTAGGCCTCAAAGTTGACTTGTTGATGTTAAGTCAACATGTTACATCAAAATTCAATTTTGACCTTTTAATTTTTTACTTGTTTTATTTCATATGCACAACATGTCGCAGCTTCACTTGGTACCAAAGCAGTATTTTAGCTGTCACATATATGGGTCAAAAAATTATCCGATATCGATATGTATCGCCCGATATGTATCGGTTTTAGACCCAAGCGGTACGATACATTGCCTATGTATCATATTCCCTAAAAAATAGGGTAATTATCATCGGATACAGATAATGTATTGCCCGTATCGTACGAAACGGACGATACTTTGAAATTATCGAATGATAATTTGATTTTTAATTTTTTGAAAAAAAAAAATGTATCAAAACGATACATTCAATGTATTGAATGTATCGGACGATATGCGATACGTATCGTCTTAAACTTCAGGACGATATGTATCGAAAATCTGATATTTTGACCCTTGGTCACATGAACTTCCGTGCGTGTGAGTGTGTGAGAGAGAGAGAGAGAGAGAGAGAGAGAGAGAGAGAGAGAGCTAGCTGGGGGATATGCACCTTATATCCTTTCCACAAATGTGCTTCTTTTCTATAAATAAGCCGCCGTTAGAGCATCATTAATGGTGCATCCCATTGTCTTTTACTTATGTGGTAAATTTGGGATATGATGCACATGCACTCCAATCTTGTATCCTAAATTGGAGTGTCTCATTTACAAAAGGTAAATAAAATATATTATATTTAAAATATTAGATACAAACTTGGTATCCTACCAACTTGGTGTCCTATATACACATCACATATGAGATTTTCATTGAAAAAAAAAGTAATGTAATGTCCCAAATATAGCAGTTGGAGCCTTCAATGGGGATAATCCAGCATGTACATACCTGAGATTATACAGTTGGATGCCACGTGTACATTACAACATCGATCAAATATATTATATGATAAAAAAATAATTGTTTAAATAAATGGTGAATTCTTTTTAAGGAAAATCGAACTTTTGACTCATTAAATCAAAGCCATAGAAATAAATTTGTCTTCCATAAATAAGTTTTAGTAATATGGACAGCTCCACATCACACGGAAAATGCTATTTTAGCGTCATGTGGAGCTTCTATAGATCAATTTTCTTTTAAAAATGACTAAAGTTAAAATTTGAAAGGTGAAATAGTACAAATTTCAATCCTCAAAACAAAATATAGGATTGATAATTCTTTTTGAATTCTTTTTAAATAGTGATTAAATAACTTAACCTTGCTCCCAATAGAATCTTAGTGCAAGAAGAGTGGTGCACTCTTTATTTCTTCATATATGTGTAAACTGATAAAAGGGGTGACACCCTTGAAACTGATACCTTCGTTTTTCGGGAAAAATATTTGGATATTTTCGCACTTCAAATCCAGTCCCACCTAAAAAAATTTGGGCAAAATCGGATGCTTATTCACCTTTAAAAAGGTAGTCAAAATTGGGAAAAAGAAAATCAGTGCCCTTCAATAGAGGGGGCATTACCCTATGTTTGACCTATAATTTGAAAGGCAAAAAAATCTAAAAATCAATTATTATTTTTTTGTAAATCACATCCCCACGACGGCTGTATTGTCAAAAACAGGTGTTTTTTTTCATTGACATGCCATATGACAGGTGATCTAACCTGTGAGTAGCACTTCGGTGCTACTCTCGTGGGTACTAACCCTTCTCCCGGGCTTAGGGCCTATAGCACAATGGAAGGAGGTTGATAATATTACAATCTCAAGGTAACAGGTACTGAGTCCAGCTTACCTATAAAATAAATCCTTTCCTAATATAAATAAAAAAAATTTAATTTTACATTTTGAAAGTATTTTTAAAAGAAAAGAAAAAATAAATAAAAATCCCATATCAGCCACATCTCCAGGCATATCAGCCAAGAGTCAGTCTTCGCTTACAAAAATGTTAAAAAAGTTTAAAGAAAACGTTGAACCATGGTTCCTAATGCGTAGCCGTAGAGGAATTAGGAAGGAGGTTTCCGAAACACGGAAACACAAATCCACTAAAGAGTCTGTTTGGATAAAATAATTGGAAAATAATAGATTTGGATTTATAAACAGGGAATCAATAGGATTTTGTGTTTATCCAGTGTTTGGATAAGGTATCAAAAATTGGAAGATACCGATACATATCGGTTTCGGGCCGAGCCGATACATATTGGTATCTTGTATCGGATATTGGCCGATACGTCTCAGTTTCGACCAAGACATCTTATTTTCTGTCTTGTCTTTTTTTTTTACAATATCGGCCGATTCGTATTAGCCCCGGGCAAACCAATACCCGAGACCCATACCCATTTTGAAACCTTGGTTTGGATAACCTTACAAAAAATAGTAGAGCATGAGCACCTTACAAAAATCTGATGAAAATGAAAGGAGAGAACGTAGACATAGTGGAGAGAATGAGCACCTAAAATGTGGGTACCTTATTTACAATCATGAAACATTGAACTCACCCATAGTGGAGAGAATGAGCACCTAAAATGGGGGTACCTTATTTACAATCATGAAACATTGAACTCACCCAATCTCCTCCAATCTGACATGCACTGATTGCTTTGAATTGGATGATGGAGCTCATCTTTTATTTTGATCTCCCCCAAAAATAATTTATAGATTATGGGAGTACCATCAAACAGTTAATTTTGAATTCTACGTAACACACATCTCAAAAAATATACTTGAATGTACAATGGCTATGTGATTTTAGCGTCACTTTTGGGTTGTGTGCCACAAAATAAAAAAATTGACCATCTGATGGTATGCTCATGATCTCAAGATCAATTTTGTAAAAGATTGGTACGAAAAATGATCTATATTGTCTGATTCAAAATGGTCAATACATGCCAACTGCAGGAGATGGGGTGAGGGGTAAAGATTTCACAAAAATAATGATACCCAAAAGAAACAGAAAAAAAAAACCCCATGTGATGGGCGGAAAAGATAATGCAAAGGTCCCCTTAGATTTTTTTTTTTTCGT
This sequence comes from Chloranthus sessilifolius, assembly GCA_021018995.1. NCBI lineage: Eukaryota > Viridiplantae > Streptophyta > Magnoliopsida > Chloranthales > Chloranthaceae > Chloranthus > Chloranthus sessilifolius. Next base: position 58,845,519 of record CM037590.1, on the reverse strand, counting down.
AAAATATTAAAGCTTGGGATTAAATTTTCTTACCCATATTTGGAACCCAAACACTACAAAACAGCGGATTTATAAATCCAAGTCTTCATTTCAATCATTTTCCTTATAGCCAAACACACCCTAAGAAATTTGAATGTATTTGCACATTGCTTGATTCTAGCTTCCAAACTCCGGTATGATCCTTACCCTCCAAGCTATAATGGCATGATCCTTACCCTCTAAACTGTAATGGCAGTCAGAGGCCAAGCCAGGATTTTTTCATAGGATTGTTATCTAATCAATTAATATTAGAAAATTGTATAATTTTTTTCTAAGCAAACGCTAAAAAAATAATTTCTACAAATGAAATCAGATACAAAATAAAATATAATCATATACATATCGATTAGGTCGTTTCAACAAAATTGACCTAATTCAAAATCCCCTCGAAGAATGACTACGAGGTAGTATCATCCTCCAGAGAGTAAGATGATGTGACAGTACATTGCAGGGAGCTCGTGAAACAATCGAAGCTATTAAATATATCCCCATGATGAATGGGAAGACCCATTGTTTTTTTATTTAAAAATTTTGTTGCCTTTATAAAATTATATATATATTAAGTTTTTTTTTCACTCTTTGCATATCTTAGTGAATTGCTCTAGTAGTAGACTTAGTGCTTTGTGAAGGTTAGGTTTTAGGTTCAAATCTTGTTATGTATAATAAATTTCTTAATTTTTATAATTAATTATACTAGAACCTATATATCATATATTTGAGTATGTAGCTCTACAACATAGTAGAGCCTGTGAGAAAAATCTCTCCAAAAATAAGTTGCACCTAGATGGAGGAGAGCTCAAAAATAAGCCAAAATTGTAAGATTTAGTAAAATTAAAGAAGAAATATTTATTATGAAAACAAATATCATAAAAAAGTTTGTTTGAAGATTTTAGATAATTTTTTGTGGTCAATATAATTTTGGATGGATGAGAATCCACTAATATAAATTAGGACACCTAAAGTGCAGTAACAAATTTTTAGAAAGTTTGCGTGGTCAATTGACCACCTAAGTCATAACGTGGCTCCACCACTGACGGCAGCATCGGCTAGCTTCCTCGCCGTCACAATCTTCTTTACTATGCTCCCCATCTACCAAGGGTTCCATGAGTTTTGTGAATTTCCAAGGTGAATGATAAAAGCAGCGCTCAAAATCTCGGTTTTTGGTACCGGCTAGCTTCAAAACTGATATATAGCAGTTTTAGGCAATAGAGTAGTACGCATTGGCCAATACGCAGAAATATATATGCATAGATATATTCAATGTATCAAACTGGTGACCTCCAAAACCGATACGTATTGTATAATGGATTTTATCAAAAAATTTGAACCATGGCTAAAAGGGAAGAAGTTGACTAAAGAGCGTGGGGCAGTAATACTTCCCATATTAATAATTATGAAAATATTGGTGTGTATATATATATATATATATATATATATATGTTAAATATTGATCTTAAGTTTTTGAACATTTTTCTAAGAAGTTAAAACACACTGAAGATAAAATAACATAATTTTATACACATGCTAAAAGAGTAATCATTGACAAATCAGCAACCAGAAATTGTTAACATCATTCATGGCCAATGGCCATAATACCAAACTACAACAAATTGACAAATCAATCATAAGCATGGGTAAAAATCTCATACGAAACTGATAAGTTTCGTCCGTTACATATTCGTTTCAGAGCAGACCGGGTCGAGATATATTGAATGTATAAACCCATATAATTTCATATGCATCTGCCAATCTGCATACATTATTTGTTTTTTTGATAAGGAATCTGCATACATTATTAATTTGTCAATCTATGAGCAGAAGATGGAAAATTAGGGAGAGATTCCTAACTTGGTTGATTTTTATCAGATCTCTCCACACAAAAAAATATGGGTCGTTTGTGGTATACTAATGTATCGTCCAAAACCGATACATATCAAGACTTTTTCAAACATTCCAAAACTTTTGGCAACATTCTACAAACCCTGTAACTAACATCTAACAAGCCCTTATGGTTGGCTAAAATTTCAAACATGAGCACACCCACCCATATGCAGAGGATAAAAATCAGATCAGTGTACAACATAGAAGAGTCAATTTATTCAACTTTCAAAAGTTTAAAATAGCCACAAAAAGATAAGTGGTCACTTATGAGGGATTACAACTACAACATGTATATTCTTATATGCTTCAGCCCTAGACTCTAGTATGAGGGCCAATCAATTACCTGTGGGGAAAAAGATCGTATACTGTGGGGAAAGAGATCATATATAAATCTCAGATCTTCAGTATGGGAAGGACCCTGTCAGCCGAATATGGTCAAGGGTCCGTCGGAGGCCGTATTGGAGCACTGCCTTGTTACCATTTCTGAATCCATCTCCATATGCAGACGAAGTATCGGATTCGATCTGATGTTTGAAAAAGTCCCCAAGCTTCTTCTCAAACTGAGACCTTGTGCCCTTCTTTGTTGAAGAGGACGAAGAAGACGAAGAAGTTGATGCGACATGACTACCAGACCCTGACATGATCTCCGAATCCAGCCACATGTGAGCTAACACCTGGCAGATGCCTTCTTCGACATCTGGACTAAGAGTCTGGAACCCTGTAAGACAGCACCTGAATTTTAGCAACTTAAAGATTCACGTAGTTGTTGAATAGTTTAATAATACTTCTCTTTTCTTTTTTGGAGCAAATATTGAAAAAAATGGATCAAAGACAAAAGTCGACGAATGAAACACTTCTTTTAAATTATGGAACTCCCTATGGCTGTTGAGCTCCCTGAATTTAATCTCTTTACAATGAATTACGACATTGTTGAATGATATTCTCAAAATAGAATTCTTAAGATATTTAACCATAACTAGGGCCGTCAAAAGGTTGGGCCAACCCATTACCTGATCCAATCCGACCAGGTTTTTGAACAAGATAAGGCACATAAACTTGACTTGCCAGGTTGGGACAGATTAGGCAGGGCAAATTTTGGCCCGACCCAATCCTACCCGATAATATGTTATATATCAATTATATTTATTGCTATATCATATATTATTTTTTAACTGGATCAGCCCAACCTGACCAGGCTTTTTGGGTCGGGCGGGCACATGCTCTTGGATTTTGAACAAGATAAGGCACATAAACTTGACTTGCCGGGTTGGGTCAGATTAGGCAGGGCAAATTTTGGCCCGACCCAATCCTACCCGATAATATGTTATATATCAATTATATTTATTGCTATATCATATATTATTTTTTAACTGGATCAGCCCAACCTGACCAGGCTTTTTGGGTCGGGCAGGCACATGCTCTTGGTTGTTGAGTCAGGTCAGGTCAACCTAGACTTTCGGTCGACTTGACACAACCCAGCCCTTCACAGCCCTAACCATATCGCAAACAATGTACTAATGAATAAGAGACAGGGAATCACCGTTAAGCCGAAGCCATGCATGCATCATCTCATGAGCTAGGATTGAACCAGTCAGCAATCTGTATGCAGAAACTTTTAGCACAATGACAATATCATCTAAAAAAAAGTAATTTGTTATTGAACACTTTCATCTAAGTTGATTTAAGTCAATCTAACACCGTCCAATCCGTGATCAAATGATGTAACAATGTGGAGAGAGCATGTTCCATCACCTGACAATATGGACAGGTGAAAGGACCAAACAATTGATCTTATTGCTCCAAGTCAATATGCTAGTATAATGATATTACGAATAAGCACATATGCCAAGTAGCAAAATCTCACTGGAGAAGTCGGATGAAATCATCATCATATTGACATTTTATTATTATTATTATTATTATTATTATTATTATTATCGATATCATACGTATTGACATAGTGATGACAGGAAGAGAAACGTAAAGAAGAAACAGTACCTTGGGAGCCCAAATAAAATGAGAATGGCTGTCACTTCACATTGGCGGGTGACTCTATATGGCTCTGTTATCAGGTCAAAGATATTTCCCACTCCAATCCTTGGTTTCCTTAAAATCTGGTATTTTCAGAAAAAAAGAAGAAAACTTGATCTCTTAAAAAACCAAAACAAAAACAGTTTCTTATCAAGAAACAAATTATTTTACTTTCTCAGAGTTACATTTCCGAAGAACCCTTACAGAGCGGACAATCTGTTCCTCAGAAAGGCAGAGTCCTCTTGTCTCGGGCATGTGATGATTACCCTGCTCATAACAAAGACCAAAAACATTCTTTAAGCATCAAATAGTGTTTTAACAAATGGGTCATAGCCAACAAGGCAGCGAAAGCTCAACCCAAGGAGAAAGTATTTATTAAGATTACTTAAAAAATGCTGAAAATTTGAGGTGTTCAATGAAGCTGCCGTACATTCTTTTCTCCCTCCAAGGCCTCATTTAATGCTTGCCTCTCGACTAATAGCAACGGAACTTGCTGCACCACTTTCATATTCAAGCCTTCGTAAAAATCTTGGATGTCAAGGTAAAGAGGTTGACATTCGCTGGTATCCATAATTGAAGAATCCAAACATTCCAGACAAAGCTTCCGGCCGTCACCGAGAGAGATGTATTGGGTGTCTCGAGGCTGGGATTTCAGCACATAAAATAGTTTCAGCAGCTTAGAAGCACATATAGATTATTAACATTCCTGAGCATAGCTGGATATGACTTTTTTGAGCTGGCATTAAGAACTCGACCCGACTGCCAGGGGTGGAAGTTGGGTTAATCTCCTCTTGTCCAAATGATCAAGCCTTGGGAGCCACACTGCTGTTAATGAGCATGAAAATCAGTGGAAGTTAATTTTTGACCTTCCACTGATTTAGGTGCCCAAAATTATCAGCACATTTACTGAGGTAATCAGTTTTGAAATTGACCCAAGTGCTGCTGCTGGCACTCGGGTCGGTACCTTATACTACACTTCTTTTCCCTTGGTAATCTGAAGTCTTCTGATACTAAAATATTTCAGACTAACCTCCATTCGTTCACAACTACAGCAACGGGGAGTACCATCAGACTCATGCGAGGGGCAATATTTTTGTTCCCAGAAAGGATGCGCCCTATATTCGATGAGACCAGAAAAATTTGTTGGAATCTGAAAGAAAAGTCCATAACAATGCCACATTTAGCTCTAATACCATCCTAATTCCAAAACTAAAAAATGAACCAAGACGCGCACACGCACCAAAAAAAAAAACACAAGCACAGATTCAACATGAATCCTCAAAGAAAACATAACTAAGACAAAGTTATTCATAAAAATAAAATAAACAGTCTCAATTCAGAAAAGGGGATAAAAACAATGAGAATACAACAAATCCCAATTTTGAATCTCCGACTAAATCAACGAGACAAGTTCATGATTTCTTCAAAAAGGATGGCCAAAATGACCAAAGGTTAAGCCTTAAGTTTCAAGAGTATGATAACCAAAGGTAACTTAGGTGTTATTCACCAAAAATGTGAGACACAACCAACCAAAGTTCAACTCTTGCTAACTTTACTTTCATTGCATAAACAAGCTGATGGGGACGCCGCCTAAAGGACCTACGTTTCAGGCTGTACAGGGTGTACCGGCAGCGGAAGAAGCGGTGGAAGGACCAGGGAGCGTAAAAAAAAACCATCGAGGAAAGAGGCACAAGAGCATCAGGCGACGGACGTCCGTAGACTTTGGGCGGACGTCCGGATTTTGAGGGTCTCACTGTTTTTTGTGAGACGGACGTCCGTAGTGCACTACGGACGTCCGTAGATAGGTGACGGACATCTGTGAGTCCCAGGACAGACGTCCGTGGAAATCTCCGCCCCAATCATTTAAGTGACGTATTTGTCTTTTTTGTCCTCATATTTTGTTTTCTTGTAAGTTACCCTTTTAGGTAACATGATATTTTCCATATTAGGGTGTTTTTATTTGTAGCTACTATAAAAGGTAATTTTGTAAGCCATTTTTGGCACTTGTCGATTTAATGAAAATATGCTTTGCATTTGGCTTGAGATGAGCTTAAAGAGAGAGTCTTCTTCCCCATGTGGGTTTGGTGTGAGGCCAAGGGTGTGAGGCCCATGTTACTTTGATCTTCTCCGTTAATCCTTGCTCTTGCTTAATCTCCTTTTCTCTTTAATCTTTTGCATTCAATCTTCTCCCTTTTTATTGATCGTTCTAATCCCCAAACCATAGATCTAGAATACCCTCAATGCTCATCCTCGTGGATCGAATCCGACCCTACCCATTGATCCACGACCGTTGTTGGGCTTGAGTGTATTCAACTCGTGCCATTGATCGCTTTCATTCAAAGCCCTAGCGAGGAACTCCCGATTCCACGAAGAACTATGATCCAGCGCCCCGACTTAGACGAAGCGAGAGTTCTATCTCTCGAATCGCCTCTTCCACCATCCTAACGGATCTCGCGCGTCGGAGTGGACCCTACGTGAACCAAGCATGGTCACCTAAGCGGAATCCTGCGAAACCCAAGATATCGCTTTAATTGGTCAAATTAATTAGTTTAATTTCGACAAAATTAGCATATCATGGGCATTCACGAATTTTAGGGTCGTTGTCCAGCGTCACAAGCTCAACCATTTTTTCATTTATTAACTGAAATACTAAAAACAATGTAGCCGACTAGCCATAATAAGATCTCCAATTCCATGATTGATTAGAATTCAGGGAAGTGCTCTAAGCCTAATCGATATTTTCTTCTTTTCTCCCATTCGTAAAGCAGCGATTTTATTAAGGGCAGGGGAAAGAACTTGCCCTTCAATCGCCCATTCATGAGATGCAAAGGGGCCGAAGTGGAATAGAAAAATATGTACCAGAATACAGAAGGAGAAACACAAAAAGCAACCTGGGCACACACACAACCACAGAAATAAAATAAAAGTAAAAAATGAAAGCTTCATCCAAAGCCAAACCTGACTCAAATCTCAGATTTGCTTTTAACACATCCCTCCCTTCCCTGGCCAATAAATTGCTGAGACTATCAAAGACCTCATTTTTTCCCTCTCCCCAAACTGCTTGCTGGTCTCATGGTAATCTACGGTCTTCCCTCTGCAGTTCCCATAATGTGGCAGTTGGAACTGTCTTCGATGAGCAATGCAGGTGGAGCATCTGAAAGCAATTATTAGCGAGGAGCATCCCCCCTGCAAAGGAGGCCCATTTGAATTTGATCCCAAGCAGCACACCACAAGAAGAGAAGAGCCCTAGGGCAGGTACCTCCCAAAATCCTGTCCAGTAGTGCTCCACTAACAGCTTCATATACAGAAAATTATAACAGCTTTCGCTGTGAAGGACTCTTATTGCTCCCCATCTCAACCCTCCTGTCCTCAATAGATGTGACAAACCCACAACCCGAATTGTTTCAAGCAAACCCGAGACCCAAACTCTTTCAAGCAAATGCATGACCCAAACTGTTTCAAGCAAACCGGACAAGGCAGTAAAGTGAGTACAATCCTTATCGGTCAGATTATGCCTAAAGCTGAGAATTTCAGATGTTATGCCCCTTTCTCTTGTAACAGAGTCTACAGTTGTCTCTTGCTGTCTCGCAAGTTCGTAAAATTGCTTCAAACTTGGTTCAAAACCTAGTGTCACCCCACCACAAGTCTGTCCAAAATATTAAGTTGCTTTCACACCAAGCTTTCAATCTATACATTTCCCAATATGCCATACTCCCACGTCCTGCACCTTCTGTACTTCTCAATGACCTGATCTCCCACCCCCCCTCTCTGACTCCCGTGCTTTTAGCCTACTAGCTTGGCCCAAAAGGACTCATTATCAGCTTCAAACCACCAGGTCACTTCCCCATCATAGCCCATCCATTTCCTTACCTTCCAGATCTGAACACCTTCCTCCTTGGAGAAAAACACCACATCCCAGTTAACAAGGTACACTTTTTCTTCCATCTCCCACACTCAACAAAAGTCTCCAACCTTTCCAACTTTTCAGAAATACTCATAGGGCATTATAACATGCCATAAAATAAAAAGGAAGGTTGAAGAGTGTGGACTTAATTAGAGTTACTCTGCTCCCAATCAATGGAAGGTTACCTTTCCAGTCTGCAAATTTTCTTTGTATCTCTTCACAATCGGATACCAAAGGTCTTTGTGAGACTTTCCAACTTACAATAGAAGACCAAAATATAAGTTGACCAAATAGTGTCTCCAAAGGATTCCGCCAACAAGACCAGATGCTTCTTCCCAACCTGCACTACCGAAATAGTTCTTTCCACGCCAACCATATTATTAATTAATAGAAAATGTGAAAGTGAGCCACCAAGTTGAAGTCCCCTAGAGCTCTTGAAAAAACCTTTTATGGTTCCATAACTGAAGGTTTAAATCATGGCGAACTATAAGATTCCCTCATCCAACTCCATTTGTTTAAAAAACCAATCCTCTTCAACATGTAATCAAGAAAGTTGTGGTTACTCGACCATAGCCTTTTCCATGTTTGCAGATCACCTATGTCCTATGTCGAAAGCGAATATATTCATAAGCTAACACCACTGAGTCAAGAATTATCTCCACTGCACAAAGACACCTTGGAAAGGAGAAATAAATTTTCGCATTAATGGCTTCAACCTGTTAAACAAAACCTTCACCAATTTTGTCTACTTCCTGGTAAGCTGATCAGTGTAAAGTCTCCCAATTCCTCGGCACCATTTTTCTGGAGATCATCATTATAAAGGTAGCATTTAGCACCTTCCGACATGTTCCATTTCATGAAACTCTTCAAAAACCTCCAAAAGCTTGTCTCTAGCAAAGCAGCCAAAGTGCTTACAGGAAGCAAGAGTTAACCCATCCAACCCTGATGCCCAATCTCTACTAGCATAAAAAATTACCCTTTAATCCTTTTGATCTTCACTTCCTCAAACTTCATTTCAAGACACTCCTATCCTCATCACGGATAGATCCAAATTCGGGACCCTCAAGCTTAGGCCACAACCATCTATCATCCATGTATAAAATTTTGTAGTAGTGGTTTGACTTTCCTATCTATTCTCAAATCCAATCTTGTTAACCACCTAATGTTGGACAGTATTGACCCTTTGACTAGCACTTGAAATACTACAGAAAAACTTTATAACCTCTATCTCCCTCCTTAACAACCACATCCTCGACTTTTGCCTAAAAAAAAATCCTCAAGGAATTTTCAATTATACATCCACAACAGTTCTCTACAACAATCAAGTTCGGTGTCAGTGAGAATCAAGGATAAAAAACTCAGTATTAAAGGATGTATCATCCAACCTCCGGGTTGACACATTTAGCACATACTAATATGTGTCGGCTGATAACAAGGGATACCATATTCCTCGATTAGCTAACACAAATTGGCAGTATTGACTGTTACCTACAGCTACAGTATGTATTAGCCAATACCGTATGTATGATGTATTAGCCGATACTGAATCCTGTATCACTGATACATATCAACTGAGATGGCCGAAATGCCCGACACCAACACCAATAATGGAATCAGAATCGAATCAGGATGAAACCAATACATATTAGTGTCAGCTGAGTTTTGAAAGACCCTGTTGAGAAGACCCAATTCCTCCATGCAGTTGCATTCATCAATCTCTCTAACTTGCTTCTTAACAACAGCGAAGCCATAAACCTGCTTATTCCATTTTTTCGATTCCTCCTTCAATAGTTTCAGTTACACGGTGAAGCAGTATCAGGCGCTACTGTGAATCTTCTAAGAGGACCACCATTGGTGAACCAACTCCGACAAGCTTCTTCCTTCAACCACATGTTCTCAAATCTGAATGGGGATGGCTCCCATTTATTTCTCTCAGAAGTGGAGGGTTATTGGTATATGATCATAGGTTGGGTGTGGCAGACACTATAGCAGTACATTTGGAAAGTGTTGCACCATGAACCATTACAGAGGAAGCGATCGAATTAGCATTGAACCAGTCTATCTTGCATAATGAAACAAGTAAAACGAGGGCCACCCACCAACCAACCCAATTGCAACAATAAAATCAACAAAAGTAGTCATATTCTTGTGATTTTACTAACTCTGGATTTTTCGTGGCTGAATTTTATGACCTTCAAATCACTCGCTACATCCCGTTGGCTCTAGACCGGTAACAGCGCACTACTCGAGGTAGATCATTAGGGCCATACACTGTAGAGAACGCCAACAAAAAGCATCTATTCAATTTATGTATAAGATTGATAACAAAAAAATCACGCACCTCCGCATCCTTCGATTGCAATAGAAGATTATCCTATGCAACTAGGATTCCCTGTGCAATTCCAGTTGCATACGGTGTGACCCAATTCCACCTAGTTCTTGGCAAAATAAATCTGATTTTAGATATTTCTTTCTTATTAAGTCACCAAATCAGGATGGTTGCTTTTGATGATATCCTCGATTACGACACATTATCTAACCCCCTAATGCTCGTTTTTGAATAGCTTCGTAACAATCATTCAATAACTCAACACATTGTAAATTCCGTCAAGCCTTTTGTTGCCCTATTGCACGACCCACCCTTATTATACTTGACAGAGGATTGTTATCTTTGGATCTCTTTCATTCTTCTGGATATGATACCTTTAACACCTTTCATGAGATTGTAGGCATAGTCACAAGTTTTTCTAAATTTCTGAGAGTTTCACCGAAATGTAGTCTCCACCGAAACTTTCGGTGAAATTTCTCCTATTTTGGCGAATTGCCGAAATTTTTCAAAAATCTGTCGAATTGGAATGCTGTGACTTATGAAGTTGGATTTACAGTTTAATTATATTCTATATTGTCTCTTTGAAATGTTTTGTTTTATGATTGTCCATTTGTGTGCATTTGGATTGTGGATATTATATAGTGCACCTATTTTATTGCTCAAATTTTTTTTTAGACTTCAAATAGGTTACTAGATGATACCGAAATCAAACTCTATTACTATGCGTATATGACTGTAGGCATTGTAATTTATGTGATCAATAGCCATAAAAAGAACTTGCAAGTCCACCATCGAACCATCATAAGAACGCCCCACTGTCTACTGATGTTCCGTACCATTGATGACGTCGATCTATCTCCATCCGAAGAGCATAGACCAGATGTGGCTCTCTGTCCATGAGGCTCCTCGCTTACCTATCAGTAATGTCATCATCAGCTACCATATACCGTCCATGTACTTTTTAGTTTGATCATGAGTCGACAATATTGAGACTTCAACATTCAGAGATGCTAGTATTTGACCGAAGGGGAAAATGGGGAGGGAGCCTCACAGTTTTTGGAACTTCGGACACTAATATACTCCTTAATTCATCGAACGGTGGAGAGGAATTGGGCAACATGCCACATACACACACAGATATGTGAAGGTGCTCTTGAAATTATTAATGTATTTTAGTCGAGTTAATAGCCAACTAAAACCAATTTTCCCCAAACTCCATTCTTTTCCATTCTCCTCCTTCTCTCATTACAAGTGTAGTACAAAAATTCCAAGTTGGTGTCTGAGCAAGTTCACACCTGCTACAGTTGAAGTCAGCACTATTGATGCTGACATCAGCAACCCTACAATATGGAAATGGGTTTGACCTGAAATGAGGTTTTTTGAAGAGCTCTTTCCATCCCTAATCAACATATGATGAGGACCAATCAACCCTGACACGTTATCTAAGATTTTTCGTTGGGGCATACTTTCTTGAAAAAAATTCTTGGATTCCTGCGACACCATGTGTTTTTTCCATCTAAGTTCTGTCAGGGCTGGATTGGTTGCTTTTCTCCTGTATGTCATCTGGCTTTGGTTTCATTGGATTTAGACATGCATTTGATTCAGAGGCATATCGAATGTAGAGTACTTTTGGGGCCTGCACTGTTGGTGGGAGGAACTTAGCCATTAGAAGCTCCTTACTAAGCTTTATCTCAAGGATGCCAAGTTTATTCAGAGGCATATTCAGGGATACCAAATATGTTACCTATCTTGCCGGTCTCCAACCTAATTTTTGCAACAGAGCCTCTTTTTGTGATCGATGTACCTCATGCCTGATACAGGACAAATATGCCTTTATATACAAGACTCATGGAGCACTTCCCTCTGATATGGTTCTTCAGATATTTGTAGGAGGGGTTCACTTGCTAGCATCCAGAGGGTGAGCCAATCAATCCATAGCAAAGCCGGATACGGGATCATAACAAAGATGATTTTGAATATGATGGATACCCTACTTCACTTACAGCTTGAGCTGCACTTTAGCCCTTCTCCTGCTTCCAACCACGGTACTCAAGTTGGACTTGTCTATTTTTCTATACCAGATCGAAATAAAAAGGAGATTGTGGAAGTGGGCAGCATGAATTTTTTAGCTGAAACTAAAATAAGAAGGCTGGGCATAGGCAAGAGACCTGATACCAACCATATAGATTTATGGTTCGGTCACCTACCGTCACTTTCCATGCTGTTGCCTCCGAGGAACCTGCCACTGCATTGGCTCCGACTAGGGATCTGCTACTACTAATATCAAGCTTCATGGATCTTAAGCAAGCATCGACATCTACCTTGACTCAGGTTCCCCTACTTCCTCTGCTCCTCATGAAACCCCAAGTATGCCCATAATTTCACTGAAATGGGGGTCCACCGAAACTTTCAGCAAAATTTTTCCTACTTCGGGGAATTGCAGAAATGTTTCAAAACTCCTCCAAACTCTCCAAAATTTCGGTAAGAGCTTATAATGTTATAACTTATGAAAGTGGATTCATGGTTTAGTTGTACTTTCTATTGTCTATTTATAATAGTCTTTTTATGATCGTCGATTTGTGATGCATATGGATTGTGGATTATATAACGCATTTGCTTAAAGATATCATTTTTAACTTTAAAAAGATAATACATATATATATAATAATACATATATATAATAATAATTTATATTATTTTTTTATGGATGCAATAAGGCTATGATTATGATGATGACAATGATATATTATTTCTTTTACAATCCCTGAAAATTTCCCAAATTTATCGAATTGAACCGAAATGACTCCCCCCCCCCCACCAAATATTGTCAAAACCGACCTTTGTTAGTATGGGTACACTTGCATCATCTTTTCATGTTTTCTCACCCCCATTAAATTAACCAGATTATTGATTTACTTCCATCAGACCACATGACAGTTATGTCTTACTTATGATTCAAAACATGGGTTTGCTCCTCATGGTCTTAAGTTCGAATCCCCCCGAGCATACCTTATGCATTTGGTTTGTGGGTGATTGAGTGCATCTGTAGGCACTAGTCCTTCCCTCAAAGGGAAATGGATACCATAAGTTATCAAAAAAAAAAAAGTCTCACTTATTATCTTCATCCCCGTTGTCATCATCTGTCGCTAATGTTCAGCGTGCTGATGATTCTCTTACCCCTATCAGAAATGTTTGGGATGTTTCCTTGTCGTCTTCCCAATTTTTTTTCAATCATATGTTAGTGAATGAATTAACTAAAATTTTAAATTGTTTACAACATTTTTTCTAGTCATTAAATCTTTCAGGACCCGGTTTTGAGGAAGACTTTCACTGTAGGGCTTGAGAGTAGAGGTTCACAACCTTTCAGCATGGCGAACCCCTGGCTACTTCACAATCTGCAATTTTGTCTAATGCTTATGTTTCTAGTCATGAGAACATTGCCTTGTGCCCTGCTCATTTGGGGCATTTCGATTTAAGGGCATTGCGCCAGATGTTTCTATGTTTTGATTCTAAATATGACATTGAATTGTGATGTTTGTATGCTTTCAAAGCATGTTCGCACTCGTTACCCATTTCAAATGCATAGAAGTAATTCACTATTTGATATTATTCATTCTAATGGAAGAGGCCCTAGCCTTGTAACTTCTTGATGGATATCGGTATTTTATTAGTTTTATGCGGTTTCTGTATTTACAGAAACCGCATGCTGAAGTGCATCATGTGTTAGATAGTTTCACCAGTTATCAGCAAGATCATGGGAATTTACATCAGTGTTCCTGCCCATACACACCTCAGCAAGATGGGGTTTCTGAGTGGGAAAATAGGCAACTTTTAGAGGTGATGTTGTCCTTAAAGGTATGACTGTCCCTAAATCTTACCGATCCATGGTTGTTCTTACTGCATGCTTCCTTATTATCACATGACTACTAAATTTTTTAGCAATTGGTCTTTGTTTCATCCTTTGAAACCAAACTCACCACCCTTTCATGTTGATCCTAAGGATTATGGTTGTGCTACTTTGTTGAAACATATGTTTGATGAAAAATTTGTTTGGTGTGCATCTGTGGGAAACCGTCTGTAGGGGTTATCGTTACTTTGATCCTATTTCTCACAGGTCTTTATGTCTTTACACGTCATATTTGCTGAAGATGTGCCCTACATTTCTATCAAGTCTTCCACTCTCTCTTGAGATTCTTGTTCTCCCTATACCAACTCCACCTCTCCAGGACATCACTCCACCTTAGGATGTTGATGCTCAGTCGAAGAAGAAATCTATCACCCATGTTCATTGAAAGGGGCATCAGCCTACTCACATCTCTACCGCGCTGCCAGCCCTCCTTGCCTTTAGACATATCTTCTCCTAACCCTCTTTTTGTTCCCTTTGATCCTCTTGATTTACTTATTGCCTTCTGCAAAGGCACTTGTAGTCACACAACCCCTCTTGATTCACTCATAGCAGGCTTTGTCCCTATAAAGACCCGTATTTTAAACCCGAGTTAGACTAACCTTGTGTGCGCATTCGGCTCGGCAACCAAAGTCGCCATTTGTTTGGATTATTATTTATATGTGATTGTGCGGGCGGATTCTGATTTAGAGCACGTTTGGGCCCTCGTGTGGAAGCCATGCACCAATCCCGGTGTGCCGCTCAAACACCGGACTTGAAATATTAAAATTAGAAGTTTAACACACTAAGGATGTGTGTGTGCTTAACACAAGGGGAAACCCTATTATAAAAATAACATCCATTTTGGCTTTGAGTTATTTGCGTAAAGAGAAGAGGAGACGAGAGCCCTCATCCGGTGGAAACCCTAGCCGCCGTGTTTTGAGTCGCTTGATCATCACAAAACTTCACTTTTATCGTGTCGCCGTTTGTGAGATCAGTTCTGAAAAACCCTTCTCTTGAAACCCCTTGTTCGTTTGAAAACCCATAACCTAGTGCAAGCGTGAATCGACCGTGGATGTGTTCCCAACGGTTTGGAGGGATTGAGATCGTTGTGAACGGGTAGGAGTTGTCCCTGTGAACTCATGGGATCGATCGCGATGCGAATCGTCAAGGAAATACGACGGTTTCGTTCTGAAACCCGGTTTGTGCGGCTCGTTTCAACTCGGGAAATCTTTGGTTAAAGGTACGATTTTGATTAAGATTAATGATTAGAATCAATAGATTAGACGTGGGTTTTATATTTGCGAATGTGTGGGAATCGATTCAGGTGAAAACGAAGCGAAAGATCGCAGTTTTACATGAAATTCTGAAGCTGAGATTGTGCAGTTGTTATAGCTCGTGCGCGCGAGGATTATCATCGCTCGCGCGAGGCATCGCCAGAAGTTTGACTTTAGAAGTCGTATACTCGAAAAGGATTGATTATACTGTAGTCTCTGTGATCACTCGCGCGAGGATTATGATCGCTCACGCGAGGATTATCATCGCTCGCGCGAGTACAGAAGATGTTTTTGTCTTCGTTTTTTTTCTCTTTCCGAATTGTGTGATTATTATGCTACTAGACTCATAACATATGGTCTGTATTGGTGTTAGGTTATATTGTGGATCTTGATACCGTCCGTTAAGCATAGTTTGGACTCCGGTTTATGTGAGACGTTCTGAGGTAGAAGAATCTTATCACTACCACATTTTATTTTAATTCGCATGGATAATTTGAATTAGAATCTTTGAACTTACATATATTTTTAATTTTGTTGGTGAGAGTTGACTTGGATTTGTGGGTCCACCTTTGGTTGGATATTTTTAATTTTGTACTAGACTTTTGATTACTGTAGTGAACCATGTTTGGTGATGGTCAGCCATCATCGGTGGTTCTGCACTTTAATTGCTTTCGCGTTTATTTTTGCATTGGATGTTTATTACGCTTTACTCTGATATGTGCTATGTTTGTCCGGCTTATCGTTTAACCGATAGGTTGGCGAACCGGCCTTTCCTATACATAAAGGATTGGAAAATTCGGGTCGTCCCAGTCCCCATCTTATAAGGCCCATCTCACTGCTAGCTCTTTTGTCACCATCCCTCATCCCGTTCTTGAAGGTTTTCAGCATCCAAAACAGAAGGCTGCTATGTAGTCTGAGATGACAGCTTTCCAAATAATGATACTTGGGAGGTTGTTCCTCTCCCTCCTGAGAAAAGTACCGTTGTGTGCAAGTGGGTATCTAACTTGAAATACAGGGTAAATGCAGCATTGAACATTACAAGGCTCACCTTGTCACCAAAGGCTTTACACACGATACAGGCATATGGGATCGACTACAGTGAGACATCTCCTATTTTCAAGCTTAATTTTGTCCAGGTGCAGTGTTCCCTCTCTTGCTACTAATCAGGAGTGACCACTCTTCCAACTTGATGTCAAAAACACTTTTCTCCATGATCACCTTATCAAAGAAGTGTATATGGACCTACCTTCTGGTTTTCAGCATCAAGGGGTGCTGGCATGGTCTACAAGCTCATCAAAGCAATCTATGGTCTCAAGCTGTGACCTGAGCTTGGTTTGAGTGGTTTAGCATTCCTAATCACTCCCTTCGTGCTAAAGAGAGTAGTCTTCTCTCTAATTTTAGCATTTATCAAAGGCTTTTTGGCCATCTCATCTACCTCACGCTGACCTGTTTGAATATGCCTATACAACTAATGTTGTCAACCAATTTATGCATGCCCCCCAGGCTCCCCATCTCATCATTGTTCATTGTATCTTGTGATATCTAAAATCTTGCCCAGGTTGGGGAAATGTATTCTCGCCATGGCCATTTGAGCATATAATGGGATACTCTAATGCAAACTGTCTTAGCTTTCCCACTAATCATCACTCTACATCTAGCTCATGTGTAGCTTCCGGATGTAATATAGTTACTTGGAAGAGCAAGAAGCGGGTTGTTGTCTCTAGATTGCGCGCTGAATCCGAGTATCAGGCCACGGTTCTTGGATTCTGTGAGCTACAATGGTTACACATATTTCTCCTGGAGGTCAGCTTCCCCCCCAACTTGCATGCCTCTCCGTTGATATAAAGAGGACACCATTCACCCTTGCGTCTAACCCGGTACATCATCAGCACACCCAATGCACCATGAACACACCAAGCATATGCAGGTCAATATCAACTTATGCTGCCTATGCAGTATCGAACCACTATTTGACACCAAAAATAAATTATAAAATTTTAAATAAAATAAATAAATAAATAATTGAAGAGTGTGCAGGAAAAAGCTCTGCTACTGAGTTGAGTTATAGGGAGTACACAGTAGTAATACATGAATTGGTAGTGACTAAATGACCAATATTTGATTGGAAACAAAACATAAGATAAAATGAAACACTTGATGTGTGGGAGGTGTGTAACATACGAGTTAGTAGTAGGTGCATCGATCAATCTTCCTTTGCCAAACTAACAAACCTCGGGAAATGCACAGATATTTATGAGCACACAAATAAAAAAAAAGTACGGTTTTGACCTTTGACTGATTTGGCACTCATTAATTATGGTGCAATTGCCGAGGTTGGCAGAAGGAGATTGACCCTGTGCACCACCCTTTGTGCATGGGTGGGCACCTAACACCAACTCATAAGTCATAACATTATGTGTATAACCTTCAACAGAATACACACTCACTTTTCATGCAGTTTCCTTTTAACAGTTGTTGTACGACATAGAATTATAAAACACATTCTGCTCTTATAGATATATAAATACAAATAGAAGTAGAGAGATCCACTTAAAAAAATGCCAATTTGACACTGAAAAATTACTTACAAATTGCTTGCAAACATCACATTTTGGATGATAAAGTCCCTTGTAGCAGGATTTGTGGTAAGGGTGATTTCCAGACATGGAGAACTATACAAAAGACAATCAATTTAAAATCAGCAAATGTAAAACTGATCAAATGATGCTTTCTAGTTCAGGAAAAGGAACTCCTACTCTTTAAAAGCAGCTTAGATTTACGGTATCCAACTAGTTAATTCCTATCTAGGATGACAATAGATTAGAATTAATCTCACATACCTCATAATCAGAAATAGGAAGATTGCAAGCATGGCAACGGAAACATTCTGGATGCCAAACGGCACCCATACAACTCAAAAAACGTCCATGACCGATCTCTCTATTGCAACCAGCACAAATCCTACAGGAAAAATCATTAAACTAGGTCAAATGTTATATGTAACATGTACAGATATGTCAGATACATGTAGCAAGGAAAATTAGTGTAAAAACAAGAGATCTACTATTTTTACAACAATATGAAAGAACATATGGGTTAGGCTTTGGGCATGTGCAAGAAGGGGCCATTGCTTGGAGCAACAACAAAAGGCTTGGGCTGTCAGGCGTGAAGACTCGGGTTCTAGAGCGGAGACCAGCCACTTCGTATTTAAAAAGTCAGAGGTTAAGTATCTAACCCGTCCACCACTCCCAGAACCCCATACATAGGGAGTAGGGACCAACAATGGGTAATAGTATATATATATATATGGGTACCTATGTTCGCACCTACAGGTTTACTGAAACTGCATATGCCTAAAACCTATTGACTGCATGGGATCGGATGATGGAGAACGTTTTTCTCCCCAATCTTCCACACAACGGATCTTGAGACCATGGATCAAAATATCGTCCAATACCGATACGTATCGAACGATACGTATCGGTTTTGGACTTGAATGATACGATACATTGGGTTTTTATCGCCCCCCTTAAAAAACAGTCAAATTATCGTTCAAAGAATCGTTCGTATCGTTCAATGTATCGTTTGTATCGAACGATAATTTGAAATTATCGTCCGATAATTTGAAATTATCGGTTTTGTTATTTTTTTGTTTTGGGAAAAAAACCAGAAAGTATCTTCCAGAACCGATACGTATCGTCCGGTACGTATCAGTTTTGGGGCTGGACGATACATATCAAAAATCCGAGATTTTGATCCATGCTTGAGACCATGATCTTACCATCAGATGCCAGTTTTTTATTCCCAGTGGCACAAATCCCAAAAAAAGGCCCTAAAGTCACGTTTGAGTGTGATGTGTACCATGTGACTTTAGGGCCACTTTTTTGTGATCTAGGCCACGTGAAATCGAAAACTGACCGTCTGATGGTACAATCATAGTCTCAAGATCCTTTTGTGGAAGATTGGGGCAAAAAGCGATCTCTATCATCCAATTCCATGCAGTCGATGGGTATCGTGGATTTCAGACGTAGGAACTTTCAATAAACTAGTAGGCGCGAACAGAGGTACTCTAGGCAAGGTATCTTTCTTTTTTTATTTGGTAATATAATGATTAGGCAACTGAAACAAGATAACAGTGTCTTAGAAGGCTTAAATGTTGTAGGAATTGGCTTAAAAGTTTGGTAAAATAAAAAATAAAATCTAGTGGCAGGCAGAAGTTCAGATCATTTCTTACATAAAAGATGATTCTATAATATGGCATTATCTTTTTGGTAGGAGATCCTTGTATGGGATTCAAGGATGATTGTTTTAACGAATTTCCTTCCTGTGGCAGTGCTATAGCTACCTCGTTGACAAGTGAAGTAACACTATATTGAAGCTGACCCATACCCTAGAATGCAGATTCCCATTACTTAAGGACCTTGACCTCATTCATACTTACAAGGGAAGTAAAAATGGGATTATTATCTTTTTTTCTATCAGTATCATTATCTTATTCTTTTGCATTGGCATTTTGGAAATTTTTATGCAAATATCAATCACTATTCAAAAGGGCTAACCTATACAGAAACACGATTTTCATTTACGGGGGAGTATCCAGATTGGAAGACACAAAGAAAAAGAGTATAAACTTTGTATCAGCTAGATTCTGCTGAGATAGATGGATTTCAAAATTTGAAGAATGTGGTGAGAACAATGGAAAGAAGAGTACAAAAGAACATAATAACACATTCATAAAGAGCTGATACTAAGATCATTGGTACCTGAAACTAGTTACAAATGGTAATTGTAGAGGTTGATAATTATGGCCATTTTCATAAGGCTGATAATTACGACCACTTTCATAGGGAATAGGATTGGTGTTCAAACTTTCTTGCAGAGCTCTGGCGAGTTGTTCATCTTCTTCCAAGTGAGATCCGTTATCTAATGATAAAACAATAAAAAGTCAATTAAATCAGTATCAAATCAAAATCAGCATGCAGCAAACATATGGAAGTAGTAGACAAAAGATGCATCCTAAATATAAAGCCAATGATGCTCAACATCCCGACTAGACATGAAGTTGGAGCACATTAAAGAGAGAGAGAGAGAGAGAGAGAGAGAGAGAGAGAGAGAAATGACAAAATCGGAGAAGAGAAGGAAAGGAGAATGTGTGGGAGAAGAGAAAATAGAACATGTTGGGAGATACTTGAAAATCTCTCATACATATTATATATTTGCTGTTAATAGAAAAGGAAATTACACGAAGACCCTCACTTAAGCAAGAATTATAACAAAAAAGAAGAATACAACCAATAAAGAATAGACTAATTAAGGAATGCATCTAATTCCCAATAAATTATGTTAATTTCATGACTTAGAGAATCAGGATCAAACTTTCTTGCAGAGCTCTGGCTAATTGTTCATCATCGTCCAAGTCCGCTTGAGATGAGCTACCTAAGGACCAAAAATAAAAACAATTAAAATCATCAAGCATACAGACACATTACTTTTTTTATCAACAACTTGGAGGGAGGGCTTATTCAAAATTTATATGACAAACAAATGGACATCTTAGACAGAGGGATCAAGTCCCAAACACAAAGCTGAAGATTCTCGACCTCCTCAACAACTCATTGACCAAAAAATATGAAAAAACTGAACACAACGCATCAGTAATTAAATTTTCAAATAAATCAATAAAAAAAGTCAAAGCTGAAGATTATCAACCCCTTGCTAATCCAACAAGTGGCGTTACCTTAATGAACCTCAATCATCAAACACTAAATAGCATCAAGGAACAAAATGTGTAAGTAAAAATGAGAGCTGCAACAACCAACTAGTCTGTTTCTCCTAATGAATCTACGCAAGACAACCACACCTATACCTTGAATCAGCCAGCTAAATGACTTTCCTATGAGGCTTAAAATCCGTACAAATCTAAAACAGTCCAATGGAAAGACACAGGAAGACAGTCCCCCTTCACCAAGGGAAGATAGACAATCACCTCCATCCCAATTCAACAAATCACATCAGCCACTTCTAAAACCCCCATAAAATACAAAATCAAGGAATTTAAAATATAAAAAAAAAATAGACTGCTCTTTTCTTTATTCAAAAGTCACCACAAAGTAATAAAGAAGCAAGGGGCTCCAAGGTCCCGTACGGACCTTAACCTCGCAATGCTCCCAGGAATCTCCATCTGGTCAAATAACAATCCAAAGAAGGGAATACAAATGATCCCTACCTTTTCTTCGGCTAAGTATAGAGAGGTATGGAAGGCTGGGATGCTACCCACTG
Source organism: Chloranthus sessilifolius (assembly GCA_021018995.1). Classification (NCBI taxonomy): domain Eukaryota; kingdom Viridiplantae; phylum Streptophyta; class Magnoliopsida; order Chloranthales; family Chloranthaceae; genus Chloranthus; species Chloranthus sessilifolius. The sequence continues at coordinate 58,823,896 of CM037590.1, read as the reverse complement.
GGATAGCGTTTTGGTGCTACCCACGAGCCAGTTGGGCACCATGTGGCACCCAACCGGAAGATTAGGTGCCACGGCAACTTGCCAAGCTCGAGCAGGTACCATGTAAAAATAAAAATTAAAAAGGGTGCTTATCCACCATTGAAAATGTGGTCAAAGTTGGAAAATATCAATGCACCAGGGTGGGTGGAGTTACCCCATTTTTGACCTATAATTTAAAAAAAATCCCATGCCATGTGGCTGTATACTCCAAAATGGATGTTGTTTTGGAGCTCACGTGCCATGTGGCACGTGATCTAGCACTCCGCACTCGAAGATAGCATGAAAAGTGAAAAGGCTAACTTCATAGGTACCAACCCGTTTCTAATATATATATATATATATATATATATATATATATATATATATATATATATATTGACGCTGGTAAGGCGCTCCTTTCGAGTACCTTGTACACTGAACTCCACGTTGAGCAATGTCGCACCATTTAGATTAATTTCAAAAAAGGAACTCCAAAACAGCATCTCCACAATGTGTTTTTAGGCTTAAAATATGCACTGTTGAATCTCAGTCAATTTTCAATTTTGACTTTCCATTTTAAAATTCAGTTTTTTTTTGTTTTTTGATTGATCTATACTACCTGCGGGAGCTTTGCATGGCACCTAAACGGAGTTTTGGGTGCTACATGGCACTCCACATGAGCTCAGTGGACCCAAACAGAGTTCTCCTACATGTAAAGTCTTTACAATTGTTAGGAGTTCAGACTTCAGAAAATGGACCCAAAACAGTAAGATTTATTTGAATCGTATCTTACTAGTATTTGTATTAGCTCCTTTCATAGCCTCCACATATACAACATCTGGGTATCCCAAAAATAGGGAGTGGTATTAGTCAGCATAGGTTGAACCAAATTGTATTATGAAATCTCAAATTGACTATGAAACTTCTTGACCTGGGAAGATGGCAGTTAGGCTAGCACCTGCTGAGGTAAGGTAGACATAAAACAAGCCTACACCCAGTCAATGGTTGAAATTGGCACCAATCTGATATATATCATTAATGATGGTAATACTATCAATGTGATTTCCAGTACTGTAAGTTTTAACATTACTATTACTAATAGCTGGGATTTGGTACCTGACCGAGTACCAAGAAAATGACTGCTGCCGCTCGGGTCAATCTCCTTTTGTCTACATGTTCAAGCATCGGGAAATGCACTGTATTTTTGAGCACGCACTGATGCACATCAGTGAAAGCATTTTTGACCTTTCATTGATTTGGCGCTCAAATTAATCAGCCAAGGCTGTCGACTCGAGATGGACCCGGGTGTGCCCATTAGAACTCAGGGTAGGTATTAGTATAATTATATTAATTATTTGGTTGGTATCATCAACTAGCATCTCATAAAAGATTAATCCAATACCGGTATCAAATCAATATGCACCAAAATCACACCACTAATCAGACATGGCTGTAATAAGGATGCATTCAGCTTATCATATGAAAGATCTAAATTTAAAATACAAATATAAAAGTACTCCAATTTTGTGTCTTACAGTGTGGGGTGAATGTAGAGCTACAATATTAACAAGTGACTGGATTAGGGATTTATAAAATTAGTAGTTAATATAGCACTCACCAGATCCATTTTCCTTTTTTTGCTCTTCGTCTGAGATAGAAAGTGCAATAGCCTGACTTATGTCTTCTCTCTCTTTCTCTGACAAGTCATCCTATGTCCAAGTTCACCAACAAAATAATATGTATAATTAATATTGTATTGATCGACTGAATGGGAATGCGAGCACCAGTGTTTGTAATTACCGAATAATAAGAAGGATCATTCCAAATCATATCAGCTCCATGTTTCCCATGATATTGCCCTTCTGAGATTTTATGGCTGGAACCGCCTTTAAAAATTTTACTAAGCCAGCCCATAATGCGAGATGCTATGTGCTCATGCTACGAATATATTTCTCCTACACAGACAGTGTACTCAGTAAAAGAAATACATCACAGATACACAATGTTATAAAATGCCACTATAAGTCGAACCAAATGCATAAAATGCCTCCTAACAAGAAAATAAAATGTGTTGTTGGAAAGAATTTTACGGACAAAAGATATATATATATATACAATTTCGAAGTTTCCCCAGTTTCTATTTCTTCCTGTATAAAAGAAAGCACAAAATTGTATCCTCCCACACGTAGAGACCCTGGTTGGTAATTCCGGGGCTCCTCAACAAAATCTTATAGGAATCCAAGAAGAACATATTTTCAGTATTTGCAAACAATATAGGTGAGAATAGATTAAAATACAATGCATGCCACCATCCAAGTGGCTAGTTAACGACATATAGAAGCCCACCTTCTGAAATATGAAAGCTGTGACAGGGAAGAATTGGCAGTGATGTGTGAACTTTGCAACAATATAATACTAAGTAGGCTATGACAGGGAAGAATTGGTGGTGATGTGTAAACTTTGCAACCATATACTACTAAGTAGGTTGTAGCACACTAAGGAAAACCATACAACAAGATCATGACTAAACTAACCAAATAGACCGAGAATTGAGGGTCTTAAAGATATACACCTATCCGATTACAAAGATCATATCCCTCCAAGATAATTCTGATGACCAACTTATTTTTACAGATATCTATCAAGATGAAAAGTTATAACCGGTAACAACACTTATAGACCAGATGTTTGCAACCAAAAGCACCTCAAAACAAGCTATGTAACTGGAGAGATGATATTACTCTAATGTCAAAACTCCATTACTATAAATAGAAAAGCCTAAGCAATTCAAGCCATCCCATTCAAGGAAGCATTTAATGATCAAAACTTAAAATTCTCATAAGCCCCGGCAAGTATTTCACTTTATCCACTTTTAGTTCACCAGGAAAGAAATAAACCACATATACATACATATATAATATATATGAGATTGAATTGGGTGAATGAACCGATACACCATAGGTGGTGCATGGATCATCAATTCCATGCACATGCCAGCAAACTCATCAATACTGACCATGTGGTACACGAAGCTATCATCCAGATTGAACTCTGCCCCAAGAGTGCACCATTGAATGATCTCTACCATCTGACTACGAGCCTAAAAAAGAATTCAAAAGGACAGTTCGAGCAGATAAGGACAGAGCCCTGATTTAATGAGCAAAACTGCTTTGCTTCCTCTGATGGAGATGATGTTTGGGATGAGTTTCATCCAGCTGATGGTCTTCCTCTTGGACCACTCAAATTTGTGAAGAACGGTCATGCATATAATATTGGTGACCTGTGCAACTTATGCCCCTCCCCTCAGGCCACTCAGATCTGTGAACATGTATGTCAGATATATAATATTGGTGACCATGCACCACAGGTGGTGCAAGGTCCTGTGCACCTATGCTCAACTCATATATATTAGGTCCTTATTTCGCGGAGTCTAGAAATTTGTCTCTTCCACGCCCATTTTCTACAAGAAAATAAGCAGGAGTTCATATCCAAGATCACAGTTGACTACGAGAATATTCACAGATATAAGTTAAGAGAGTATCCAAACCAGCCTAAGAGATCCATTCATTTGTTAGATACTCCCATTTACAAGCATGATCAAATAGAACCACATAAGTAAAAGAGAATGGTAAGTGGGCAAGAAGAAATATGTGCATATGACACTATAAAAGACTCAAATGCTTCAATGCCTCTACTAGTCCATCAATATAAACCATGTAGCATATTTAGATATGCCTATATCCTGTTTGTAGGTCCTCAATAGTAAAGAAGACAAAAGTTGTATATTGGTTAAAAATAATCTAGAGTACTTCAAATGGTTTAAGGTGCCCTTGTAATTGAACATAGCTTGTAATCCAGCTGCAATTCTTCCCTTCGCTTTGCTCTAGGGCTTTTGGACGAGCAGAGACCACAGCATCACTCATCCTTACTGAGCGAGAGTCAACTATAACATCATCCAATGTTTCATGCATTACCAAGAACTTTTAGTTATCAATGAGCCTGACATTCTAAGAAAGTGGAGATGAGAAATACAGCCAAGGGGCTCACTAACATCAACTTTGATGGACTGAAAGCTCCCTTAGCTAGGTAGATCACCATGGGATCAAGACACTCAACCACATTAACTTGGTCATGACTTATAAGTTATTAAATTAATCAAATCATGTGCCTAGCATGGTTGTCAAGGTCACGCTGTAGCCTCGCCATGGCAAATGGCGATGAGAAACGCCATATATAACCAAATAACCAAATAGCCATGATGGCTAAATAGCGACGCCATGGCGGAATAGCATTATGACATCACTATGCACGTTATTTTATTTTTTGGGTAATATTTATAAGCTATGATATTTTTATAATATATAAGTTACAAAAATTAACTTACAAGTTACAAAACCTCAACTTATAAGTTACAAAATCCTCGACTCTCTTTCTCTTGTCACAACAGCTACCAACACCAGCGTCGCGGAAACCTCAGCGTCGGCGACACTACCCTATGTGTACTTAATATTCTATATTTGTTGATATTTCATATTTATTTATACTTACCATGTTGCAAATTTGTTGATGTTCCATATTTGATTTGTATTTATTGATATTTGTTTATTCCTAGAACATGAAATCCTTAATATTAAAATCAAAGTATGATGTTTTAGTAGTTGAATTTTTTTCTTGTATAAAAAAAAAAATATATATATATATATATATATATATATATATATATATATATATATATATATATAAAATACTACTAATTAATAGATAAACTATTTTTTTTTTTAAATTGCAATAATAAATAGTCTTGTCATGGCTTCGCTATGGCCACGCCATGGCGTAGCGAGCTTCTTCGCCATAACCTCGCCATGCCGCCTTAACTACCTTGGTGCCTAGATATCTAAATTGGTGATGACGATGACGAAAAGTTGGCTTTTGTGAGACCAAGTGGAATCAAAGATTTCAACAGTGGTGGGTGGTTGTTAGAGATCCTTGAAGGGCATCCAACAAGTGGGTAACATTATCTCCACTTCCGGGTTTGTGGCAAGGGCCTCCATTAATGTGGTCCAATGGATCTTTAAGCAACTTTTCGGCCATCGAATTAAGTTTTCTACTTTAAAAACATTTCTATGCATGTGTATTGTCATCACCTCAATTTCACCATGTGAATAGAGAGGTAAATGATGTCATCAACACCCTTGCTAGAGAGTATTTATAGGCTCCCTCTTTGTACGGGGAATTCTAATCCCCTTCTTTATATATATATATATATATATATATATATATATATATATATATATATATATATATATATACATACACAAACACACACACAAAAATTAAAGAGGAGAGTGGGAGTGGAACTTTCACCTCATCAAATTGCTTTCAGCTACCCTCTTCTATATAAGAAAAAAGCATAGAAAAGTCACAAATTTGATACAAGGGGAATGAAAATGGAAGAAATGGAATTCACATGGATTATAAACTTATCCACAAGGTTTTTATACAATAAAACATATCTACCAGTCGTAATGATACGTAATACAAACAGATTTATCTATCCATATCTATAAACAAAAAATAAATCAGGAACGAAATATACAAATCGAAAAGAACATCAGGCATACAAAACTTATGGAATAAGATATCCAAACATTCAATTACAATAATTCCTTCATAATATATATTAGCATAAGATAATCAGCATTCAATTTAAAGAATTCCAACATAACAGATTAGCATAAGATGATCTGAACATATTAACATAATAAGAAACCAATGGATGAACATGAATTAAATCAGAAATCTGTAACTCACCCCAAACAGATTACAAATCTTCAAAAAATTGGGAATCAAAAGGGACCCAGATCAAATAGAGGTCCAGATCTTCCGTAAAAATCACTAATTTCTATTTTCAATCTGAAAAAGAATCCATCAAAGAAGACAAGTTCAGAAAGAAAACTAACAAAAAAAGACATGGACTACTTCAAAAAATCAAACTAAATTCAGAACAAAGGGAAGAAACCCACCATTTATTGTGGCTTGTTTCATCACCAATTCTATTAAACACCGACGAAAGGTCTTGAAAAATGAATCCAACCCATGTGTGGGTGTTGGCTATATAGTCAATCTTTTGAGACTAATTTTGCACTAGGTGGGTCCCTAGCCCTTTCACCACAAAGAGCCCAAAAAACCTCCGTAAGTAAAAACCATAAAGAGAACAAATTTTAGAAAAATGATACAAGATATTACTATATTCTCTCCAATAACTTTTTAATATGACTTCTTCATTGGCAGGAAAAAACAAACGAAAATTTTAAATATAATTATATAGGAAAAGCAAGAAATCTGAAAAACTGTTTGGTAAGATTCCACTCATCCCACCTGCTACAAAGAATATGTAGGTACAAGTGTATTTGAATTTGATAAAACAAAGCAGTTAACAAAAAGAGAAGAGAGAGAAAATAAAAAATAAAAAATAGAAACAGTTGTTTATTGATACAAGATTTCTTACCAGGGAAGGGAATATGAATGATTCTTCTGAGTTATGATCTTTTGTAATTCATGTATAAATAGTAGTAAGTATATTGACTTTTCCAGCTCCTATGATGGAAATTTTAGGTGTGCAAAAATTGATGACATTTACCCTTGATTTTTAACTTATCTTTTTCCTTGATTCATCCCATGTTGACGAGAATCTGTAGTAATTATTTGAATAGATATTAGTATATATGCTTCTTACAAGTGATATCTAATCCAATTGGAAAGAGCAAAGTTTTGAAAAGGGCATATGTTTTTGCGCCTGGTAAAAGAATTGCTGATGGGTTTAGCTATAAAGGAGAGTGTTATACAGTCGACAATTTTTTGAGATAATTTTGCAAGCAGCTTATCTGGCACCACGTGATTGGCTGCACACATAAAGGATCCCAAGTACTATAGCGAGTCACGGCCTATCACATAATCTGTTTGCAAAATTGTCTATCAAAATCTGTCCATTCGCTTATAATTAATCCGTGGTTAAAGTAGAGTTGGTATATACTGGGAAACGTATGCGTTTGACGAGTCATCTATACTCTGACAGGATGCCTCCCCAGTCCCCAGTGAAGCAAACTAGGGTTACAAATAGGTTGGGATGCCCTGAGAGACCGACCCTGCCATGGGTCGGGTTTGGTTCCAAAATTCCTGACCCGTTTAATAAATGGGTCAGTTTTGGAACTTAAGTTCTCTGCCGTAAGCCAACCCAACCCAACTCTCAGCTTATACTTGAACTCAATCTGGCCTAACTCAATCTGAGTTTTTTGTTAATTAGGTTGCGTCGGTTTCAGGTTAAGGCCCGAACATGAACAGGTCAGGTTGGGTACCCACATACGCATTAGGTAAGTAGCTCGAGTGCCAGGTGCTCTCGGCACGCAGGGCGCTTTTTGAGGTGCATGTCACATTGGAATAACAGGTGAGGTTGGGTACCCACATATGCATTAGGTGAGTAGCCGAGGCGCGATATGCTGATAGCACTCAGGGCGGTTTTTAGATGCTTGCCACATTGGAATCATCATGTGTATTGTCTGATCGGTGAGTTGTGATGCCATTGTCTAAAGATTTAAAGGTTTTAAATAATGTATAAATGGGTCAAGGGGAGTATCCATTTATACAGATTGAGCTAGCATTAGGTAAGTAGTCCAAGCATCAAGTGCTTTTTTTTTTTTTTTATAAGATCAAGTGCTCTTCGTAGTAGAGGAACTTTTTGGGATATATGCCACGTGTCTCGTCAGATGGGTGCATCATAAATTAAAGATCTATTGTGTAAAGACTAATAAATTGAACGGTCAAGCGGTTAAGTGGGTAGTTTCCTGACTTGATTGATTGAATTCCTTGCCATTAAGAATGCTCGGTTGAGCAGACAGGATAATATAAACCGACGGCAGATAATCAAATCCATTTTGGAATGCCCGCCTTAGCAGTAATCAAGCAATTAGCTATTCTCTTTTTTGAAGTTGTATTGATTGGGGGAATTTGAAGTTGTATAGATTATTTGAATTCCCATTGGCGAATCCTATGAGCATCTCGAAGAGGTATCTCAAATCTAGCCCTTTGATGACATGGACCACTATTCATATCTTAAATTTTGAATAAATATATATTTTATTTAATTTATTGATTTTCTTTTTGAAAATATATATATCCTTTTTCTATATTATATTTTATTCAATTTATCAAAATTATATTTTATTCAATTTGAGATATATTATTATAGTTCACATGTATCCCAAATGGGAGTCATTATTTGTACACGTTTTTCAAGTGATTGCATCAAATTTAAAGAAAGACTTGGTATTTTAAGATATGTGATATATATAAAAATACAATATGAGTCGTCTAATTTAAAATTCATGTTCAATAGATCTCTGGTACATAAAATTAGAGTGAAACGCGATACTTGTCATATGATCTATTATAGTCAACTATTAAATTATGCTTTTGACTCCATTTAATCAAATGATGAATATTATATTTTATTCTAATCTTTTTCAATTGATATCTTTAAATTGATGATATTTTCATCGCCAAACTTGCAAGCCTTTCTTTTAAATGCGATGCAAGCTGGTGCAATCACTTGTAATGGCTCCTAGCCCAAATTTGGTATCCCATTTCACCACATGTATCCCAAATATGGGATACCTCGTCGAGAGACTCGAAAGCCTCCAAATTCATTGCTATTGGTCACTATTTTCCTAAGGCTGTGTTTGGATTAGCTTTTATAAGAGCAGAAGTTATTCTTTGATTGCTCTTTGTCAGAGCAAATAAAATTTGCTCTGAGATAAAGCAGGTGTAGAATAATTTTATCACTTAAAACATTTCCCTGCCATAATTAATAACATAAGGAGTTGTGTTATCAAATATAAAAATAATTTTGTGTCAGAGCCAAAAAGTAAAAGAGCTAACCCAAACACAGCCTAAGATAAATAAAGAGACCAAATAATACCATTAATCAAAAGCCTCGTCGAGAGACCAAATAATCAATGCTATTGGCCACTATTCTCCTAAGGCAAAGGTAGCTTTGTTATTGAAGAACAAATAACTTCTCTGGTCTTATATTAGTTTCGTGGTCTTATATTAGTTTCCTGTCACCTGGCGTCAATCACATGATCTGATTCATGTGAAGGAGGAATTCAATGATTATAATTGTCTTGAAAGATAAAATAATTAATATAAAATCATATGATTAATGGAGTCAACTGTAGAAAAAATAAATAGTAAACTCACATTTGGTTTTATTGTTCATTTATCACAAAAATGATATCATTAATCGCTTACTTATATATATTTTATTATTCTTTTTTCATTTATGACATAATGCTGCTCCTTTACGTGGTCCCAATCACGTGATTTTGAGACACGTGACAGTAAAAGTACGCAAGAACAAATAAGTCACTTAGTCCTTGGAACCAGGCATCTTTATTCTTTACTTATTTTGATCATTGTCTCTAGTACTAAATTCAAATTGAATGATTGGGATGAAAAATTATCTCCCTAATTTAAAATAGTCGAAAGCTACTTAAGATCCCGGGACTAATGCATTTGAATGCAGCACTGAGGGCTACGCTCAAACCATTGGGAATCATGTGCCACTCATATCGGGGGATAAGGTGTAAAGGCAACTTGGTTAAAATCGATCAGGCAATACACAAAAAAATTGGACATATATAATTTAATACATATCCACCATTGAAAAATATGATCAAAGGAGCCTAAAATTTAATGCACCAAATTTATAGGGCGTTATATTATCTTTGATCCATGAAATCAAGACCAATTATTATTTTTTAAATATATAGTTTTCATTTTTTAAACCTCATGCGACATAAGCGACAACCCAAAAGAGGTGTTATTTTCATGTCACATGCCACGTAGCATGTGATTTGGCATCTGGGTGCAGCCCTCCAACCGATCGTATATCCCTCGTGCCTTTAAGTTAAAACTAACAATATGTTGAATTTACATGGTAGCCTTAATTTCATATGGTATTTGAATGATTTGAATCAAACGATGGATATCGTTTTTCAAGAAATTTTTTTTTCAAATTTACAAAAAAAAAATTTTGATAAGTTACAATATTATTTAATTAAACATATTAGAATCATAGTAACAAATTTCGTTTTCGTTAGTTTTTCGGTGGGGATCCTTTTGGTACATTTTGGATTAATTTCGATACCTTTCGGAAAATATTAGAAAAAGTTTCAAGGATTAAAAATATGCAAAAAATATATTAAATATATTTTTTTTAAATTACTAAAATATATACTAAATTACTAACATATTTAAAATTTTAAAAATAATTTAAATATATAAAAAAATCATTGAAATTTCGTTGAAAAATACTGAAATTATTGAAAATTATCAAAAATTTCCCGAAATTTTCATTTGACCCCCTTTTCGGCAAATTTCGCGAAATTTCGTTGAATTTCGATGAAATTTCCCACTATGATTAGAATACACTAACAAATTGTGGACAAAAACAATATTAGTGGTGTCGTCAACGAGTGGGGCCGACCTAATTCCTGACTCACCATACACGAGTTTTTTACGAGGTTGGGCATATAAACTTAACTTGTAGGATTGGGTTGGCATGAAGCATCCAACACTACAAAAAATAAGACTATTAGCGGCAGCAAAAAACTGACGCTATTAACAAAAAATTGCCGCTAATAATCTTAATAGTTTTTTCGTTAATAGCGGCAATTTTTTACAATCAAAAACTGCTGCTAATAGTCTTATTTTTTGTAGTGCAGGTCTAATCGGGTTGACCTAAAGTCCAGTCAAGTTAGGCAAAAATCGGGTTAGGTTGACCTATTCCAGCACGATATTTTATACATTAGTTCAAGGAAAATAGAGGGATTTTAACTGGGTCCACTCGGCTCAGGTTTTCAAGACAGGTGTTTAGTCAGGTAAAATTTTGGGTTGGGTCGAGCTTATACCCTTGATTAATCGGGTCAGGTCGGGTCCGGTTTTCAAGAAGGTCAGATCAATTTTTTGGGTTGGGTCGAGCATAAATCCCTTGACTTATCAGATAGGGTTGGGTTGGGCCATAGTGTACCATCAGGGTGGATACCCGTAGGACAGTCAAAATTTTGGCCCGATCTGCTCCGACCTTATTGACATAGTTCTGGAAGTGGAACAGAAGGTATGACCCATGCATATTCAAATGTATGCTTCATAAAATATCAAACTTTAATTATTTTTTTATTTATTGTTTCCGAAATCCGATTCACCAGCTCTTATCTCTTCCGATACCACCTAACTAAACTGTTGTAAAAATATGGGGTTCAACAGTTGAACATCTCGTTTTGAGCTTTATTGATACCTCTACGAGATCAGAAAATGTTGAAGAAACGATATCATTCTTTTGTCCGTTTAAAGTGACCAGAAAATAAACAAATTGTTGATATATCCGGGATAATTATTATTAAAAAAAGGGTAATGATCACCTAACTCGAGTCATCAAGCAAGTGACCTTCAGATCGCGATCAAACATTGACCGTGACGTGATCTGATGGTACCCACTTGAATTATGTGTGACTTGAGTCGGTGATCATTACCCTTAAAATTTATTTTGTGCTCGACAGCTCAAGAGACCTTTGGTTCCCAATTAGACGCCAAAAACACAAAGGCTCAATTGAGATTTGGATCTGATGGTGAAATTTATCAGTTATGCAATTTCGGAGTCCGAACCCTAATTAGATGGAGGCCAAGTATATTATAGAAACATTATTGATGAAGCAGGGTCCTACTTGCACAGAATTGTAGTCGGTTCACCTAATACCGACTCTTTAAGTTTTATTATAGGGAAAGGAAAATAATAGGTCAATGCTTGACATCATCAATAATAAATTGTAAAGCCTTCTTAATATTTTTAATTATTTTATAATCCGGGCCAACAACCTACAATGCATGAGTGGTTTTATTTACCCTTGTTTTTCTTGTGAAGAACATATGGATTTTCACCATAAAAATTAGATGGTGGAGATCATTTTTCGTCCCAATTTTCTATAGAATAAATTTTGAGATCATGGTTCACCTATCAGACGATCACATGTTTATTCTTTTATTCCTTGTGGCACACATCCCAAAAAGTGATTATTATCATGGGCGTACAATGAGAAAGGGTTCTCAAGTCACTTTTAGGGATGTGTGTCACATGTAATCAAGATCTAATTATCTGATAATTACACTATGATCTATTGTGTGAAAGATTGGAATGAAAAAATCTCCACCATCTAATTCAAGGAAATTAACGTTTTTATTAGGTCGGAAACACATGTTTTCTTCAAGTAAAACCGGTGTGAATAACACCAACCTTAATATATATGCTCTTTTTTTTATGAATTAATATATAAGATCCTTAATTTGGGCAATCAATGTTGTTAGGCTTTTTTGAATGAATTATAGACCTTATTATCGTTAGTAATGTTACTCATGACTTGAGTTCTCATTGGTTAGCATGTTAGTTTCGCTGACTTTTTAAAAATAACTAAAATGACATACAACCAATAAGAATTAGAGTCTGGATTTTATTTTTTTATATTTTTCTATGTGTCTGATAAGTGATAAAAGACGTTAATATTTGACCCTTTAAACTTATAGATTATTATCTGATAAAAGCTATTTAATATATTTTGTGTAGTTTTAGCAATTTACAAGTCTGGAGATAAGTTAAACATAAAATAGTCTAAAAGTTCAGAAAATAATATCAAATTTGTGCAATCTTGGATCATTTAAAATTTATCCCGACTTGCAACTTAATTTTGACCTTTAAAACACCGAATTTAAAATATTAAATTTGTGAAATTATTATTTCATCCAAATTGTAAAGTTCGTTGTCTTCTTTTCGATGCCGCAAGAATCGTATCAATCCAAGTTCGAAGTAAAAAGTTATGGCCAAATACTAAGACTGTATCTATTGAAGAGTTTGGTCTAATTTCACGAAAATTTAGGAAAATCGATCGATTTTGAGCTGAATTTTTATGTTTTTAAGGCCCGAAATTAATCAAAATTGATGTAAACATTAGGATTTCGAAAAAAGAGCCCTAAGGTGAAGATAGAAATAGAGTAATGGAGCTCCCTCTTTTTGTACATTAGTTTTTGAGATATTCATTTTTTTTTGTTGTCTTTACATTTCTATCTTTTATTGAGTTTTTTAGTCTTTTTCTTTGAGTTTTATAGCATTATTTTATTAGGTCTTTAGATGTAGAGCATAGAGTAGTGATTCTTTTTAGAGAGGAAGATTGTAGCAGGTTGATAAAAGCCATTGTTAGATTTATTTTTATGATAAATTCTAATATTATAATAAAGTTTATTTTATTTATTTGCATTATTCTTATTGAAATGTGTGGCTAATTTCATAGAGATTTAGGAGTTGATGAATCTCATTTTATGAATTCATCCATAAAGTTAAATTTGTCGTTGAAATGTTAGTAGACGTCTTGATGATTTTTATGCCTATCTGCATTTTTCATTTTTGGGATTTAATCATCAATCCGAGATATGAGAACTAGTCATATTTTTCTCATGATCTTAGATTCACGATTAGGTGTCATAATCTTGTTTGAAATGCAAAAATTAGATTCATTAATTCATCATGAATTGAATTAAATTTAATACAGTGAATGTTTTGGTTCTTTTTATTTGTGGATTTGAAAAAGTATTATCTTAGATTTTTATACCGATTTAATTGTTTTTATCTTTTATAAAGTTTTAATTAATTTTAGTCTTTATGTGTTTTCGTCTCTAATATTCCACCCTCTAGATCTATTTCATGGATGATAATAAAGGATGAGAGGATTTAGTATCATAAATCTTGCCTGTTTTCCTTTGAATAATATAATTTAGTTTAGTTTATTCTTCTTTTACATTCATCAAACTTGTTAGACTAGATTAATATTGTGATAATTACAGAGAAGATTTGTGATTGGTAGTTATTCCTTAAAAAAATAATTATTTAAAATCCTTGTGGAAATGAACCTGTACTCTTCATTCATTTACTATGGTATGACTCGTGCACTTGATAGTAATACACTTTTAAAAGAACAAAATTGAGATTGAACTTGCAACCTCAAGATTGCAATTTATTAAGAGGGTTGTTGCACGCACACCAATTTTTTCTTGCCGTGCACCACTTTACAAATTTCCATAAAAAACACCAATATTTGCTAATCGCAGACTAAAATTAATTTGATATTCTTCCACATATCTGGTCGGGGGAATAGGGTTTGCGCTACATATTGAAAGGCTTTGACGAGGTTGCACTTCTCGCTAAAAAAAGAAGAAAAAGAGAGAGCTTACATATTTGATGTTTGAAAGGGGATTGTTGAAGGTTTAAATCGCACGATGCATGCGGGAACGAATTGTGGACGATGGTGCTTGAAGTATTAGCGTCCTTTCTATGTTCTTATATTTGTGTGTGGGAAGTATTTTTGAGTGTGTGCTTAGCGGTGCTCTTCTTTAACCTTCTAATTGAACCACCAAGCTAAATACTAAATTGTCATGGGACAATGTTATATGGAGGACAAATTTTATACATACAAAATGCAGGCGACTAATGTGACGCGACGAAATTAGCTGCAAATGCGGTGGGAGACAATTAATACAGGTCGATACAACCAATCACATCATGCCACGTCAGCTGCCTGCACTTTGTCTTCAACAAATCTTTCATTCGTTTATAATTTTCCATTGTTATACATATGGGGGAGGAGGAGCCTCTCTACCTCGTAGTACGGGTGACGATGATCAAGCTTATGGAGAACTTTTACCTTGTTATCATATCCCATAAAAAAAGCTTTCAAAAAATAGAAATAAATAATGTCTAAAAAAGAGAAAAAAAAAAAAAAAAAAGCTTATCCTATCATATCTTCTAAAAAGATGACATCTACATGAGCTAGCTATAAGTGAGATTTTGTAGATAATATCAACTTATAGCTTCATAAAAAACTGATAAATATCAAGGCATATCGGCCTAGTCCTAGTCCAATGCGTATCCGAAATTAATGGATTGGATATATATTGCCCTTACTCAGTGGCGGAATCAGGATTTTTATTTAGCTGTGGCGCAAGTGATAGAAACAAATTTTGATATCTCTGAAATTCGCTAAAACAAGAGTTAGACGAAACTTTTAACGAAATTTTGGTGATTTCTGCAAAATTGCAAAAAAATCACTAATTTTCACGAATTTAACAAAATTTTGCCAAAATTAATGAAAAGTTTTAATTTGGGATCACGATCTCAAGATCTGTAGTGTTAAAAATTGGGAGCAAAAAACATTTCATTATTTGATTAAAAAAGTCTACAGTCTTAGCACTTAAATGCATGTGTGAAGAGATCTACTTTTGGAGATGAGAGATGGGTACCTCTACTTGCGTCCATGCATTCTTTAAATTAGATAATGGAGATCATTTTTCACCGCGATCTTCCACATAATAGATCATGAGATCATGCCTTACCTATCAGACGGTCCGTTTTCATTCCTTGTGTTACTGATCTCCAAAAAATGACAATAATTCACATTTGAGTGTGATGTGTGTCATATGATGCCAAAAAAATGTAATATGATACAAGGATTTTTGGGGATCTATGACACATGGAATGAAAACGGACCATCAGATAGGTGAGACATGATCTCAAGATCTATGTTGTGGAAGATCGACGTGAAAAATGATCTCCATCATCTGATCTGAAGCAGTCAATGACTTTCAAGGGATCTGAGACGTGGGCACTTTTAGAGAATGCGTGGGCGCAAATAACGGTACCCATGAAAGATTTAGGGAGCAAAATGGGTGTGGGGTGTTATAAAATTAAAAGGAAATGAAGACAAAATAAATAGACTTCAATATATAAAACTAGCTCTTCAAGAACTATATATTATTCACTTCTCTTGAGTGTCCTCATACTTCTATAAGGGGTAATGGTCAATTCCTACTAGTTAGAATCGGATTTCCAGTCTTACCCCATCTGTTGCCCTTGGAAATAGGACAATCTTGACTGCATGTTATGCTATAAAAAGTGAAAATCAAGAAAGTCAAGATTCTTCTATTTCTAAGTGCATCGGATGGGATAGGATTGGAAATCTAGTTCTACCTGGTAGGACCTGACCATTACCCCTTCCATAAGACTCTTTTAAATAAAATTATAATGTGAGAATGTAAAAGGTTTGGGGAATACGAAAGGTTAGGAGGATATATGCACATTATCATAATTTTAAAAGAGTTACATAATAATGGATAACAATTCTAAGGGACTACATAAATGTTGTTAAGAATTTTAAAAGATGGAAACTAAATGGTAATCCATCATAAAGAATATATTTATAACACGGATGACATTTTTAGTTGAGTAATGATGTACTTTATTATTTGCATCTATAGATATAGTCTTTATAAATAGGTGTAGATAATGATTTTTTTACTATTTAAAAAAAAATAAAAAATCACCTTTTTCACTTGTAAGGAATTTTTTTTTTTAACCTTTTAGAAACCCATTGCGGGCGGATGTCCACATTGGTCCCTTGGTGGTTTTGCCACTGCCACTGCCACTGCCCCTACTCCTACTGTCTGATATTAAAACATTAACATATATATATATATATAGCTTAAAAGAATAAAAATAATTTATTCAAAAGACATTTTTGATAATATATCCGATTTGACCAATATGAACCGATAGTCTGATACAATATACATATTAATATTTATACCCTTATCGAATTGAGGCCTCATATATTGTATCGGATTTGGCCTAACCCGATATATACTATCATATATTGGATATGACTGATATTTAAAACCAATAATGTATTGGAAATGACTGACTCTCCTAATCTTAATTTAAACGCTAAAATGATGTTTAAATAATCTTACACAATCAATGATTTAAGATGTGGGTGATCTGTACCGTCAAATTGAAAGATCATAAATTGACATGCAACATGTCCAAAAATAATATTTTTTTACGGAAATTTAAACCATTTGATCCGTGGACATGAATATCAATCATTATTTTTAAATTTAATGGATGATATTAAAGTTCATCAATCGCATGGTTCACATCCCCTTATAGGAAGGTGTACGTCTTTGGGCTGAGACATGTTCTAAGATGGCCACTTGGACATTTTAGATTGGTCACTGATATTCACTACATGACATAATGAAAATCACACTTCAATGGTGTGAGATTACAAGCTCAACTAGTAAAAGATCATTTAAGCACGATTTTCGTATTTAAATGTCAGTCATGTGCCATTATCACTTAATGTTATGATTTCAATGTGAAGAGTCAATTGGAATAGGATAAAGGAAGGACGATGTAACTTATCTGATTCTATTTTAGTTTTATGACATGTGATACCTAACCACATGATCTGGTGCCAAATAAAAGAGCGGCTGGACGATCATAACTCTTGTGAAAAAAATAAAAATAAAATATAAAAAAATGTATGGTCAATAGCGTCAATCATGCGAAAAATGAATAGTGAAATCAAATTAAATTTTATTGTTCATTTTCTATATAGTTGATTTCGTTGATTGTACGATTTTATACGGCTTATTTTGATATGTTTTTATAACAATGTTATGATCAAGGATCAAAATTTCGGTTTCGGGCATGACAGAAACCGAAAAAATAAAAAATTTGAACCGAAATTTTGGGTCCCATACAAGTTTAGACCGAAATTTCGGTCTAAATTAGCGTTTCGGTGGGGACCGAAACCGATAATTAGGACCGAAATTTCGGTCATTTCGGCCGAAATTTTAATCCTTGGTTATGATCATCAAATTGCTCATTTATGTGGCACCTGATCATATGACGGGGAGCCGCAAGACCATGGCAGAAAACTAATGTCGGGCAAGGTAAGCTATTCGATCCAGTGCTCCTTCGGCACCATGCTACATACCATTACCCATTACAGTGACTGATGGTGCCATCTACGGTCAGAAATTTTCTAACGGCCAATCACTTTTTTGAGGTCATCTTCTTGCTTTGTTCATGTATCTACAAATGCCAACGTGTCGTTTGGCGTTTTCATGATCTGAGAGAGAACCGTTTTTTTAAGGTAAAAAAAAACGGGTCGGGTAAAAGTTTGTTTCCGAAGCGTAAAGAAAAGGGGTCGGGTAAAAGTCGGAAGTCGTCAAAAAAATATTTAAAAAGTGTACGTAATAGTTCACATGCCTCTAGCGTGTCCAATGAGGTGAATGTTGTATTGGAGTAATAGACTTGTCAACGGGTCATGTCGGCCTGATATTTAACCCGTCCGACTTGAGTTTTTTTTATCGGGTCTGGTATTGGGTTACGCATGAGGCATCCAACCCGACTTTCGGATCGGGTCGGGTCGGGTCTACTAGGAAGTCGGGGTTGAGTAAAAGTCGTGTCATGAAGTCATGAATCATAGGGGGGTTTTCACTGGGTGCGATTGGGTTTTATCATCATGTCGAGTTGGGCATATAATCTTGACCCATCGGCTTAGATTAGGTTAGGTCAGGTGGATCATTGGGTTGGCATATTATCTTGACCCATAGGGTTAGGTCTAGTCGGGATGCATTGGATGAGGCCCAATCCAACCCCACCCGGCCCAACCCATTGACAGCTCTATCAATTTACCTGTTTTAAAGAGTTGATATTTGGTAGACCATATACTGTGTGTAGTGCATGGTCAAACCTTGATCGAATGATGATAATCCCAAGATCCGCTGTCCATTCCAATCTTCCACACAATTAATCTTTAGAGTTGAGATCATGAAAATATCATCATTCGGCTAGTTTTTTATTCTACTGTCACACCCATCCCAAAAAGGGCAAATCTATTTGCACCTAACGAATCTCTAAGGGCAACCAACGTTTGAAAACCACTTTTGATTAGAGTGAGATCATGGAGATCATTTTTCATCCCAATCTCCCGCATAATGGATCTTGAGACCATGCATGGGTGTACTAGTAGCCACTTGGGCACCTAATTACTACCGGCCTTGGACCAAGGTCATAGAGGCGGCTGCCTCGGGCCTCCGAAATTTAGGGAGCCCCAAACATGAAATCATGATTTTTTTAATTGATTTTTGCATTTGAAATATTTTTAGAGGGCCCTATGTCTAGTTGACATGGGCCCCTCACAATGCAAATTAAGGTTCGACGGTTGGGCTTTTCTGAATCGGGTGGGCCGACTTAAACTTTAAGCCTTTGAACGAAAAAAAAAAAATACCCACCCTCTTTCAATCGTCCCCTATTCAACTATTCTCTCTCTCTCTCTCTCTCTCTCTCTCTCTCTCTCGGCTCCACACCACCACCGCGGCCCCACCCTCCATCGGCCGGCCCCAACATGAGAGGGAACATCGCACCGACATTCCCGGGCCCCACCCTGGCACCCTTTTCGACTCTTTCACCAGCCAATCCTAAATTAGGTTTTTTATGATTTTACATTTTTTTTTTCTCTCTCTCAGTCTTAATTTCTTTGATTGTATCTCTTTCTCTCTCTTAAATCTTGATAATTGAATTTATTTAATTAAATATTGATTTAGTTTTTATTTTATTTAGTAATTAGACTTTTTTAAGTTAAGGGGGTGTAACAGTGGAAAGCCCCTTATACACATGGCGATTTAAAACCCAAATTGCATATTTACATTTTGCATTGCAAGGAGAGTTGGTTACTTATTTAATTCATAAACAATTAAAAAGACTGATATTATTACCACACAACTTCATGTCTCAGCTACCTCACTTTAACAAAGGAAAAAATTGTTGATTGCTTCAAATCAGACAATGGAGATCGATTTTCATCCTCCACACAATAGATCTTGAAATCATGGACCTACTATCAAATTTTGATTCCACGTTATACACATTAAGTGAATGTGAACTGCGTTTAACAGTACGTAGTTCACATTCACTTTTTGGGATGTTTGACATCTGACTGTTTTGTGAAAGGTTGGGGTGTAAAACAATCTTCATCGGCTAATTTAAAAAAATCAACAGATTTTCCCTTTGTTTAAGTGAGGTGGCTATAACACATTTGTTGTAGTAACACAAGCCCTAAAACTTGCCTGCTACCAGCCCCTACCAATTTAATAAAGGGTACCTTTAAATACACTTACTGGATCTTAAAATGTGCTTACACCATTGATTGCTTTAAATTAGCTAATGGAGATCGTATTTCGCTCTAATCTTCAACACATGGGATCTTTAGGCCATGAACTTATCATCAGACGGGTAGCTTTTTATTCCACAAAGTCATAGATCTAAAAAATGTGGCCCTAAAGTCACGTTTGAGTGTGTTGTGTGCTTAGCGCTACGTTTTTAGGATCTATGACATGTGAAATAAAAAACTAATCGTATGATGGCACATTCATGGCCTCAAGATTGCTTATGTGGACGATTGGAGTGAAACATGATCTCCATTGTATGATTTAAAGCAATCAGTGATTATTGGGGTGGGTGCATTTCAAGATTTTGTGGGCGTATTTAAAGGTACCCTTTAATAGATAACCTTCATTAATCGTTGACAACATTAAACCGGATGATGAAAATAATTTTATGGGCATATCATCGGACAGTCAGGTGACACACATGTAAAAAAAAGTGACCCAAAGATACCATGACACACATAGGGCAATTGTCAGGTCCAACTAGTTCATAAAAGAGAATTTTGACTGCGTATCTTCCTATGAAAAGGGTCCAACTAAGTCATAGATATCCCTTACTATTATTATTATTATTATCATTATTATTATTATATTAATCATAAGTCATGATTCTCTCTCATCCAATGGCTAGAAATCTGGTTGAACACGAAATTAAGTTCAACTAGTAGATCAAAATTGATAGGTCATTTAAATGAATACTTTTAGGTAATTATAGAATATAAATAATATTTTTACATTTATGTTTATATTTTTCTAGAACATAAAACTTTATTTTTTTTCTTTTCGAATGCAGATAAATAAGTTCGGAGATGTCAAAAAGTTATTGCTTGGATTATTCAATCTATCGGATACGTTATACTATTTAGCTTTACTCTTTTTATATTAAATTTTTCTTTAATATATACTTTTATTATATTGTTAGTTACATTTTCAAATTATACGTAATTGAATGAAATATACAGATATATCTAATTTAGGAATACGAATATTATTTTATTGTCAAAAAATAATTATTCCAAATTTTTTTATTTCAAAATAATATCAAAGAGGGGCTCATTTTAGGAACTTGCCTTAACCTCTTAAGGCAAGTTTCTAAAATGCCGGCCCTGCACCTAAAGTAGTTATCGCCGGCCCTGCACCTAATACCAACTTTTGATGTGATACCTATGCCATGGATCTTATCAGGCTAATGATAGTAGAATCCTACAAATATTTGACTTTCCCGAATCACATTAAAGTATTTTAGCTTGAATTACGGGAAAGTCCAATATTCATGAGATTCTTATAGCTGTCAGGGGAATAAGATCTTATTTTGGGCACAGTTCAGTTCTAGAAGTTTTATATTATATATTTTACCATTTTTGCTTCGTTTATATCTGTCATTGGTTCTTTTTTATTAATATCTAGTTTTAGTTCACATTCAGCTTATCTTTAGGATATACGATATACTAATAAGTTAAGCAAATAAATAAAAAAAATGGTAAAAGTTAATAGTTTATATATATATATATATATATATATATATATATATATATATATATATATATATATATATATATATATATATATATATATATAATTGTGATAATAGAGATGGATTGCGAGCTGTCAAACAATTTGATGGCCATTTCTCACTGTTTTTTATAAATTATAAAAATAATAAAATATGGATAAGGTTAATTCTACATTTAAAACAATAAGATGAAGTACTAATAGAATAATCTGATGAATGAGGAATGAAACAGGTTGACATTATTTTTTTAATATAACACGAAGATGATACCGTATGGGAGATATAATGTTTTGGGCATGGACGGTTCATATAGGGCTGTCAATGGGTCATGTCGGGTTAGTTTGGGCTGAATCTTGACCCTAATTACCTAGCCTTAAAACCTCAGCCCCACTCTAACCTTAGCCGAGGGGTCGTACTTTTAAGGTCTCTGTTGCTCTCTCCTAAACTTCTTTTTGGGTCAGGCCTGCGGTTTGCTTTAGGATATTGTAAAGAAATATGTTCATTTAGTAACGAAATATATTTTGATACATGTAGGGACTTCTATTTAGTCTAGCATTTGGTTTAGGATATACGAGACTTCTAAGGGTTATAACTCTTGAGGGGTGTGTTATCATGTAGTCAATTTTTTGTTCCACGAAGCTTATATCTCAAAAAATGACTTGAAAATCATTATTTGAATATAGTATGTGTCACATGAATTTTTTTTAATCACCTTTTTGGTATGTGTGCCCAAAAATCATGAGACACATTACACTTATTAGTGATTTTCAGGATATTTTTTGGGATGTATGTCACATCAAAGAAAAAAATGATCATATGATAGGCACATATTACACTTTAGACTTTTTTTTTTGATAAATAACATTGAGGTTGGTGGGACTTCACCCCTTCATTAAATACACACTCGAGAGGCTTAGAAGGGAGCTTTGGCAATGCCATCACCACACAAACTAGAAGAGTCTCGAAGAAAGAGAAAACACTATGTCAAGGATTAAACTGTGAGCGAGGAGCTCACTAAAGAGATTAGGGATGCGTATGACGTAACTCTCTGCTAGCCCCTGCTACAGCAGAGTTCACTTGCTTTAGTTGGTTCCCATTCTCTTTTCTAACTCTCTGCAAAGGAGGGTTTACCTGCCTAGCAGCAACCTCCCTGCTCTTTACTAACTTTATATCAAATCAAATAAAATTAGCTCTGACAAGGAGTGAGTAGAGAAGAGGGTAGAATTGTCGAACATGTATGTAAATCTTGCTATGCAAGGAGTTATCAAGGAGAATGGGTACATGTTAAAATAGGTAGCAGGATGTCAACAAAAAGGATGGAAATTTACTAAAACAGGTGAATTTTGTTATGATAGGGGCCAGCAGAGAGCTATCCCATGCGCAACCTAGGTGTCTATGTTCAACAGGATTAAGGTGGGTTGGGTAATGGTTCAGGCAAGAGGCCATGTGGGAGGATGAAATTGTGTTAAGACCAGTTGGAAGGCTGAACTAGATTCATCCTGATCCTATCTTTGGGTGAGGTCGAGTTAGGTCCAATTCAGCTCTATCGAGCATGAATTTTTTTTGCCCAAACCCATCACTAATAGTTATACCTGCCGATACATAAAAGGGATTGGGTTTATGTGTCTTGTAATTATATGGACCCCTAGGTTCTATTTACTTGTAATGGAGATCCAAAAATAGGTGAGTCCTTCCCATCTTAATATATAATATATTATATGTGATAACAGATCATATTTGGAGTGTTTTTTAAATCACCACAAAAAATAAGACTATTGGCAGCAGCCAAAAGTGACGCTATTAACAAAAGAACTGCCGCTAATACCCTCGTCACTAATAGTCTTACTATCCTTTAATAGTTTTTTTGTTAATAGCGGTAATATTTGGTTGCTGCTAATAGTCATATTTTTTGTAGTGAAATTTCTTTTTGACTTTACAATTAATTCACCTTAGAATCATTTTTTATCTCGTAATGAATAAGTTGGTCTTTTCCTTTCTAATGTAAATTTAATTTTTTTGAGTCTTTATTTGAAAAAAAAATAATATATATATATATATATATATATATATATATATATATATATATATATATATACTACAAAAATAAGTTATTTTAGCATCAGCCAAAAACTGCCATTATTAACAAAAAATTGTCGCCACTAATTATGTCGCTACTGAAACACAAAGCTATTTTGCTAATAGTCTTATATATATATATATATGGGCCAAAATCTGCTTGCATGACTTGACCCAGTTCAACCTGAACATCGGGTTGGATGTGCCCGACCCAGTGCTTGGAGGTTCGATAATGGGCCAAGGTAAGCTTAGATTGAATCAGCTGCAGCAACTAGCTAGATTGCGTCAGGGTGCACCTTCGAGTTGAGCTATGCACACATGCATGCATTTC
This sequence comes from Chloranthus sessilifolius, assembly GCA_021018995.1. NCBI lineage: Eukaryota > Viridiplantae > Streptophyta > Magnoliopsida > Chloranthales > Chloranthaceae > Chloranthus > Chloranthus sessilifolius. The sequence continues at coordinate 58,799,789 of CM037590.1, read as the reverse complement.
TTGCTCCTCCTCTATATTAGGAAGCCATAGGGTGTCTCCTTGTAAACATCTTACTTGAAAACAACACATTCATTGAACCGCTAAAGCATGCCTTAAGTCACACACAGATTCCTAGTGACAAGGCCCCATCACAAATCTGCTATCCTTTCTTTACCACAACCAAAAACAACTGCATCTACTTCCAACAAGCTCTTCTGTTTGTTTAGATAACGTAAGTGGTTATACTTTTCGAACGATAGGATACTTTCGGTTCTAACTTTTTATTCACCTACTTGGTCCTTTTTCTTTTTCTTTTCTCTTTGTTTTATTTTTTAATGAAAAAGCTAAGGGTGTAAATTGTGAGAGCAGGCTCGTTTAATCCTTTTACTTCTCCTCATAAAATTTTCATTCCTAATTAGCTCTGTTTAAGAAAATTGAAATATTTAGCAAAACCCTTTCAAAAAAAAAAATAGCAAAACAAAAAGGTACAGAAATCTAAGCAAAATGATTTAACAAAATAGGATGCACATAAGATTCCGTGCAAAAAAATTAGTTATGTAATTTTGTTTTTTGATAATTAATGATGAGGTTGTAGCCTGTAGGGGCCTCACCCCAAGGGTCAAAAAATCGGATTTCATTTTGGTTTTGGTGGGGATCGAAACCGAAACATTTCGGCCTCGGCTGAAATTTTGAACCATGCATCACCCTTTTATTAAAATAAAAAATTAAGATTTAGAAACCAAGATTTCGGCTGAAATTTTGAACCATCCCTCACCGTTTTATTAAAAAAAAAATTAAGACTTACAAATCACTCCCTAAAGGGAACTCTATGCTAACCAATAGAACGAGAAGCTCCACTAGGCGAGGACGGAGCATAAGCCCACACAACTACAAGGAAAAAAGAGAAAAACAACGAAAAAATACCAACCCAACTGAGGAAGAGAACAAAACAGAGGGGCCTACCCATTGGCATCTAACTTCAAAATGCAATCCTGAATCCTATAAGGCTGGAGCAGCTTCAAGCTAAGAGCTCATTGAAGGGCCTTAATACGGATCCTTTCAGCAAGAACTCAGACATCCACCTCCACACCTTTGAAAATCCTTTTGTTCTTCTCCTTCCACACTAGCCATATGAGAGCGAAAGGGATAATCTTCCAAATGATGCTTCTCCTTTTCTCCCACGAGCCAAGAAACTAAAGACCAAGCAAGACAGAGTAAGATTCGACCATAACCCAATTAATTTGTAACCAATCAAACAAGAAGTGCCAAATAGAAGAGGTGTACTGGCAGTGAATGAAGAGAAGAGGAGCATTCTCCTTATACTTACAAAGAGCACAAAGGTTAGCCATCGAGAAGCCCCTGGTCATTAGATTATCAACCGTCAAAATTTTGTCAACTATAGCCTGCCAGACGAAGAAAGCAACACGATTCGGAACTGGCGATTTTCAAATGTGAAGCCAAGGGAGGATCGGAGTCATCGCACCTGCCAACTTCTTATAAAGACCATTCACCTTAAAGGTGTCACCAAGCTCAACATTCTAAGAGGGAGAATCATTCCTTTTAATTAACAGTTGGAAAGAATTTAGCGTTTGTAATAGAGCGGAGACTTCTCTAAACTCAGCATCATAACGTCTTATAGAAATCATCAGATTCCATTGAAAGATCCCCTCATTGTCAGCGTCAGCCACCTTAAAAACCAACTTAGATTGAGTAAGAGAAAGTCGGAAAAATGTTTGGGAAAAGAGTCTTGAAGGGCTGATCAATAATCCACACGTCGTGCCAGAAAGAGGTAGTTGTTCCGTTCCCAATAACAATTTTGGCATTTTGCCAGAAAATAAGCTGAACCTTGCCCAGAGAAGACCAGAACCCCAAAGGAGAACGCTTAGAAGAATTAACATTCCAACAACTTCCTCCCAATCTGTATTCCTCGATCAAAACTTTTCTCCAAAGACATGATCTCTCCAACTGAATGTGCCAAAACTATTGCACTAGCATAGTATCATTGAAAGGCTGAAGAGCAACAATACCTACTCCCCCATCATCCTTATTCAGATAAAGAAATCTCCAATGCACTACATGAATTTGAGTCTTGTCATCTACTCCAGCCCAAAGAAAATATCTCTGCGATTTTTCCAACCTGTGAATCACCCAAGTAGGGCAACAAATAAGAGATATATAATACACCGGCAAGGCAGCAAGAACATATTTGATCAACGTCATACGATCCACAAAGGATAACAACTTCCCTTTCCATCCATCGAGTCTTTTTCCACCTTATCAATAATCAGAAACTAGATATTCTTCCTTAGCCACTCAAGACCAATCGACAACCCCAAATATATAAATGGAAAAGCTGACGCAACACAATCGATAATAGTAGCTAACCTCTGGGTTTCTTCCTCAGCCATATCAATACCAATAAGACTAGATTTTGGTAAATTAACTTTCAAATCGGAGATAGCTTCGAAGCAAATAAGGGTAGATTTCACCCCTTGGAGGGCAACCTCCTTCCCCTCAATATAGAGGATAGTATCATCAGTGTATTGAAGGTGAGATATCTCCTTACAGGTATTGGACACCTTAAAACCCCTAAAAATGCCAACTTCAACAAATTTGTTGATAAGGACCGAGAAGCCTTCAGAAACAAGCAGAAAAAGGAAGGGCAAAGCGGATCGCCTTGCTGAATTCCTTGATAGATGCGGAAGAAACCTTCCACCATCCCATTAACAATAAGCGACGTCCACACTGAAGATAAGAACCTATGAATCCATTTTCGCCACCTAACTCCAAACCCTATACACCCTAATAGGTAGTCAAGAAAATTCCAATCAACATTGTTGAAAGCTTTCTCAAAATCGAGTTTGAGAAATAGGCTTTGTTTTTTCCTCTTGTGATAAGTATTGACCAATTCATGAGCAATGAGGATCCTATCCATAATTTGACGATCCTTCAAAAAGGCTAATTGGGTTTGGGCGATAAGAACCGGGAGAACGAGCTTGAGGTGATTGGCTAGTCTTAGCCAGAATTTTATAAATCCTGTTCAGTAAACTGATCAGCCGAAAATCATAAATGACATTGACACCATCGCTCTTCGGGGTCAAAGCAATAAACGTGGCATTCATTTCTCGGCTAACAATTCCTCTCGATTGAAATTCAGAGAAAACCTTCATAATATCATCTTTTATGATGCACCAACACTTCTAAAAGAATGTTGTAGGGAAGACATCCAAACCGGGCGCTTTGTCTTCGCTAAGCTCGAACACCACAAATTTAACCTCATCTTCTAAAAATTCTCTCTCTAAATGTAACTTGTTTTCAATAGAGATAGACGGAAAAGAAATTCCGTCCATAGTCGATCGCTTCCAGCCCCCACTTTTAAATCTAGAGTGAAGTTGTTCAACCAAAACACCAGTTATCTCTTCGTGAGTATCAAGATGAGACCCGCCATTGGAAATGCTAGAGATGTAGTTCCTTCTCCTCCTATTAGACGTCAAAACGTTGAAGTATTTAGAATTATGATCTCCATCAGCAACCCATTTCTCTCTCAAATTTTGACGCCAGTAGATTTCCTCCTTGCGAATGACATATTATAATTCAACTTTGAGAAGAACTCTGATCTCCTTATCATCGCTAGACAAAGGTCTGCATTCATCCTTAAGATTAATAGATTTTATCTTATCTAGAAGATTACCTTTCAGGGAAAAAATATTCTTAAATGTGAGCTCATTCCAGAGAACGAGGGCACGTCTAGTGGCTATGAGTTTATCCATGAAGGACTTCCCAACCCATCGTTCTTCCACTACCGAGGACCACACCTCCTTGATGATGTGAAAGACTCTAGCATCCTCAAACCACATCAATTGAAAATTGATCGACTTCGGCTTCAAACAAAGCAAACGAGGAGAAAGGAGGAGAGGGCAATGATTAGAGGTAGGCCTAACTAGAATCACAACCTTGAAGTTTGGCACAAAGCTCTCCCAATTTAGAGAAACCAAAAATCTGTCTAGTTTTGTTAGGTACGGATCATCCTGAAAATTGAACCAAGTGAAGGACCCCTTGACAGAAGGAACATCTATCAAATTATTTGCAAAAAATAAAATTTGAGAATTTGAGCATACCTGGGGATCTGCTGGATTCCCTGTTTCTCTCATTCGCAAACTGGATGATGTTAAAATCGCCGGTGACATACCATGGCACAAAATCGTCCACAAGAGTACTTCTATTGAGAAGTAATTCATCCCAAAGATACTCCCTGACCGGCTCGTCATAAGGGCCATACACATTGCTAATCAGCAAAAGAGCACCATCACTAAGTTTTTGGAGAAGGATTGTTAAGCTGGAAGAGCCTTTGAAGAAACCAATCTTGGAAAATTTAGACCCATCCCATCAAGATATACACTACAAAAATAAGGTGTTTCAGCGATACTTGCTGTTAAGGTATTTTTTGGTATTAATAGGACTAAGAACGACAGTTTTTGGTAGCGACATGACTAATAGCAGATATTTTTTGTCAATGGCGACAGTTTTTGGCTGCCGCTAATAGTCTTATTTTTTATAGTAATACCTCTCAATGCCCCAACAAAATTGACAACCGCCCAAACCATAGACTTTTTTAATCCAACCCCCCAGCATCCCAAACTGTGACGACCCGACTTTTCCAATCCCTAAGGTATAGGAAAGGCCGGTTCATCAACTTATTGATTTCTCAATAAGCCGTAACAAACAGAAGCCGACAATATATACAAAGATCTAAAAACAAAAGCAACATATAGTAATCCAAAAACAAAAGCTTCATATAATAAAATGAATATATCACTATGAGGAACCAAGAAGAACCACCGGTGATGGCCAATCCAATCACCTAAAATAGTGGTTCACAATAATGGTTCCTCGAGTGATATCAAAAGAACCAAAATAAAAGCCTAGGGCCCAATATTCCAAAATAATATCCAGACAAAAATACCAAAAAGAAAACACAGGATCTAAGATCACGGAAAGAACTCCTTAGCTGGTATGTCCAAATCCTCCTTGGGAATATAATCGGAGTCCTCCGGATCCTCTGACCCAAGGTCAGTCTCAGTACCTGTGACGTATAGTCGAGGGTGAGCTAACAGCCAAGCTCAATAGAGGAAACGGATCTATTTGCATTTCTGTATAAGTAAAGGTTTTCAAAAGACAGAATCGGATCAAATATGGTTTTTCAAATGATGCTTTCCAAATTAAATCTCCAGTTTTAATCCTGAGTCAAAACTGATAATATAATCTAATGTGTTCGAAAATGTTCTGATTTAGCATGCTTCTTGTCTTAAAGTTATAACTTAATTTTATCTCCCAAATTTCCTATAGCATGAGAGCGGACTACGTGACCGATGGGAAAACCCTACTGACCATCGTCGTTCATGAACCCATTTCGAAAGTGCAACAAGCCCCTACGCTATGAGGGAAACTTGCACCAAAGTAATACCGTCAACACGATTGGTAAAATCTAAGGCATCGTCCGTATGAACCCTAAATCAAATGCAAATGCTAACACATATCAAAGTTTATTATTCATAACAAAATTCTGATTATTCAAGGTTCTGATTCGAAGTTCTGATTCAAAGATTAACTGAGGTCCTGAGGTTCAAATTGCAAAGTTCTTAGTCATAATAAGGTTCCAAATTTTTAGATTTGTATCATATCTTCTAGGTTTTATTTATGCTGTGTATGACAAAATTCCAAAACTAATGCTTCTTAAAAGGAATAGCCGGAATAGTTTATGCTTATAAATTGATGCAAATAACAAATAGGGTTCCCCTACCTTAACAAGGAGTATTCAAAACCATGCACTAGCAGTCCTCACCAAGGACTTCCAACAATCAAAACCTACATATATTAACACTCTCAGTGTTAATATAGAACAAGAATTTCAACCCAAAAGCTTGTTGAGAAAATAATTTGAAAAATTTCGAATGCCAAATACAGGACAGAATTCAACCATCGAATTCAAATTCGTTGGTCGAATTTGAAATTCGATGGTCGATTTCAAATTCGACCATCGAATTTCAAAACTGTTCATCAGTCAAAATATAAAAATCGACAGTCGATTTCCACAATTTGGCTTCAAGCACAACAACGCATTTCGACTGTCGATTTTCAAATCGATGGTCGAATTCCAAATTCGACCATTGAATTGAAAATCGACCATCAAATTACTCAGGTTTTGTGGCTGTTAACTTTTCATGTCCGAATTCTTTCTTCTCATTCAATCACAGCCATCAGATCTTTATTCAAACACACAACATGCTATTCTCAACAAAATATAATTTAAAGAACACAAGAAGGTTTTAAAAGCCTACCTCTTGTCGCTTAATCCTTTTTATCCCGTGGCACCAAAACACTCACCGGAACAAATCTCTACGATCAAAGGTTTTAAAAACTTCAAATCAGCCCATTATAAACCTTCCTCCACTACACAGATCTTTATCAATACAGTGACACTCTCTTCTTTTTCCTTCTCTTCTACTAGCTCAAACCGATCGGATTTTAAGCACAAGGCTAATTAATGGTTGAGATGGAAAGAGGAGTTCTCAAGCTCACTAGATCTAGGATCAACAAGGAGGCAAGGCCTTAGAGGCTTGATTTCCAACGAGAGGGAGAAGTTAACTTCTCTTGCACTCTCTCTTATAACTAAAAGCTAAACATAAAATATGTAGATTTTTATAAATGTAACTTATCCACTTAAGTTGAAACCTATCCGGTGTTAACCACAAATACCAAACTGATTGTGTAAGTCATCGCTTTCATGACTTACACACATCTATTGACAATACCATTTTACCATCATTCTCATCAAACATAAAGCTAACCAAAAGTCCAACAAAACCTGTAAAAATTTCCGGACACGCTTATCAAGGTAAACGAAATTAGGTCAAAATATAAGGGATATTACATTCCCTGAAAATTGAATGCAACACACAGCATACAACAAACGAAAAGAAAAAAAACATGGGTCACCGTGTTTCGATCCCACAGGGCACGCAAGCCAAGGGATGAGATCCGTAGTAATATGGATGTACTGCATGTGGCATCAAAAGGCGATAGTGGATTGCATCCGTACATGGATGCCCACACCCCAAGTGTCACGTGCCGGGAGACCGAGGCACAGTGACGCATGAAAGCCATAAAGATAACAAAAACCCATCAAAGCAATATAAAGAATAAAAGCGACATAGAGAGCAAACCCACACCCGTAGGAAAAATGGCGAGAATAAACAAAACCACATACATAGAGTACATGTCCACAGAACAAAACAAAAATCCAAGCCATATAGATCAGAAGATGTACAAAAAAATCAAAACCTACATAGAGAAGATAACAAGAAGTATCCAAAGTAACCATATACAAAATGAAAGAAATAGAGTATCCAAAGCAAATTCAAAATAGAAATATAAAAGATAACAAAAAGAAGGACCACCAGGTCCTAAATAATCCATGGAGTAATTAAATACATGCCCCATCATATCCAAAATAAACCAGTACCCCCACCCAAAGTAATACTCAAAAAGCCCCTGCTGTAGATGGATCCGCCTGATCCGGATCATCAATGCGCTCACCAACACCGTCACCCGCGTCCTCTCCGGCCGTAGAAGGCATACTAGTACCAGCGCCCGATGTCGAAGGGCGATATACTAAAGCACGTATGTCCGCCATATAGGTAGTGTAATCTTCGGGAAACGCGTCGCATCGAATGTGAGCGCCGCCATGGACATCCAACTCGGACGACAGAGTGGTATCTTTGGGTGAGCTCCTCAATCTGTGGCTCATGGCGGTCATCCGTCGGGTGAACTCGAGAGCGTAACGATGTCGCCTCGTAAATGAGAGGTGCAGGAAGCGTGTCGTGCGTAATGAGTAGGGTCCTCATCATCATCGCTAGCTACATCAGGTACCGCTGCATCTTTTGGAGTCTTCACAAGTCGATTGTAAGTTTGACCCCAATTGACCAGGTTATACATTTTTCGACCTGCGGTGGATTTGGGTTCGGTAGGAGGGATGTCATAGGCGGGGCCCGCTCGGTAGTTCTCAATCATCACCGAAATTAATCGAGCATATGGCATACTCTTCATCGGTTTCTTCACATGTTTACCCATTTTCCCCCGTGCCTTTACAATCTCCTTTAAAAGGACTGCAGGAGCATTAAACCAGCGCTCCTTATAAGCAGCAAATAAAATTTGTGCTCGACCGATGACCAAAAGGGTAAAGGGTGGCCTTTAAAATTTTGTCCAATATCCACATGGACTCCGGCATATGGACTGTGATAATTGATTTACCAGACCCATGACGACCTTGCGTCATTTGGGCAATGACGTCCTCAAAGCGGACTGGTTTGGGGAAAGGAGGACCTAACCCCATGGTTTTGGAGTGATTTAAAGGCGTATGATTACCCACTGACCATGTCGTCGAGATCAAATGTATAATCTCAGCCATCAATTTCCGTGTAAATTTTCTTCCCGTCCTCGCGGCGCATATGCTGATAAAACAAGCGCACGAGACGGGGATAAAAGTGATCACTAAATGAGGTGCACAGGGAGGTCAACTGGGCTTTTTTGAGGTATTCATCCGCCCATTGAGTGGCTGTTTGCTGATCAAACAACTCTGAGTGAAAAATATACTCAATGGTGAAGCCTTTAATGCTCCAAAATTCATTGGGCTGTTCAGGCATTGGAGAAACAGAGGGTGGTATGGGCTGTGTGGGTGGTGGAACCGAATGTGGAGCTCGACTAGAGGAACCAGCTCTCGAAGCCGGCCTCTTGGATGTGGGGTTTCGAATTGGGGCTTGTTTCTTAGGCCCCATTTAACCAAAAAAAATAATTCTCCACAGATTGCAAGAAAAGCAGAGATCCACAAAAGAAATGGAGCAAGGGTTACCTTGTGAAGAGCCCCAAATCGGGTTTCCAATGATTGAAATCCAAATCTCTTGTAAAAAGCAGTGGATTCCCCCTTGGATTGCGGCCAAAATTGATGAAAAACCCCAAAATTGCCAAAAACCCCCAAAACCCTAAGCTCAAAACCCTCAAAGTTGGAACCCGAAATGACAAAAGAAATTAAAACCCCACACTTAAATCGAGAAATTCGACCATCGATTTCAAATTCGATGGTCGATTTGAAAATCGACAGTTGATTTTCTCAGAACACCTCACGTCCTGTTTTGGCTTAAAACTGCTGATGACCCTTTATGCAAATTCGACCATCGAATTCCATTTTCGACAGTCAAATTTTGTGACACCTGTGGCCCTTAAGAATTTTCAAAAATTTTGAAATCCCACCATATCATTGGGTCTAAATGGACCTTCTTTGATCCCATTTCATTCCCATCACCTTATCTGACCATGACCGCAATATCACAGCCGAAATTTGTGTAGAAAAGTTAAAGAACAGGCTAAGCAATTTTGGCCAAACTATTTCATATAGCCATTCGGAAAATAACAAGTCCGGGTCTGGTCGGGCTCGCAAAATTTTCTGGATTTCCACAACGTAACATAAAAACAAAAACTGTTAAACATGTACAAAATAATCTATATATATAGGGCCATGACATCAGTATCAAGGCCAAATGGCTCAGTGAAATTTAAGGAAATAGCTAACTATAGGTCCAATTTTATTTCACATGGCCAGTAGTGTGAAACATACCAGGTTTAGGCCCAAAATTATCGAATTTTCAATAATGTAGAGACCTTTAAATATACACAAATTAATTTGTATATTGGACCGCCAAAAATTACTCGCCAAATTATTTGTATAAAAACAGTAATTACATCAAAATTCAAGGGATCATACATTCAACACATAATTTCTCAAAATATAATAAAAAAGGGTCGAAAATTGGTCTCGGAGCTCAGCTTCACGCTCCCAAGTGGCTTCCTCCGGTGTATGATTTCGCCATTGCACGAGAACCAAAGGAATGCTTTTAGTGCGTAGGATCTGCTCCTTGCGATCCAAAATCCGAATCGGGTCCTCGACCACCTTCAAACCATCCTGAAGCTCGATGGGTTGGTAATCAAACACGTGAGTTGGGTCACGGATGTATCGACGCAGCATCGACACATGGAAGACGTTGTGTATGCTAGATAATTGCGGTGGTAGCGCCACACGATATGCAACCTCTCCGACTCGGCCAAATATCTCAAAAGGCCCAACGTACCGAGGACTCAGTTTCCCTCGTTTCCCAAATCGCATAACGCCCTTCGTAGGCGAAATCCAAACAAAGACATTCTCGCCAACCTGAAAAATCAATTATTAGTGCTCGATTTCACATGGAATTTATACCAAGTGAAGAAATACACATTGACATATCAAAAGCTACCTGAAAATCCACGTGTCTCCGTTTGAGATCGGCGTAGCTCTTCTGACGACTCTGAGCTACTCGTAGTCGCTCGCATATCAACCGAACCGTCTCGGTTGTGCGCTCAACTATCTCAGGTCTAATAATGAGCTTCTCACCCACTTCTTCCCAGTTCAACGGTGATCGACACCGCCGTCTATATAAAGCCTCGAACGGAGCCATACCAATGCTAGCCTGAAAGCTATTGTTGTAGGCGAACTCGATCAAAGGCAAGTGTTGGTCCCATGACCCGTGAAAATCTAACATACATGCTATCAACATGCCCTCAATGATCTGATTCACGCGCTCAGTCTGGCCATCCGTCTGTGGGTGAAACGCTGAACTAAAGTCAAGACGAGAACCCATTCCCTCCTGAAATCGCTGCCAGAAGTGTGAAGTAAACAACGGGTCTCGGTCAGACACAATACTAGCCGGTATCCCATGCAGTCTAACAATCTCCCTCAGGTATAACTCTGTAAGTCTACTAGCTCTATACGTGGTATTGTATGGCAAGAAATGAGCAGATTTGGTTAGCCGATCGACAATGACCCATATGGCATTGTTCTTCCTCAGTGTCTTCGGCAACCCGAGTATGAAATCCATCAAAATGGCTTCCCATTTCCACTCAGGCAAAGGTAAAGGCTGCAATAGGCCTGCAGGATTCTGATGATCAACCTTAACCTGTTGACAAACCAAGCACCGCGATACGTACTCAGCGACGTCGCGTTTCAAACCTCGCCACCAGAAACTCTTAATCAAGTTCTGATACATCTTGGTGCTACCAGGATGTATGGCATACATGTATTTGTGAGTCTCTTCCAGAATGGTGTCTCGAAGCTCGGTACTCGACGGTACACATACCCGGTCGTGAAATAGCAAGGTCCCATCTGCTCGGATGGAGAAATCCTTCTTGCTGCCATTCTCGACATCTCGTCTGATTGCCATCAGCTCATCATCGGTCATCTGAAGCTTTCGAATGTTCTCGAAGAGCGTAGGACGTAATACAAGTGTAGCCATCAATGCTCCTGAGCCTTTTACATCGAACCGTGAGCTGCCCAAGGCCATATCCTCCAAATGCTTCCATCTCTGAATCCGGCTAACAAGATGTGACAACTGTGCTAAATACCTCCTACTAAGAGCATCAGCAACGACATTTGCCTTTCTCGGATGGTACTGAATCGAGCAATCGTAGTCCTTCAAGAACTCCATCCATCGTCGCTGCCTCATATTCAAGTCCTTTTGAGTGAAGAGGTACTTGAGACTCTTGTGATCGGTGAATATATCAAAGATTTCACTGTAGAGGTAATGTCGCCAGATCTTCAAGGCGAATATAACTGCTGCTAGCTCTAAGTCATGCGTCGGATAGTTTCTTTTATGGTCCTTCAATTGCCTAGAACCATACGCAATGACCCGTTCGTGTTGATTAAGCACACAGCCTAATCCGCCATAAGAAGCATCACTATATACTGCGAAACCTCCACTGCCAGAAGGTATAGCAAGCACTGGTGCCATAGTCAAGCGACGTTTTAGCTCCTGAAAGCTCTGCTCACACTGCTCTGTCCAATCGAACTTAGCATTCTTTCTTGTGAGCTGTGTAAGTGGACCCGATATCTTCGAGATACCCTCGACAAATCACCGATAGTACCCTTCCAAACCAAGGAAACTTCGGACCTCTGTAACTATCATAGGTTGTTCCCATGTCACCACAGAATCTATCTTTGTAGGATCCACTGAGATACCCGCTTCAGAGACTACGTGGCCCAAGAAACTGACCTGATCAAGCCAAAACTCACACTTACTGAGTTTGGCATACAACTGATGGTCCCTGAGTGTTTGAAGAGCCATCCTCAGATGCTGCACATGCTCCTCTCTGGTTTTCGAATAGATGAGGATGTCATCTACGAAAACTACCACAGATTTATCAAGATGTGGTTTGAACACCCTGTTCATCAGGTCCATAAAAGATGCAGGCGCATTCGTCAATCCAAATGGCATCACTAAAAACTCATAGTGGCCATAACGCGTCTGAAACGCAGTCTTGGATATATCTTCCTCCTTGATCTTGAGCTGGTGATAGCCTGACCTCAGATCAATCTTCGAAAAGAACTTTGCATCTTGCAACTGATCAAATAAGTCATCTATCCGCGGAAGAGGATAACGATTCTTAATTGTCATCTTGTTGAGCTGCTTATAATCGATACACAGACGCATCGATCCATCCTTCTTTTTCATAAAAAGAACCGGTGCACCCCAAGGAGAAACACTCAGTCGAATAAAGCCTTTGTCTAACAGCTCCTGAAGCTATTCCTTGAGTTATTTCAACTCAACAGGCGCCATCTGATAAGGAGCTTTAGATAACGGTTCGGTACCCGGCGCTAGCTCAATCGCGAATTCAATCTCTCGGTCAGGTGGTAATCCAGGTAAGTCCTCTGGAAAGACATCAGGATAATCGCAGACCACCTTGATAAGAGCCAAGTCATTCTTCTTTTCTGGAGAATCTTGCAAATAGGCCAAATACCCACTGCAACCATTCTTCATCATGCGCTCAGCTTTAATGGCTGAAACCATCGACGCAACCTTGGATTTGACTCCATAGAATCGGAAGGATTTTCGCTTTAGCGGTCGGAAGGTCACTATCTTTCGCAGACAGTCCACGCTCACGTGATAAGCTGCCAACCAATCAATTTCGAGAATGACGTCGAACCCTTCCATGCACAATGTAATCATGTCGGTCAATGTCTCGTGCTCATCAATCATCATGATGACTGACTGACATGTTGTATCAGTGCATACCGAACTTCCCGTAGGAATCTTGACGTCCAAAATGAAAGCAAGAGGTTCGGGAGTAATACCCAACTTCTCTGAGAAGGAAGGAGTAATAAACGAGTGTGTCGACCCAGGGTCTATAAGTATTCGCGCTTCAATTTTATCCACGTCGTCTCGACTACTCATCATAAGGGTACCTTTAGTTAAAAGTTTGTTAATTATATGCAATGATTCCTATGTGGTTTAATATAATTGACTTGAATTTAAATTTAAACAATAATAATTGAATCAATGCATAAATGACATCTCAACTTTAATGATACCTTGGATGACGTCATTCGACGTTTGGGCATCCTGTGCAGTCACCGCATAAGCCCGACCTTGAACTGTAGGTCGCGTCGACTTCTGCGTAGAGACTGTCGTAGTCTGTCCTTTCTCAACAACAGGAGAATCCTTGATCATGTGACCAACCTGTCCACACCTGAAGCATCCTCCAGTGTTCCGCCTGCAATCCTCTGTCTTATGTGGTTTCCCACGTCTTGCACACACTGGGGTAGAAACAGGAGTAACAGCTGATCCTCTCGTCGAACCCTAAGCCACAGAAGCTCCACTCGCAGTAGTGCTCCCGGCTCTGAAAGGTCGTCCTGGTGACGAACTCTGCGGTCTCTGATAGGAAGACGTCACTGGTCCTGAAGCAACATCCAATCTAGAATATGATGGCTGACTAGGGTAGGGAGGAGGTTTAGAGAACCTCGACTTTTTGTTCACCTGCTCTGAAGCACTCTGCTGTCCCTGGCCAAACCTATTTTTATTACCCTGCTCTCGCCTCAAGTATTGTTTTTGAATATCTTCCTCTGCAATGACGGCCTTGGACATGACGCCCGCATACGTCTCCATTTCCCACATCGACACCCTCTCCTGAATGTTCGGCCTCAAACCTCTCTGAAATTTCTGAGCTCTCATCAGCTCAGTGGCCACATGTAAGGGTGCAAATCGGGAAAGTCTATCAAATTCTACGCTATACTCGCGCACCGACATCTCATTCTATTTCAACTCAATAAATTGGACTTCCCATTGGTTACGTACGATTGTCGGAAAGTACTGATCGTTGAACGTCTCCACGAACTCTGCCCAAGTCTATGGAGTATTGGGGTAGTCCTGCTCTCTCATCCGGGAAATAGACTTCCACCACGGGCTAGCCTCGCCCAAAAGTTTGAAAGATGCCTGATCGATTTAGAATGTAACCCTTGCAAGTGCACAAGATCTATTGCAGTATGGCAAGAACAGGGGTGTCGAACCCACAGGGAAACGTGAATTTTTAATTAATTCTTTTAGAGATTTTAAAAACATCCCTAAGGAAGTACCAAAGGGCAGATTCAATTTTACCAAAAACTTAACGCACTTTTCCTAAATGCAGAAAAATAAATTAATCTAAACAATTAATTACTGATAAATCTACGAACAATATTAAAATGAGATCAAGGAATATGCTACCCCAGATTCGTACCCCTTTTTCTATCATTAAAACCCACAGTTTCATTAAATCATCATTCACACCATCATTCATCTAGAAAAATGACTTGAAATAAAATATGATCATCAATCCGGCATACCCTATCTAAAAACAATGACTCAGCCTAACATTACGGTATGAGTCATGTAAAAAGCATAGCGTATCTCATGATATTTAGATCACGACAATACATAATCGCTTCTGACCTAGATCACTGCAGGTACAGATCTAGCGATTACGGCCGTTGATACGCGCAATCAACGGTCATAACAAAGCATTCAAAATATTTTCAATCACACAAACTTTGAGCAAAACGATTCCATGATAACAATAATAGACTGCGGTATTAATCATAAACATGGGTACTTATCTGGGGATCGCATCTTCCCCGATCTACTGATTTAGCCGCTCATCTTTGGTGTTTGATCTCCTTTTTCTTTCAAAGTCATTCTTCTTTTATTTCTTCCAAAAGATATTTGCAATTGTTTTTCCTAAATACAATCTATGAATTTCTCAGAGAAAAATAATGCAAATCCTAGGTACAATCTACTAATAAACCCTAGAAGAAGGAGAGAAGAAGACTTGAAAAGATGAAGAAAATATTCCCCAAAGTGAAGAGCCCTAAAACTAAAAGAAAGAATGAATAATATTCTAATTGCAAAAAATAATAATGATCCTAAGAAACTCGTGGCTTCCCTTTTTATAATAGCCTAACCCTAATACCTCTCTCGATTGACATCTAAGAGTAATTTTCGTGAATTCCCGCCTAGCTTTGCATCAGATACTGCCTCGGTATTTTGCTCATAACTTTCTGTACCGAACTCGGATTGAGGTGATTCTTGAGGCGTTGGAAAGCTGACGACGAGCTCTACAACTTTTATGTTTTAGCAATTTCCTGAATCTGACGTCTTGAAGGTCCAAATTGAGCTGCAAGTCGCACTAAGTTCTCAATGACCCAAAATAGCAGTGTTTTGACATTATTTTCGGGATTCTTGGCTGTTTTAGAAACTTGACCAGATTTACCAAACACTTCAAATCTAGCAAATCTCATCAGATAGCCTTCATCGGACGATTAAATATAGGTATTTAGGGTGAAATATCATCATATTTCACTACTCATCACCCCCAAACCTACACTTTGCTAGTCCTCGAGCAAAGAGAATGATAGAAATATAAAGCAAATCAAACTAACATCCTAAAATTTAAATGCCACTTTCGTAGGGAACACGATTGCACTTAGCATGTGCAACAAGCCTTTAAACCCCTAGGTGATCCCTAGTGGAGGAGTTGTGTCTCCTGAGGGTTTGCAGTGAAGTTACCCACAAACTTCCAAAAATTTCAAACCATCGGTAAAATTGAGTTTTCAAAATCTGATTTTTATAACATATATTTAACTTCAAAGCTCAAAATCAATAATCAATTCAACATGCAAATTCTCAATTTTAAATAACAATGTTATACTAATCATACCAATATCCAATCAAATTAGTCTAATGCTCCAAATCGTTAGATAACTCATCCATTCAAGCTTAAACGCGTAGTGTGTGCATACCAAAACCAAGATTCATCCATCTAGTAACTAGTCCAAACGCGGAAATCATCGGATCCGTTGTCTTGACTCAATCCTCACTTTAGGTATACTCTCAAAATAAAATCATCTGATGATTGGTAAGTTTTCATTACGTGAGAGATCAATACAAAGCAAATAAAAAGGTCTCACATGATAAATGAAACACGATGCCAATCAATGAACAAAAATAAATCTCATGAACAGATACTTGTATATCCTAAGCATGTCATATCAAGTGTCATAAGTATTATATATTGACTTCCACAAGGCTTACCAATGCAAGATCGGATCATGAAGGTCTTTTGTAGGGTTGTAATGGGGCTCTGTAAGGGTAAGAAAGAAAGGAATTGTGATTCAAAATTTCGAGAAATTGGAAAAGGAACTAACTTCGATTTTTTTTTTATTTTTTTTATTTCTCTTCTTTTCTTTTTTTCTTTTCTAATTTCTCACCATTTTTTTTCTTTTCAATATTTTCTTTTCTCATTCTTTCTTCTCTTTGAATTTCCTTTTCTTGAAGCACCTCATTTTCATTCCTTTTTTTTTTTTCTTTTCTCTCCTTTTTTCTTTTTATATTTGCCATACACTCTCAAGAAACACCATAACTCATTATCTCTCCACTTACTCTCTTTCATTTTCATCCCTCGTTCCTAATTTCTCAGAAATAAGAAGGGTAAAGCTAAATTTTCAGAAATTGTGAAGGGTTAAAGTTAACGTGGCTTATCAAAGAATGTATAAGGGTAAATTTTTCTATAGGCTCAAAGGGGTACTAAAAGGATAAATTTATATGAGGTGGGGCATTTTAAGCACAAACGAGCCAAAGATGGCCTTCAATCATTTCCTTAAAAGATGGTAACCTTGCCTATTTGTCTTGAGTAGATATACAGTACGTTCTAACACAATAATATGAATTTGATATCATGCAAAGTCACAAGCCAAAATAAAATGTATGAGATTATGCAAGATAATTCGTATTCAAAGAAAACTCCGAGTTTATATATTCACTCATCAATGACGGTAATTAGCTCTAAAGCCATCGGGTTTAGTCTCCACTAAGAACCTAAGATTCAACGCTCAAAATAGTTCATCGATTTCTAAGTCTTAGCTTGGTATAAGTGCAAAATTCTAAGCACGAATTTGAGTCATCCACAAATTATCACATTAAGCTTCATCATCCTAGATACAAGTATTCAAAATATGACATCAATATTCTCAAAATTAAATTCACATGCATCATCAACTAAAGTTTGAAAACTATTGCAAAGTAAATCATGTATGATGGTTCCAAATAAATAATTTTTTTTTTTTTCAAAGAAAATCAAAAATAAGTGATGAAAGATAGATAATCATACATACCCCCAAACCTAAAAATGACAATGTCCTCATTGTTTTAATAAGTAGGCACCCCAAACACATTGAAAAGTACCTCAACACAAAGATCAGGTGCAGAGAATATGGGCATCAAATTAGAACATGACCAAAAATAGATTGAAGGTAATGTGGCTACACTAATTTGGAAATTAAAAATAACCTAAACTAAACTAAAAACTAATATTCTAGAACTAAACATACGAAAAGAAAGATAAATCCTAAATCCTAAACTAAACCTGTGTCCAACTCCTAAATAAAACACACTGGGTTGCCTCCCAGGAAGCGCTGAGTTTAAGTGTCGACAGCTCGACCTCTTCATTGATCAAGAATCTGGATCACTAAGGTGCATTGCCTCAATCTTAAACTGGGTCATCGGCTCAAACACTGGTTTGAGTCTTTGCCCATTCACTTTGAAAACTCGATTGTCCTGAAGGCTTTGAATTTCAATTGCACCGTGCTCACTAATGGAAACAACCTGAAACGGGCCTTCCCATCTAGATTTCAATTTCCCAGGATGAAGCTTAAGTCGGGAATTGAATAACCAAACTTTTTGGCCAACATGAAACTCCTTCCGAGAAATTAATTGATCGTGCAACTTTTTGTACCTTTCCTTGTACATCTTTGAATTTTCATACGCATCGTAGCGTAACTCTTCTAATTCACTCAACTGTAACCTTCGATTCGACCCTGCTGCTTGCATATCGAAATTAAATCGTTTGATTGCTCAGAATGCCTTTTGCTCCATTGCGACAGGAAGATGACATGCCTTCCGTAGACAATTACGAAGGAGACATTCCGATCGGTGTCTTGAATGCGACGATAGGCCTAAAGCATCGAGATAGCGGTTTGACCAATCTCTTCTATCCGGTCGCACGTCTTTTCTAGAATTCGCTTGATTTCCGGTTAGACACTTCCACGACCACTAGTCTGTGGATGGTGCAGTGCGACTTTGTGAGTGACGTCGTACTTCTTCATTAAAGTGGCAAAATGGCTATTGCAAAATGCGAACCGCCATCACCGATGATTGCTCTTGGGATCCGAATCGGTTAAACACATGTTCTCTCGAAATTTGCCCACAACCTTGTGCTCATTTGATCGGGTTGCCACAGCTTCAGTCCATTTGGAGACATAGTCAACAGCCACCAGAATATATGAATACCCAAAGGATGGTGGAAAAGGACCCATAAAGTCAATCCCCCAAACATCGAAAATTTCAACAATCAGAATTGGATTAAGGGGCATCATATTTCGTCGTGAAATATTGCCAAGCTGTTGACACCGTTGGCATTCCTTGCGATTGAGCAACACACGAAAGATTGAGGGCGAGAATCCGCTTTGAAGGATTTTCATGCGGTCTTCGTCCTTCAAATGGCCTCCACAGGCCCCAGCATGGCAAAAATTTAGGACGCTTAGTTGCTCGTCTTCTGGCACGCATCTCCTAATGATCTGATCCGAGCAGAATTTAAACAAATATGGTTCATCCCAGAAATAGTATTTTATTTGGGAGAAAAAGAGATTCTTATCATTCTTACCCCACTCGGGAATTACGCCATGACGATAATTCACGATGTTAGCAAACCACGGAACTTTTGCACCATACATCAATTGCCATCAAATGTTCATCCGGAAATGTGTCACGGATGGTCTCGTATAGATGATTCTTCGTAATTCTAGATGCGGATGATCGACCACAACGTTCTCAACCCCTTTTATCTTTAATCTCAAAGTTGAATTCAGAAGCGGGATCCAACGGATCAGCCTTGGTTTCGCATCCTTCTTGCTAAAGATATTTCAGCGAGTGTGCAAAAGACCACTATTTTCGATCCAAGCAAATAGGAGCGAATTTGTCGAGCATACACCACGGCTAATAATTCCTTCTCGGTGGTGGTGTAATTGATTGGGCATCAATTAATGTCTTGTTAGCATAATAAATTACGTGAGGTAATTTATTCACCCTTTGCCCTAAGACATCCGATCGCATAATCGGATGCATCACACATGAGTTCGAATGGTAAAGAATAATCCGGTGGTTGGATTATTGGTGCATTTGATAAGAGTTCACGCAATTTTAGGAATGCCTTTATGCAATCCTCATCAAAATCAAAAGGAACATCTTTGCCAAACAAAGTGCACAAATGGTTTAGCCACCTTTGCTAAAATCCTTAATGAATCTTCTATAAAATTCAAAGATGCCCCAAAAATGATCGAATTTGTAACACTTTTAGGAGGTGGTAAATTTGCAATTAAGTCGACCTTCGCCTTTATCAACTTCTTGAAACAATATGCCCCAACACAATTCCTTGTTGAACCATAAAATGGCTCTTTTCCACCGAGAACAAGTTTGGAATCTACACAACGTTGTAACACTGAAAGATGATTCAAACAAGAATCAAATGTTTTTCCAAAACCGAGAAGTCGTCCATGAAGACTTCATGAATTTGTCGATCATGTCCGAATATGGCCAACATACATCGTTGAAACGTGGCGGAGCATTACATAAGCGAATGGCATCCTTCGATATGCAAACGTACCATATGGACACGTGAATGTTGTCTTCTCTTGATCACCGGAAAAACGGGCACTTGATTGTATCCCAATAACCATCAAGAAAGCAATAAAACTCTTGCCCATAACTTCTCAAGAATTTGATCAATGAAGCGGAAGGGAAAATGATCTTTCCGGTGGTCGTGTTCAATTTTCGATAATCAATGCACACACGCCATCCAAGAGTTTCACGAGTGGGCACCAATTCTCCTCCGTAGTTTCTTTCACTTTGTAATTCCGGACTTTTTTCAACGATTTGTCCGGACTAACCCATTCACTATCGAGATCGGATAGATGATTCCGATCGAGGAGTTTAATGATTTCCTTTAAAATGACTTCTTGCATGTTCGGATTAAGTCGCCTGTGGTTCCCTCGATGGTTTACTCTCATCCTCCGGATGTATTTTATGCATACATACCGATGGGTCAATCCCTTGAGATCGCTAAGGTCCATCCGATGGCCTCCTTGTGCTCTTTCAAAGACCTTCAACAAATCATTCTCTTGTTCTTCCGATAATGTGGATGAAATTATCCTTTGGAAGTGTTTCTCGAGGTCCCGTAGAAAGCATATTTGAGGGACTCGAGCAATTGTTTCAATTCCACAGGTGGGGGCTGATCAATTGCTGGAGTCAGGACATCCTATACCTCAGTAGGTAGGGGTGCCACCTTAGTCACCACTTCACATAAGGTAGCATCTTGACATGTTGAATTTGACTTTTTCTCTTCTGACTGCTTCCTTTCAAGCCCTTTGTCCTCATAGAAGGCTAACAAAGCAGTGTCAAATTCCTCTTTGGTGAGCATTGATGGTAATGCTTCATCCACCACTTCGTCCATCCGATCGATGTAAAACATTCGACCTCATCCTCATTAGGGAAATGGTTCATCGCATGGAATATGTTAAGCGACTTTCATGTTTCCAAAAGAAACGCTCCATGACTCCGTCGACAATTAATGCAAGCGTTGGCGTGGCAGAAACGGACGCCCAAGAATAATTGGGACTTGATTGATTGATTTCGGTGGTTCCATGTCTAAGACAACGAAGTCCACCGGAAAGACAAACTTGTCTATTCCAACCAAAACATCCTCGATAACACCCTCGGTCTTCTTTCCGATCTATCTCGCGGTTGGAGTGTAGCGGTCGTGGGTTTCAATTTACCCAATCCGAGTTTCGTACATTGAGTATGGGATCAGATTAACACTTGCTGCCACATCCCATAGCACCTTTCCAATTGATTGCCCACCAATGACACATGGAGCAGTTGGGACTCTGTGGTCTTTCGGTTTACGTGGGGTTTCCAATCGCAATAATATCGAATCGACTTGATTTGTTAGGAACACTTTCTTTGAAACGTGAGTACGTGCCTTTCTCTCCGAGAGTGCACAAATCTTTGAAAAACTTAGCGTACTCAGAACTTGTTTGATTGTTTCAAGTAATGGAAGATTTATCTTTACTTGCTTGAATGTTTCAAAATTTCTTCCATTTTTGTGGTCCCTTTCCCATTCTAGGTGGAGGAGTTAGGCATTGAGGAATGGTGCCTTTGGGACATAAGGTGTAGATTCCATTTGATTCTTTTTTTCACGCCCTTGTTGGACGGTTGAAGGAAACTCTTCCTCTATTACTTTTTCTTTTCCTTTCTCTTCCTTGCTCTTGCACTTTTCTTATCTCCGGCTCTTTGTCTCTTTCTTTCTCTTTTCCTTTTCCTTTCTCTTTCCTTTTCCTTTCTCCTTTCTTTTCTCCGATTCTTTTCCTCTCCGCTTCTCTTTCTTCATCGCTTCTCTGTGCATTTTCACTTGATTATCAACCTCTCGTCCACTTCTAAAGACCGTAATGACTTTCAAGCTGTTGACTATTCGATGGTCTGCTTCAGATGGTGCTTGGCCTCGAGGATTATTGATGGGTTGGTGGGAGCCTACCTTCCTCTCGTTGACTTTCGGTTGATTGGCCAATTGAGTGACTTGGTCCATTATCATCTTTGAAAAGATTGCATGCTTCGATAAGCTTTTCTTCCGCATCGTAATCTTTCAATCTTGGCATGAGATTGATTAAGATTGATTGAAATTTCGATTTTTCAGAGTCGAATTTGGATGATAATACTGAGCATTCTGTTGAAATTGGAATTGCTTGGAAATTAGAATTCTCTGAAATTACATTGTGGACGAAAATTTTGTTGAAAATTTGGTTGAAAAGGTTGTTGTCCACCCATTGTGTTGGCTCTATGTTCTTTGGTTTACTGGCCGGTTATTCGATTCACCCCATCCTAAGTTGGGGTGATTTTTCCATTCCGGATTGTAGGTATTGGAGTACATGTTTCTACCCTGCCGCTGATAAGATTGAGTCACATTTACCTGCTCTTGAGGATTAGGTTCATCAGGGAAGAATGACAAGGTAGTAGGGCACTCATTAGCCATATGACTGGTGGTCACAAATTGAACATTAATGGGGGTGATAGAGCTTTAGCTTGCTTGGTAGCCTAACAACATGTTCATCTGTTTGGACAAAGATGTCAAACTTTGTTGAGAGATCTCGAGGCATTATTGTTGACATCGCACAATCCGCCTTTTGTCAACACATGAGATTTAGGTGCCAGGTTCAAGTTGGTTCGCCCCAGTGTCTCACTTTGTATCGAAGTTTGATATAACTTTTCAAACAATGCCCACAATTCGTCAGCTTCTTTCGTGGCACAAGATCCACCACAAGATGCATCAACCATGCGTCTCTCTTCAGGAATCAGTCCATTGTAAAAACTTTGGACTTGTTGCCACCTTGGAACTTGATGATTTGGGCAACTTCTGATCAATATCTTAAAACTTTCCCAACATTCATGGAATGTTTCTGTAGGTTGTTGGGAAAAGAACTGGATCTTCTGACGCAATTCAATGGCCTTAGTCATGGGAAAATATTTTTTAAGGAACTGACGATGCAGCTCTGCCCAACTCTGAATAGATTGTGGTTCTAAGGAATAGAACCATGTTTTGCCTTATCTCTTAAAGAGAACGGAAAGAGTGAGCTATTATCTCATCGTGACATTGTGGACTCTGAACATTTTGCATACCCCAGAATTCATTTAAGTGAACGTATGGATTTTCATTTGCTAACCCATGGAAAATTGGTAGCATTTGAATCATTCGATTTGAATTCATAGTGGTTCCCTGGAATGGGAGCATGCATAATACATTCCTGATCCTCGTAAAAACCAGGATCGTTATAATACTCCAGTGTTCTAGGGCCCTCATCAAAATTATTGTTCCTATTATTTCCATTATTGACATTCCCATTGTTGTTATTCTCATCTCTCTCTTGCCTTTGGTCTGCCATGGTCTCAGTTTGTTGATATTGATTCCTCTGGACTCTTCGATTCTCTCTACAAGCTCTTTCGATCTCAAGATTAAACGGTAGCAGATGTGGGTGATGAGAACGAGTAAAGCTCATACACCAACACTCACAAACAGGGTTGAAGAATCCACAACAAACCCACAAAATTCTGCGTCAAACGATTTAAACAAAGATGATAAACAGTAGCCAATATCAGCAGGAAAGATTTCTTTTTTTTTTTTTTAATTAAAATTCGAATTTAAATTATTTTTTTTATTTTTTTTTTTTTATATTCAAATTAAAATTCAAATTCAAATTTAAATTAATTAATTAATTATTTTTTTTTTTTTAAATTCAAATTAAAATTAAAATTCGAATTTAAATTAATTAAATTTTTTTTTTTTTTTTTTTTTTAAATTCGAATTAAAATTTTTTTTAATTTTAATTTTTTTTTTTTAAATTAAATTCGAAAATTAAAAATTAAAATTGAAAATCCTATAAAATCTTTCCTAAAAGAGAAAAATAAGGAGAAGAATGAAAGATTCTAAAATCCTAAAACAAAAGTCCCACAAAGTTAATGACTAAATTTAGAAAATCCTAAAATATCTAAAAGAGGAAAATAAGGAAAAGAGTCCTACCAAATCTAAAATAAGAAGTCCAAAATCTCTACTTCTAAATTTCCTAAGGAAGGTATCCTAAAAAACTAAACTTCCAAAAAAGACTCCACAAAATCTTATCAAAGAGAGAAAAATAAGGGAAATAATAATAATAAAAATAATAATTATTTATTTATTTATTTTATTTTTAAACACTCAAAGGAAAAATCCTATCGAATTAATCAAAATTTCTCCGATTTCCCCGGCAGCGGCGCCAAAAACTTGTTCGATTTAGAATGTAACCCTTGCAAGTGCACAAGATCTATTGCAGTATGGCAAGAACAGGGGTGTCGAACCCACAGGGAAACGTGAATTTTTAATTAATTTTTTTAGAGATTTTAAAACATCCCTAAGGAAGTACCAAAGGCGATTCAATTTTACCAAAACTTAACGACTTTTCCTAAATGCGTAAAAATAAATTAATCTAAACAATTAATTCGATAAATCTACGAACAATATTAAAATGAGATCGAGGAATATGCTACTGATTCGTACCTTTTTCTATCATTAAAACCCACGGTTTCATTAAATCATCATTCACACCATCATTCATCTAGAAAATGACTTGAAATAAAATATGATCATCAATCCCAAGATACCCTATCTAAAAACAATGACTCAAATTTAACATTCTAGATGAGTCATGTAAAAAAGCATAAGCGTATCTCATGATATTTAGATCACGACAATCGACATAATCGCTCTCTGACCTAGATCATTTGCAGTACAGATCTAGCGATTACGGTACGTTGATACGAAGAATCAACGGTCATAACAAAGCATTCAAAATATTTTCAATCACACAAACTTTGAGCAAAACGATTCCATGATAACAATAATAGTACGGTATTAATCATAAACATGGGTACTTATCTGGGGATCGCATCTTCCCGATCTCTTGATTTAGCTCATCTTTGGTGTTTGATCTCCTTTTCTTTCAAAGTCATTCCTCTTTTATTTCTTAAAAGATATTTGCAATTGTTTTTCCTAAATACAATCTATGAATTTCTCGAGAAAAATAATGCAAATCCTAGGTACAATCTACTGAATAAACCCTAGAAGAAGGGAGAAGAAGACTTGAAAAGATGAAGAAAATATTCCCCCAAAGTGAAGAGCCACAAAACTAAAAGAAAGAATGAATAATATTCTAATTGCAAAAATAATAATCACTAGAAACTCGTGGCTTCCCTTTTTATAATAGCCTAACCCTAATACCTCTCTCGATTGACATCTAAGAGTAATTTTCGTGAATTCCCGCCTAGCTTTGCATCAGATACTGCCTCGGTATTTTGCTCATAACTTTCTGTACCGAACTCGGATTGAGGTGATTCTTGAGGCGTTGGAAAGCTGACGACGAGCTCTACAACTTTTATGTTTTAGCAATTTCCTGAATCTGACGTCTTGAAGGTCCAAATTGAGCTGCAATTCGCACTAAGTTCTCAATGACCCAAAATAGCAGTGTTTTGACATTATTTTCGGGATTCTTGGGCTGTTTTAGAAACTTGGACTGTATTTACCTGAAACACTTCAAATCTAGCAAATCTCATCAGATAGCCTTCATCGGACGGCTAAATATAGGTATTTAGGGGTGAAATATCATCATATTTCACTACTCATCAATGCCCAGCGTACTTTCTCGACATCGGTACACTGCAACACTTCAAATATTTTCTCTATCTCATCCAGCCATACCTCGGCTTCCATAGGATCATTCTACCCTGAGAATGTAGGAGGTCTCATCCTCCTAAACTTTGCGAATCCTCCTGGCTGATGGCTAGCTGCCAGCATCTCGGTCTGTTGGTCAATGGCTACAGTCTGCTGAGCCATGTTAGTAGCTAAGGCTGCTAACACCTCGTCCACATTTCCTCTGTCTTGCCTAGCAGCTCCCAAAGGATCTGCATTAGGGCCAGAAGTAACTCGCCCTCTACCATATGAGGTGCCTACGCCCTCATCTATCTCCTCAATGTGAGCTGTACGAGGTCCCTCTATACCTCGGCCTCTGCCTCTAAACCGTAGAGGCATGCTGATCTATCATTGTTAAATAAAAAACAATAACCATATATCAGTAATGAATTGTTAGAAATAATCTAACCCCTAGTCCTAAGACTCTGAATCTAGAGCTTTGCTCTGATACCAATTGTGACGACCCGACTTTTCCAATCCCTAAGGTATAGGAAAGGCCGGTTCATCAATTTATTGATTTCTCAATAAGCCGTAACAAACAGAAGCCGGCAATATATACAAAGATCTAAAGACAGAGGCAACATATAGTAATCTAAAAACAAAAGCTTCATATAACAAAATGAATATATCACTGTGAGGAACCAAGAAGAATCACCGGTGATGGCCAATCCGATTGCTTAAAATAGTGGTTCACAATAATGGTTCCTCGAGTGATATCAAAAGAACCAAAATAAAGGCCTAGGGCCCAATATTCCAAAATAATATCCAGACAAAAATACCAAAAAGAAAACACAGGATCTAAGATCACGGAAAGAACTCCTCAGCTGGTATGTCCAAATCCTCCTCGGGAATATAATCGGAGTCCTTCGGATCCTTTGACCCAAGGTCAGTCTTAGTACCTGTGACGTATAGTCGAGGGTGAGCTAACAGCCAAGCTCAAAAGAGGAAACAGATCTATTTGTATTTCTTTATAAGTAAAGGTTTTCAAAAGACAGAATCGGATCAAATATGGTTTTTCAAATGATGCTTTCCAAATTAAATCTCCAGTTTTAATCCTGAGTCAAAACTGATAATATAATCTAATGTGTTCGAAAATGTTCTGATTTAGCACGCTTCTTGTCTTAAATTTATAACTTAATTTTATCTCCCAAATTTCCTATAGCATGAGAGCGGACTACGTGACCGATGGAAAACCCTACTGACCATCGTCGTTTATGAACCCATTTCGAAAGTGCAACAAGCCCCTACGCTATGAGGGAAACTTGCGCCAAAGTAATACCGTCAACACGGTTGGTAAAATCTAGGGTATCGTCCGTATGAACCCTAAATCAAATGCATATGCTAACACATATAAAAGTTTATTATTCATAACAAAATTCTGATTATTCAAGGTTCTGATTCGAAGATTAACTAAGGTTTTGAGGTTCAAATTGCAAAGTTCTTAGTCATAATAAGGTTCCAAATTTTCAGATTTGTATCATATCTTCTAGGTTTTATTTATGCTGTGTATGACAGAATTCCAAAACTAATGCTTCTTAAAAGGAATAGCCGGAACAGTTTATGCTTATAAATTGATGCAAATAACAAATAGGGTTCCCCTACCTTAACAAGGAGTATTCAAAACCATGCACTAGCAGTCCTCACCAAGGACTTCTAACAATCAAAACCTACATATATTAACACTCTCAGTGTTAATATAGAACAAGAATTTCAACCCAAAAGCTTGCTGATAAAATAATCTGAAAAATTTCGAATGCCAAATACAGGACAGAATTCGACCATCGAATTCAAATTCGTTGGTCGAATTTGAAATTCGATGGTCGATTTCAAATTCGACCATCGAATTTCAAAACTGTTCATCAGTCAAAATATAAAAATCGACAGTCGATTTCCACAATTTGGCTTCAGGCACAACAACACATTTCGACTGTCGATTTTCAAATCGATGGTCGAATTCCAAATTCGACCATCGAATTGAAAATCGACCATCGAATTACTCAGGTTTTGTGGCTGTTAACTTTTCATGTCCGGATTCTTTCTTCTCATTTAATCACAGCCATCAGATCTTTATTCAAACACACAACATGCTATTCTCAACAAAACATAATTTAAAGAACACAAGAAGGTTTTAAAAGCCTACCTCTTGTCACTTAATCCTTTTTATCCCGTGGCACCAAAACACTCACCAGAACAAATCTCTACGATCAAAGGTTTTAAAAACTTCAAATCAGCCCATTATAAACCTTCCTCCACTGCACAGATCTTTATCAATACAGTGACACTCTCTTCTTTTTTCCTTCTCTTCTACTAGCTCAAACCGATCGGATTTTAAGCACAAGGCTAATTAATGGCTGAGATGGAAAGAGGAGTTCTCAAGCTCACTAGATCTAGGATCAACAAGGAGGCAAGGCCTTAGAGGCTTGATTTTCAACGAGAGGGAGAAGTTAACTTCTCTTGCACTCTCTCTTATAACTAAAAGCTAAACATAAAATATGTAGATTTTTATAAATTAACTTATCCACTTAAGTTGAAACCTATCCGGTGTTAACCACAAATACTAAACTGATTGTGTAAGTCATCGCTTTTATGACTTACACACATCTATTGACAATACCATTTTACCATCATTCTCATCAAACACAAAGCTAACCAAAAGTCCAACAAAACCTGTAAAAATTTTTGGACACGCTTACCGAGGTAAACGAAATTAGGTCAAAATATCAGGGATATTACACAAACCATAGTTATCTAAGTTGAAGGATGAATTATGAATTGCAAGGCAGAAGGCCTCCCCCACAAACCATAGTTATCTAAGTTGAAGGATGAATTACGAATTGCAAGGCAGTAGGAAGACAACTTAAGCCTCGGATAAGTCCCAATTCATTTTGGCTCCACTTTGGATTACGCATTTTTTAAGCTCTCATTAAGACATTCGGCCAATGCGTCAGAGGCATTTACAGTCAAAGTTATTGAATCACCCTTCTCTCCAATTAAATACATGATATCATTTATATTATGACACATTTTTTTTTTGATAATTTCTATTATATTATATGACATTTTTGGAAGGTTATTTTCATAATTTTAATTATATATGTTTATGACACATTGTTTGAATGACTTTTTGGGGACCCTTTTGATAATTTTAAATCACCCTTTCTCTCACACATTGATGGAATGACTCTTTCCGGCCACAATTGTGACAATCCCTTTTTTCTAAAACTTACTTGAAGTAGTCCCTCTTTTTAAATTTTTTTTTCTAAATTCCATCTCATCCTTGAATTGGGGTGATGGATATGTAACCAATACTCTGTATAGGTGTTAGTGGAGTAGAAAGTTAAACCCTTACTACTTTAAAAATAACTACTTTAAACATAGATTTGTTGTTTTCATCTCATTCGTGAACAATGGCCTAAGCAATTTGGTTGTGACCCAAACGTTTTCTTTTTTGGGTCATACATGAAACTTAGAAAATTGAAATTGCTTTTAGAATTGCCCTTCCACAACAGATATAAGTAATAGAGAATATCTAGGATTGAAAGAAAGATACGCATCTAGATGTGTATCTTATCTTTCAATCCTAGATATTCTCCATTAATAAGAATATAACATAGGGTCGGCTGCCTTGTTTGCTTTCTTTCTAAAAGAATCCATGGCTTTTTCATTCTTATACTTTGGGTCAAAAACCTAAAGGAATGGATTGAAATAATTTTCATTATTTAAACATACTCCACATTTTATGGTTATCTCATGGCTCCTAGTACTTGTGAAAGTAAGCTTTCGACATGATTGAGTGGCTAAAAGGCTTTTCATAAGCTTTATAACCTTTTGCTGTGGTGAGGGGAAGTCGATCAATCCCCTCATACATCAATTTTGGGCAACTTTTATTAAGTTTATGGTATATGAACATAGGCATTCCGCATTTGCCATTGAGCAGCCAGACTACTAATAAAAAAAAGAGTTAGTCTAGAAGGAGTAGGTGGGAGGACACGGCAGTTCACACATCATTGAAAGTCCGTACACATCAGTCAATCACATAAATGTGTAGACGACCCTAGTGCACATGATGGGTGAACACCCATTGTATACTAACTCTAATAGGAAGCAACTAACAACAACCTAAGGGGTTTTCAACGGGCAGGGTTTAAGTCCGGCCCGACCTGACCTGCAATAGGCTTGATATGTGCTAAGGTAGATAAGCCCGATGTATATGGGTGAGCCTGGCCCGTACTGATAGTAAGCCGGGTTGAGTATGGGCTAGTTTGAAAAGCCCGATTAAAAATTGGCCCATTTAATTAAGCCTCACCTGAACCTAGCCCGAATTGATAAAATGAGTTCTTTTATATAAAAATTTTCAGGCCGACCCACGGTTAGGTCTAACTGGTCCCACCATGGGCTGGGTAGCGGCTAAGGTAAGTAGATCTGATTCATGAATAGGCTGGCCCAGTCCAAACTGATTAGTAATCCAGCGCATATGGGCTAGCTCCAAGAGGCGCGGCCCCCCGGCCGTGCACATTATTGAGACCCCTAACTCTGTGTAAAGGAGCAAAAGCAAGCCTTTCAAGGCACCGTAGAAAGACAGATTCCGTGACAAATGAAAAGGTTCGATTACACTAGATTGGTGTTCTACATTCCAACCACCTTACATAATTATATTTCTTGGTTAAAGAAAGAATCATGATTGAAAACTTTTTATCCCCTCTAATTTAGCAAATAAACAAACTTCTTTATCTATCTGTTTCTTGGATCATTTTGTGCCTATGTGACAGAATCTTGGTTGAGAAAGCCCAGAATTCCACTTCCCTATATCCCGGATTTCTCCTTGGATACCATCTTCTTACCGAACTAAACTAGTGCCCTAGAGCCAGATCACAGAACTCAATAGACAGTAACGAAACCTTAGCTATGCACGGTAAGGGAAGAGAAGTCAAGTCTCATCCTCGTTATTGGCAGACTCCCCATATATGCCAAGTATCAGTGACCACCTTAGTGCAAAGGATCAAAGACGATCACCAACTCCTCTCTTCTCATTACTCATCTCCAACTGGAGTCTAATTCGATGATTGCCATATCGACTACTAATGGAGTCTTTTCAACGCCCTTTGAGATATATATTTATTAGTTGTAGGGTATTGATCAATTTCATGCACTAAATTTGATGATTGCACCCTTCACTCACATATGGAGAGATATGAATGAAAGTACACATTGGCTTGCTAAAATGGGACTTGAGGAAACCACTGTTGTTCGATGGGTACGATCCCTTTTGAAGTCTCTAGCATGGGTCAAAAAATCGTCCGATACGTATCACCTGATACATATCGATTTTGAACCTGGGTGTTACGATACATTGCTTATGTATCGTACCCCCTATAAAACAGGGTAATTATCGTCCGATACGGGCAATGTATCGCCCGTATCGGACGATACATTCAAATTATCGGGCGATAATTTCAAATTATCGTCCGATAATTTGATTTTTAAGTTTTTTGAAAAAAAAAAATGTATCAAAACGATACATTCAATGTATCGCTGATACATTGAATGTATCAGACAATACGCGATACGTATCGAACGATACGGACAATAATTTAATTTTTTAGATTTTTTGAAAAAAAAAAAATGTATTGAAACGATACGTTCAATGTATCGCTGATACATTGAATGTATCGGACGATACACGATCTGTATCGTCTCCTGAAGTATGTATCGAAAATCCGATATTTTGACCCCTGGTCTCTAGTGTGTTGAAAATTGTGTATTTAATTCAAATAAAAAATGCCTTTGGTTTTTTTAATGGTCTTGAATTTATAAAGAAAGTTGTTTGAAATAATTTTTTGGGTAAAAGTCAAGGAGACATTAAATGTTTCATGGAAAAATGAAAAGTCACTTAAAACGTTGATAAGTCTTTTGAGTTTTTTAGAGTAGCATTTATTGATGTGATTAGTTCTAGTTGTTTTATGATGCTTATTTAAGAAGGTTCTTATTTATCTCATCCCTAAGAAGTGAAGTGAAAGGAAAAATTAAAAAGTTTTGTAATAAGCAAATTTTATTTTAATATAAAACATGTGGACTTGTTTGAGTAAAATCTTGCAATCTTTTCTACTCATATTTATTTTTGACCGTGAGAAAGGCTTAGCAAAGTCAACAAAGTGGTATCAGAGCCCGATTTCTCCTAAATTTTTTTCCTCAAAATTCTATTCGTCTGATCATCGAGAGGGCATCAAATCTTGTTCAACATAAAATTCCTAAGTTGTCAAAAGACAACTATGATTGTTGGCACATCCAAACGAAGACGCTATTTGGTTCGCAAAACTTGGTAGAAATCGTCACCGATGGCTATGTAGAACTCACTACCGAGCAAAAAGTTGCCTACACAACGGAACAAAAGAACACTCTTAGGGAGCAATGGAAGAAGGACGAGAAAACTTTGTTCCTACTTTATCAAGGGATTGATGACACAACCTTTGACAAAATTGCTGAAGCAAAATCAAGCAAAGAAGCATAGGACATTCTTTGCACCATCTTTAAGTAAAAATAGTGTGTCTACAAACTCTTTGGGCTGAGTTTGAAGCCATTCACATAAAGGAAGGTGAGGTTTTCAAGTATTTCCACTACAAAAAATAAGATTATTAGAGGTAGTCAAAATTGCCGTTATTAATAAAAATCCTTGTTGTTTCAGTAGCGATAGGATTAGTAGCGGCAATTTTTTTATTAATAGCGACAGTTTTGGCTGCTACTGAAACACCTTATTTTTATAGTGTTTTCTCACATATTCGTAATAGTCAATCAACTAAAAAGAAATTGAGAAAAGTTTGGGGAAGCTCGGGTTATGGAAAAAGTGCAGCGATCGCTCTCAAATAAATTTGAGCATGTGGTTTTGGCAATTGAAGAGTTAAAATATTTAGAAACTCTCACAATTGAAGAACTAATGAGATTCCTTGAAGTGCATGAAAAGTGCATGAAAAAGAAGTCTACTTCTACAGTAATTGAGCAAGCACTAGAGTCAAATTGACTCTAAATGAGCATTCACTGTTGGTACGTGATTTTCGGGAACCCTCTCAGAATAGGAAAAGTGATCCAAGTCGGTCACTCGGAACTTGATTTGTAAGAGGTTGATGGTAAAATACCAACAAACAAACTTGCTAGTTTAAAGGTCAGACAACAAACAAATTTGCCAGACCAAGTGTTAATAACAAATAGATTTATTAACATTCAAATAAGGGTAATGCAACACACAAACCTATAAAACCAATGTTAGTGACAAACAATCTCACTTTTAAAAAATATTAATGATAATGTAACAAACAACTCTATAAAAAAAAATGTAGTGACAAATAGACTCACTAACGAATAAAGTATCCTGCAAAAAAAAAGTGTTAGTAGCAAACATACCTAATAACCAATACGTGATTGCTACTTACTGATATTTATCGACACCATAGAACGTCACTAATCGTGAGGTTTAGGCCGGGGATTGTGGGTTGTACTCCTATACTAAACACCGACTTGCCATTTTTAGCAGTTAAAGTTGCCTAATTTTAATCATTTTAAAAATCTAATCTAAAATTTCTAAATTAAAAAGGGTGTGGTAGCTCGTTATGCGTGGGAGAAACAAACCCGCTCCCGAGTATCCTTCGTTGGCTGCATTGGACTAATCAGTTTAAAGGTTATGATGTTTTGAAATATGCAAGAGTAGTGTGGACTTAATTTTGCACTAGGGTTAAAAATTTAGAAAATGTATCATAAGAGAAAGACTCTAGAGTTAGCCTTATCTCCTTTTGGAAAGTGCGAGAAGTGCAGTAGAAGGGCCAACCCCAACTAGAATGCCTACTCAGCAAAATTTCTAGAAGAAATTAAAGTTATAAACTCAAACGTTTAGAGTTCAACTTTTATAGTTCAATTATACACTAAGATTCTAGTGTATAATTGGAAGGTCGGCTAAGAACTTGGCTCCGCGAGCTAAATCTAGTCTGACTATAAATCGGCTTCCTGAGGGACTCTGGCCACAGGCAGACACACAGACAGACAAATAGGGACAGACATGCAAACATATGTACATGTAATATCATTTACGTAAATGTCATTATCTTTTCATTTCCATTTACTTAAGATATTACATGTAAATAATAAAATACCCTCATTTTGAATTTAATAAAAATAGTTTCGGATCAAAATTCTGAAAGAATAAAAAGTTGACTTTCTAGTTACAATTTGGTCAAATTTTTAACTTTCAAATGACAAGCCTTTTTGCGAAACTTTAAAGCCCATAAATTTTATCATATAAAAGTATTGCCAAAATACCAAAGTTCGATAAAAAAGTTTACATCTTGACTTTCAAATGAGAAATATATTGTCATAGTTCTGGCTCAACCTTTGACTCTCGGTCAACATGACATGAGACCTAAATATAGTAGTTAGGTCGTCACATATGATCTAGAAAGATCGAAAATGACGTATCTACATTCACATCATGGTGATGGAAATTTACAATGTGGTGGTCGTTTCAATGGTAATCGTGAAAGAAGCCGCGGGAGAGGAAAATTTTAAAATAATAATAAAAATCATGGAGATCATGAAAGAGACATATGAAGAGGAAACGTTGCTCGTGAATGAGAAAATAAGAAGAATGTCTAATGTCACAATTGCAACGAGTTTGGACATTATGCTTTAGAATGTTGGCATAATGAATCCAATGATAAAAAGAATGTTCAGTTGTAACAAGCATGATCATTTTGCTTCGGAGTGTTAGCACAAAGATTCTACAAACCAAAGTAAGCAATCAAACTTTGTAGATGCATCAGATCAAGAGAAAGACAATGACACACTCCTCTTTGCACAAGAAGAAACTCAAGACAAATAAGATGTGTGATACCTAGCTTCGGGTGTTAGCAACCACATGTATGGAAAGAAGAAACTCTTTGAAGAGCTCATTGAAAATGTTCATGGGAATGTCAGCCCGAGGGAGATTCGTAAGAGGTGAAGGAAAAATTAAAATTTATCAAAAGAATGGTGCACCTCAATATATCTCTAATATGTATTATGTACCCAATTTGAAAAGTAATATGCTTTGAATTGATAGCTCTTAGAAAATGGGTATATAATACACGTAGAGAATTATTTTCTTTTTAAAAGATGATCAAGGAAGACACGTTACAAAAGTGCAAATGACACAAAATCATATGTTTTTCCTCTCTCTTAGGTCAAAGTTTGAAAAGTGCAATCATGGATTTGTAAATAATGAGTCATGGATGTGGCATCTCCGCATGGGGCATCTTAACTTTACTAGGGCTAAAACTCTTGTCTATCTCAAGAATGGTGCGTGGATTGCCAAATATTGAAAAGCCGAAATTTGTATTGCAACATGCAATCATCGTAAATAATAAAGAAATCCTTTTTCAAGTGGAAGTTCATGGAGAGCATCTGAACCATTAGAGTTGATTCACACAAATTCACACAAAGTAGTATCGTAGAAAGAAAGAGCCATACCATTCTTGACATGACAAGAACCATGTTAAAAGAAAAAGGTCTAGCAAAGAATTTTTGGGTCAAACTAGTAGCATGCCCTATCTTCTCAACCGGTGCCCTATAAAAAGTGTCAAATATATGACACCACAAGAGGGATAGAGTGGCTACAAACAAAGTGTAACACACCTAAGAATCTTTGGGTGTATTGCATATGTTCAAGTTTCAGAAGCAAAGAGATAGAAGCTTGATGACCATGGAGAAGAATTTAAGGCTTACAAGCTCTATAATCCACTTACTAACAAAGTAGCGGTGAGTAGAGATGTTAGTTTTAATGAAGAAGAGGCGTGAAAATGGAGTGAAAATTACAAAAACAAAGAAAATCAGTTTGAGATAGAGGAAGTTACAAATGAAAAAAGTTCAGAAAAAGTTGTCTCCAAGTGACACCATCTTCAAGTCAAAGGACTCCTATTGGCATATTCAAAGGGTTACCTCATCAACCCAAAACTCAAGAAAATCATTAGTAACACCAATCAAAATGAGAAGTAAAAGTAATATATATGATCAAACTGGAGAGATGAATCGTTTTTTTTCTTTATGTTGATCATAAGCCTCTCACTTTCAAAGAGGCTATAAATGAAGAAAGTTGGAAGAATGTCAAGAAAGATGAGATCCATGCCATTGAAAAGAAAAACACATGAGAGTTGACCTGACTTCCTCAAGGTCAAAATTAAATTCATAGGCGTGAAGTGGGTATACAAAATCAAGCGTACACTATAAGACAAGGTTAAACGTTATAAAACAAGGCTTGTGGCTAAAGGCTTGAAACAAGAGTTTGGCATAGACTACGATGAAGTCTTTGCACCAGTTGCCCGACTTGACATAATAAAAATATTAATATCTATTACAGCCCATCATAGGTGAAAAATATACTAACTAGATGTCAATTCAGCGTTTTTGAATGGTATTCTCAATGAAAAAGTTTATGTTAAGCAACCCGAAGGCTTCATAGCCAAAGGAAAATAACACAAGGTTATATATCGTCTCAAGAAGGCACTATATGGGTTGAAGCAAGCGTCGTGTGCTTGGAACTCTCGGCTTGATGGTTATCTTCAACAAAATGAATTTATCAAGTGTCCATATGAACATGTTCTCTACATAAAAAGAAATTCTCAAGGAAAAATGTGATTTGTTTGTATTTATATTGATGACTTGCTATTCAAAGAAAACTTTCAGAAGATGTTTAAAGAGTTCAAGCAAACTATGTTCAAGGAGCTCGAGAAGATTGACTCTGAACTTATGTCTTTCTTTCTTGGCATTGAGGTTAGCCAGTAAGATGATGACATCAAAATTTCTCAAAAAAAAAATGCTAAAGAGTTGCTTCAAAAATTTCATATGAGCAATTGCAATGCTACCAATACACCTATTTCAGTGTGCTTGAAAATAACAAAAGAAGAAGAAGGAAAGAGTGTTGTTGCAACTCTTTACAAAACTTTGATTAGAAGCCTATGGTACCTCACAATCACAAGGCCAAATATTGTCTATTGTGTCAGACTTCTATGCAGATAAATGGAGACATTAAAATAAGAGAGCCATTAATTGCACACGCTTTTCAAGTTATTGCACCGGACTGCACCGAATTCAAAAGAAACACTTGCAAGTTTGGCGACCTCTATTATACGAAAACGCCATCTAAGCCGATTGATGTGAAGGCTATGATTTAAAGATATCAATTGAAAAAGATTAGAACAAAATATAATTTTTATCATTTGATTAAATGGAGTCAAAGGCTATTATATAATTCAACAGTTGACTACAATAGATCATATGACAAGTATCGTACTTTGCTCCAATTTTATTCACCAGAGATCTATTGATCATGAACTTCAAATGAGACGGCCCATATTGCATTTTCACATATCACATGTCCCTAAAATACTAAGTCTTTCTTTAAATTCGATGCAATCACTTGAAAACGTGTGCAAGTAATGGCTCCCTTAAAATAATCTCATTGACTTGTAGTAAAAAGAATCCCATGGTACATAAAAGGTACTTTGAATTTTACTTTTTTCTATTCGTATAATGATGATGCAACATTATATGGGTACTCTAGGATAGTGACTGGGGATGTGATTAAGATGAAAGAAAAAATACTACATGTGATGTATTCTTTCTTGGATCAACGACTTGCACATGAGTATCTAAGAAACAAAGTATTGTTACACTATCATCATGTGAAGTAGAGTATGTGACAACATCTGCCACGGTTTGTGAAACAATTTGATTGAAAATTTTACTCTAAGCGCTCTATCACCCTCAAGATGAAGCCACTTCTATCTATGTTGATAATAAGTCTGTTATTGAACTTGCTAAAAATTCAGTGCAACACAGAAGAAGCAAATACATTGAAATCATATATCATTTCTTAAGGGATCATGTGAAGGAGAGAACTATTAAGCTCCAGTATTGCAATATCGTTGATGAAGTTTCCGATATCTTCACCAAAGCTCTACCAATTGAAACATTCAAAAAATTAAGATCGATGTTAGGAATGATTAGAAAAGAAAAGAATTTTGGTTTGAAAGGGGACGCTGGAAATCGTGCATTTAATTGAAACCCAAAAAGTGTTTAGTTTTTCTATGTTCTTGAATTTATAAAGAAGGCTCTTTGAAATTGTTTTTGGGGTTAAGACCAATGAAGCATTAAGTGTTTCATAGAAAAGTTAAAAGTCACTTACACTACAAAAAATAAGACTAATAGCGGCAGTCAAAAACTACTGCTATTAACAAAAAACTGTCGCTAATATCCTTGCCGCTAATAGTCTTAATAGTTTTTTTGTAAATAGCGGCAGTTTTTTACAGCTAAAAACTGCTGCTAATAATCTTTTTTTTGTAGTGTTAGAGAGTTGAAGTCTTTTGGGTTTTGTAGAATAACCTTTATTGATGTAATTATTTCTAGTTGTCTTGTGATGACTATTTAAGAAGGTATGTATTTATCCCATCCGTCATAAGTGAAGTGAAATGAATAATTAAAAAGTTTTATGAAAAATAAGTTTTATTTTAATATAAAAAATGTATACTTTTTTTTGATAGAATAAAAAATGTGTACGTGATTGAGTAAAAAGTTGCAATCTTTTCTATTCTTTTATTTATTTTTGATCTAGGAGAATTAAAGGGTTAGTAAAGCCAACATAGTGGTCTTATTCTTATTTTGTGCCTTGTGAGCGCCTTTGGATCCGCGAAGGCAATCACAACCCGAGAACGGACCAGGGAAATGTCGGCGCCTGGTCGCAGAAGGTATTCAAGCTGTGGCGATGATCACCTATCCCATTGTACTTGATGAATTGGGTGGGTATTTTAAGTCTCAAGGCGATATTCTGCCGTCTTTATTCCCGCACTAGGAAATATTTGATGTTTACTTCATCTCAGATGTAATCTTTCCCTCCTTAATGAAAGGGTGGGGGCCTTTTCATCTCTATTAATTATATATAAATAACAACTTGAAGCCCCTCACCCGTCCCTGCATCATGAGGCTTCAAATAAGAATGCCCATTGAAAGCTCGCCTCCAACACTACAAAAATAAGGGGTTTCAGCGGCACTTGCTAGTAAGGTATTTTTTAATAGCGACATAACTAACAACGGTAGTTTTTGCTAGTGACAAGACTAATAGTAACACTTTTTTGTTAAAAAAATTACCGCTAATAATCTTATTTTTTGTAGTGCAACTACTCTATTTTGCTTGATAGGTTCAATATTAGTCTTCACTCTTTTTTCAATTTTTTTAAATTTAATTAAACAGGTCTAGATAGTTGATATCTGTTGAATTTAAATTTAAATAAAAAATAAGTTAGCTAAAAATGCCCTTAAATCTAAAATGAGATCAACTGTCCAATCATTCTTATATGAGACGAATCAGTCTCATGTGGGATCGATCGGTCACATATATCGATCAATCTAAAATCGATGAGTTGGTCTAGTGTGGGACCATCTGCCCATCACTATTATCAACTAGGTTGATAGGCCCAGCGCTAACTCCTCCTTCCATAAAATCCCAACTGCCAATGTGAGAAGCCTCACCCAATTCTGGGCCCATGTGGCACTTCCTCTTTAATGACACTTTGGCACCAATGCCTCCATGCTTATCGAAAGGAGTACGTTGCTTTGCGCTTGGGACCGCGTCTCCCACGTGTCAAGGGTCCATCTTTGCCGGGGGAATCCACGGGTCCTTACCTAACACATTAAGGACCACCTCTGCCTTTGATTATCCAAAGAGTTTGGCACATTTTTTTAAACCAAAGAGATTCGGTCAATTTTAATATTTGAATAACCAACTTGCACACGGTTTAAAAAGAAACACTAACTCCCTCGTGGCTCGACTTTTCAATGGGAAGTAATTTCTTGGGCGAAAAGAAAGTGCAATGAGTCGTTCACATGGAATAACATACTTCATATTAGGAGCGTGATTGAACAAGGTATTATTTAAAGGATTGGAGATGATAGATCAGTCAATGTGTGGAATATTAATTGGATCCCGCTCTCAAAAACTTTTCATCCTTTTTCCCTATAATGTGAAAACTCATCGATTTGGGTAAGTGAGCTGATTTATGAGGACTAGAAATATTGCAAAAATGAACCCTTTAACAAGTTTTTTGTCAAAAAGGATAGAAATGTAATTCTTAACATTCCCCTCCCAATATCAACGAGAGTGGATAACTTTGCTTGACCCTACAATCGTAAGGCAGATCAGCATATTATGTGGCGAACGAGGTTATCACGATAGACAGAGAAACAAGTTGTTCCAATACTATTGAAATGGAAGTTTTTTGGAAATCTATTTGGGGTGCATGTATGTCAAACAAGATCAAAGGTTTTGCGTGGCGGGCATGTAATGACATTCTCCCAGTTCACACGAATCTAAAGAAGAAAATAAAGTGTCTCTCGAGTACTTGCGAAATTTGTGAGACCTTGGAAGAAAATTTGGAGCATGCTATCAGAGATTGCGATAAAGCGGCTTGTTGCTGGTTTTATCCCCGCTTGGAGCTCATACCTATCAGATTCAGTCAATGCCTTTTCTCCAATGGGCCATTGAGTTTCACCAAAATAATGGTGCTCAGCATCTCAACATGTGACGACCCGACTTTTCCAATCCCTAAGGTATAGGAAAGGCCGGTTCATCAACTTATTGATTTCTCAATAAGCCGTAACAAACAGAAGCCGGCAACATAAACAAAGGTCTAAAGAACAGAGGCATCATAACATAATCCAAAAGGAACAAAAGACTACAGATAGCAAAAGAATATATCACTGTGAGGAACCAAAAGGAACCACCGGTGATGGCCAATCCAATCACCTAAAATAGAGGTTCTCGATAATGGTTCCTCTAGTGATATCAAAAGGACAAAATAATAGCCTAGGGCTCAATATTCCAAAATTAATATTCAGACAAAATACCAAAAATACAAGGATCCAAAGATCAAGGGAAGAACTCCTCCGCTGGTATATCCAAATCCTCCTTCCGGAATATAATCGAGTCCTCCGGATCCTCCCGACCCAATGTCGGTCTCAAAGACTGTGACGATAGTCGAGGGTGAGCTAACAGCCAAGCTCAATAGAAGAAGCCAGATCTATTTGCAGTTTATTATAAGTACTGGTTTTCAAAAGACGGAATCGGATCAAATATGATTTTTCAAAAGATGCTTTCAATTTCAAATCTCCAGTTCTAATCCTGAGTCAAAACTGATAGTAAGTTCAAGGTGTTCAAAATGTTCTGATTTAGCATGCTTCTTGCCTTAAATTTATAACTTAATTTTATCTCTCAAATTTCCTATAGCATGAGAGCGGACTAAGTGACCGATGGGAAGACCCTCATGACCATAAATCGTTCATGAACCCATTTGAAAATGCAACAAGCCCTGCGCTATGAGGGTAACTTAGCAAAGTTTTACCGTCAATACGGTTGGTAGAATCTAGGGCATCGTACTTATGAACCCTAAATCAAATGCAAATGCTAATACATATCAAAGCTTATTAATTATAACATATACTGAATTGTCAAGGTTCTGATTCGAAATTCTGATTCGAAAATTAACTGAGATTCTGATTCAAAAAGGTTTAGCTGAGGTTCTGATTTACAAAGATTCTTATTTCTAACAATGTTTACAATTTTCTGATGTTGTCGTATTTTCACGCTTTGTTTATACTATGTGTACAGATTATCATCAACTTAACGCATTTCAAGTAATTTATCTATCATAGTTTGTGCTTATAACTTATGCAAATGAAGATTAGGGTTCCCCTACCTTAATCAAGCGGTTTCAAAAGCATGCAAAAGCGGTCCTCTCCAAGGACTTCCGACAGACAAAACCTACATATATTAACACCCTTAGTGTTAATATAAAGCTACAAAATTTAACCCGAAAGCTTGCAAGAAGAAAAATCCAACAAATTTTCGAACCCAAAAGTCAGGGCAGAATTCGATCATCGATTTCCAATTCGATGGTCGAATTTGAAATTCGATGGTCGAATCCAAAATCGACCATCAAATTTGCAAATTC
This sequence comes from Chloranthus sessilifolius, assembly GCA_021018995.1. Classification (NCBI taxonomy): domain Eukaryota; kingdom Viridiplantae; phylum Streptophyta; class Magnoliopsida; order Chloranthales; family Chloranthaceae; genus Chloranthus; species Chloranthus sessilifolius. The sequence continues at coordinate 58,758,018 of CM037590.1, read as the reverse complement.
TGCATCAGGCCTGAAAACCAGCAATTCGACAGTCGATTTTCAAATCGACAGTCGAATTTTCTATGTTCTGTGGCTGTGAAATTGACCTGCCCGGATTCTTTTTCCAATATTTTTCACAGCTAAACCCTCTTCTTTATTACACATATGTATTTTTAATTCTAAAAATTCTCAACAGATTTTCATACAGAGGTTTTCAATACATACCTCTTTTTAGCTTTAAACGGTAGATCCCTTCGTACCGATTCATGCACCGGAACCAGTTTCTAAATCAAAGGTTTAATGGCATCAACCCTTCTTCTTTGGCACAGATTTGTAGGCACATGGATGTCTTCTCCTCTATCCTTCCCTTTCAATAGCTTAAACTGATCCAAAGATCATCACCAATGCGATCAATGGTCAAGATGGGAGGAGGAGCTCTCTTTCTTCCTAGATCTGGAAATTAAAAGGGACCTTGAATGGTTTTCCTTTAGGGCTTTTCCAACGAGAGAGAGAGAAACAAGCTTCTCTTGCACTCTCTTCTTTATAACCAAACTAAGCCAACAAAATATCTAGATATTTTACCCTTTTAACTTATCTACTTTATTTGGGATTTATTCCTTGCTAACCACTAACACATCTTTATTGTGTATGCCATTGTGTACATGACTTGTACACCTTTCTAGGCTAATTCCTCTGGCCATTTGTCTTATCATAGCCCTGGTTCATTAAAAATCAAAATTATTCAACAATATTTTCTGACACGCTTACCGAGGTAAATGAAAAATATGTCAAAATATCAGGGATATTACATTCACCCCTCCTTAGGAATTTTCGTCCGCAAAAATTGGATGCAAAACAGGGCACATGGGCCACCGTGTTTCGATCCCACAGGGCACGCAAGCCAAGGGATGGGATCCGTAGTAACATGAATGTACTGCATGTGGCATTGAAGGCCATAGTGGATTGCATCCGTACATGGATGCTCACACCCCAAGTGTCACGTGCCGGGAGACCGATGCACAGTGACGCATGAAGCCATAATAGCAGATCATTTATCAAAACTCACATGTAGAATCAGAGTGACAAAAGCAAACCCACACAAGTAACTCATACTGAGAATCAATGACTACATATATCTAAAAGAGACTTTTACCAATATATATACAAAAGTAACTCATGCTGAGAGTCAAAAATATATAGAAAACTAACCACCAGTGTTAATTGCTCCATATGTACAAACAGGGATAACGAAAGCATCGAAAACTAAGCAGAAATATAAAAATAAAGGATAACATAAGAAGGACCACTAGGTCCTAATAATCCCAGCTGTAAAATAAGTACAGACCGATAGCATCAAAAGGAAAAGAGTAACCCTCTCTCACAAATATACTAAAAATCCCCAGCCGCAGATGGATCCGCCTGATCCGCACCACCATCGCCGTCAGCAGCAGCATCAGCACCCGTATTAGTCGTGGCCGAAGGAGGCATACTAGTACCAGCGCCCGATGTCGAAGGGCGATATCAAGCTTCGGATCTCGACCATATGGCGATGCGTAGTCATCGAAATGCATCGCATGAGGTAAGAGAGAGCGCCTCCGTGGACATCTAGCTCCTGACGCATCGAGCTAGTATGGCGTGTGAGCTCGTGGATCTGGTGGCTCATGGCGGTCATCTGCCTAGTAAACTCTGATAACGTGAGGACATCACTCGGCGGGGTAGGTGCAGAGCATCGGCTGCAGTAGGGTCCTCATCGTCCCCGCTATCTGTCTCCGGTGCCGCAGCATCCTTAGGAGCCTTTACCAACCGACTATACGTTTGACCCCAATTGACCAGCGGGAATAGTTTCTGACCGGCGGTGGATTTGGGCTCGGGTGGGAGAAGGGCATAAGGACGGCCTGCTCGATAATTCTCAATCATGACAGAAATCACACGTGCATAGGGCATATTTTTCATGGGCTTCCTTCTATGTTCTCCCATTTTTTCGCGGGCTTTTAGGATCCCCTTGAAAAGAATGTCCGGTGCACTGAACCATCTTTCCTTATAGGCCGCAAATAAAATTTGTTGAAGGGGTCCGGTGCGCTCCGATTGGTGACCAAAAGGATACAAGGTGGTCTTTAAAATTTTATCTAAAATCCACATGGTCTCCGGCATCTGGACTGTGACTATAGATTTACCGGATCCATGACGGCCCTGCGTCATTTGTGTAGTGACGTCCTCAAAACGAGCCGGTTTTGGGAAAGGGGGACCTAAACCCACAGTCTGGGAGTGATTTAACGGAGCACGCAATGCCACGGCCATATCCTCTAGGTCAAATGTGTAATCCCGACCATCAATTTCCGTGTAAATTCTTTTACCGTCTTCGCTCATGTCGATAAAATAAGCGCACGAGTCGCGGGTAGAAGTGGTCGCTAAAGGAAGTACATAACGAGGTCAATTTGGCTTTTTCCAAATACTCTCCCGCCCATTGCGTGGTCGTTTGTTGATCAAACAACTCTGGGTGGAAGACGTAATCGGTAGCGAAGCCTTTTATGCTCCAGAAATCTCGTGGTTGTTCGGGCAAAAGGGGGGGCAGTGGGCTGTGGAGCCGAATTTGAGTGTCCCACGGGCTGTTTGGATCTAGAAGTGGACGCAGCGCGAGTGGCTGGTCGCTTAGAGGTAGGGTTTCGAATGGGTGTCTGTTTCTTAGGCCCCATTACAAGAAATCAACAATGCTACCAAAACCACGTAATGTGATGCAAAAATCCAAGAAATTAGAGGCGTGGGAGGGATTTACCTTGTGGAATGCCCCAAATCGGGTTTGGAAGGTATAAATTCGAATCCCCTTGACAATGTAGTGCATTCCCCCTTGGATTTGCAGCCCAAAATACACAGAGAAGTCCCAAATCGCCAAATCGCTCCAAACCCTAGCTCAAAAACCCTCCAAAAGCTAAAACCCGAAATGACAACAGTGGGTTTGAACCCTTACTTAAGTCGAGAAATTCGACCATCGAATTTCAAATCGATGGTCGATTTTGCAATTTGATGGTCGATTTGAAAATCGACTATCGATTTCGCCAGACAGCCCTCTGTCCTGTTTTGGGCTTTAATTTGATTATAAGCTTATAATTTTTTCGATGGTCGATTATCAAAATCGACAGTCGAATTTTCTGGCAACAAAATTTGCTTAAAATTTTGCAAATTTTTGGAATCTAGACCTTACCATTAGATCTAATTTGACCGTTATTGAAGCCTTTTCCATCCGCTTTACATGTTGGACTCCGACCCGAATTATCGCTGCCGCAAAGGCACAAAATTATAAAATAGGTGTAACTTTTAGCGAATTACTCACATTTTTAATTGAAAAATGAGTAGTCCGTATTCTGGCTGCAAAATTTATCAAGGTTTCCACAGCAGTACGTAATTAATTTGCGGTCAAATGTGGACAAAAATAGGTTTAAGCATTGGATCATGGTAACCCCTTTTGTCAAAATTAATCATTTAATTTGTTCGTTGTCAGTCGTGTTTTAAAATATATGAGGTCTTCAAGGACTTTCCAAAATTTTTGAAATTCCTAACCTTTCAATCACCAATATTGATCACGAAAGCAATATCTAGTCCAGTTTGCTTATGAAATAAGAAGTATACTTACTGTTTATTGGCCCGCCAAAATTTCTCGGCAAAATATATTTATATAATCAATAATTACATAAAATCGCAAGCATCTTACAGTCAACATATAAAAGCTCATAAATTTACACGAAAAGGCTTGGAAACTGGTCTCGGATCGCAGCTTCACGCTCCCAAGTGGCTTCCTCTGGTGTATGATTCCGCCATTGCACGAGAACCAAAGGAATGCTTTTAGTGCGTAGGATCTGCTCCTTGCGATCCAAAATACGAATCGGGTCCTCGACCACCTTCAAACCATCCTGAAGTTCGATGGGTTGGAAATCAAGTACATGAGTCGGGTCACGGATGTATCGTCGCAGCATTGACACATGAAAGACATCGTGCATGCTAGATAATTGCGGCGGTAACGCCACACGATATGCAACCTCTCCGACTCGGTCTAGTATCTCAAAAGGCCCAACGTACCGAGGACTCAGTTTCCCTCGTTTCCCGAACCACATAACGCCCTTGGTAGGCGAAATCCGAACGAAAACATTCTCGCCGACCTGAAAAGAATCGAGTATTATTGCTATTTTCAAATGGAATTTGTACCAAGAAAATATACTCATTGACATGATAAATCTACCTGAAAGTCCACGTGTCTCCGTTTGAGATCGGCGTAGCTCTTCTGACGACTCTGAGCTACTCGTAGTCGTTCGCGTATCAACCGAACCGTCTCGGTAGTGCGCTCAACTATCTCAGGTCCAATAATGAGCTTCTCACCCACTTCTTCCCAATTCAACGGTGATCAACACCGCCGTCCATATAAAGCCTCGAACGGAGCCATACCAATGCTAGCCTGAAAGCTATTATTGTAGGTGAACTCTATCAGAGGCAAGTGTTGGTCCCATGACCCGTGAAAATCCAACATACATGCTCTCAACATGTCCTCAATGATCCGGTTCCACGCTCGGTCCGCCATCCGTCTGTGGGTGAAATGCTGAGCTAAAATCAAGACGAGAACCCATGCCCTCCTGAAATCTCTGCCAAAAATGTGAAGTAAACAACGGGTCTCGATCGGACACAATACTAGCCGGTATCCCATGCAGTCTAACAATCTCCTTCAGGTATAACTCTGCAAGTCTACTGGCTGTATAGGTGGTATTATATGGCAAGAAATGAGCAGACTTGGTTAGTCGATCTACAATGACCCAGATGGCATTGTTCTTCCTCAGTGTCTTCGGCAACCCGAGTATGAAATCCATCAAAATGGCTTCCCATTTCCACTCAGGCACAGGTAAAGGCTGCAATAGGCCTGCAGGATTCTGATGATCAACCTTAACCTGTTGACAAACCAAGCACCGCGATACGTACTCAGCGACGTCACGTTTCAAACCTCGCCACCAGAAACTCTTCATCAAGTCCTGATACATCTTGGTGCTACCAGGATGTATGGCATACATGGATTTGTGAGCCTCTTCCAGAATGGTGTCCCGAAGCTCGGTACTCGACGGTACGCATACCCGGTCGTGAAATAGCAAGGTCCCATCTGCTCGAATGGAGAAATCCTTCTTACTGCCCTTCTCGACATCTCGTCTGATTGCCATCAGCTCATCATCGGTCATTTGAAGCTTTCGAATGTTCTCGAAGAGCGTAGGACGTATTACAAGTGTAGCCATCAATGCTCCCGAGCCTTTTACATCAAACCTTGAGCTGCCCAAAGCCATATCTTCCAATAGCTTCCATCGCTGAATCCGGCTCACAAGATGTGATAACTGAGCTGAAGACCTTCTACTGAGAGCATCAGCAACGACATTTGCCTTTCCTGGATGGTACTGAATCGAGCAATCATAATCTTTCAAAAACTCCATCCATCGTCGCTGCCTCATGTTCAAGTCCTTCTGAGTGAACAGGTACTTGAGACTCTTATGATCGGTGAATATATCAAATATCTCACCGTAGAGGTAATGTCGCCAGATCTTTAAGGCGAATATAACTGCTGCTAGCTCTAAGTCATGCGTCGGATAGTTTCTTTCATGGTCCTTCAACTGCCTAGAACCATACGCAATGACTCTCTCGTGTTGATTAAGCACACAGCCTAATCCGCCATAGGAAGCATCACTATATCTTAAACCTCCTTTGCCTGGAAGGTATCATGCAGCAATCGTCTTGTAGTCAGCGACACTTTAACTCCTCAAGCTCGCTCACACCGACCGTCAAATAACTTAGCATTCTTTCTTGTGAGTCGTGTAAGTGGACCGATATCTTGAGAAACCCTCGACAAATCGCCGATAGTACCTAGCCAAACCAAGGAAACTTGGACCTCATGAATCGTGAGGTTGTTCCCATGTCACCACAGAATCTATCTTTGTAGGATCCTTTGAGATACCGCTTGAGACTCATTGGCCCAAGAAAGCTGACACCTCAAGCCAAAACTCACACTTCGAGTTTGGCATACAACCGATGGTCCACAGTGTTTGAAGAGCCATCTTGAGATCTGCACATGCTCTTCTCACGGTTTGAATAAATGAGGATGTCATCTGAAAACTACCACAAATTTATCAAGATGTGGTTTGAACACCCCGCTCATCGTGTCCATGAAAGATGCAAAGATTCGTCAATCCAAATGGCATCACTAGAAACTCATAGTGGCCATAGCAGCGTCCAAAGCGATCTTGGATATATCTTCCGCCTTGATCTTGAGCTGGTGATAGCCTGACCTCAGATCAATCTTTGAAAAGAACCTTGCACCTTGCAATTGATCAAACAAGTCGTCTATCCGCGGAAGAGGATAACGATTCTTAATCGTCATCTTGTTGAGCTGCCTATAATCGATACACAGACGCATCGATCCATCCTTCTTTTTCACAAATAGAACCGGTGCACCCCAAGGAGAGACACTCGGTCGTATAAAGCCTTTATCTAACAGCTCCTGAAGCTGTTCCTTGAGTTCCTTCAATTCAGCAGGCGCCATCCGATATGGAGCTTTAGATAACGGTTCTGTACCCGGCGCTAGCTCAATCGCGAACTCAATCTCTCGGTCAGGTCGTAATCCAGGTAAGTCCTCTGGAAAGACATCAGGATAATCACAAACCACCTTGATAAGAGCCAAGTCGTTCTTCTTCTCGATAGAATCTTGCAAATAGGCCAGATACCCACTGCAACCATTCTTCATCATACGCTCAGCTTTAATGGCTGAAACCAACGGCGCAACCTTGGATTTGACTCCGCAGAATCGGAAGGATTTTCGTTTTGGCGGTCGGAAGGTCACTATCTTCCGAAGACAGTCCACGCTCGCGTGATAAGCTGCCAACCAATCCATTCCAAGAATGACGTCGAACCCTTCCATGCTCAATGTAATCATGTCGGTCAATGTCTCGTGCCCATCAATCATCACGATGGTAGTGACATCTTTATGTCGATACAAGACACACCGAACTGAATCTTGACATCTAGAATGAAAGCAAGGGGTTCGGGAGTAATACCCAACTTCTCTGAGAAGGAAGGAGTAATAAACGAGTGTGTAGACCCAGGGTCTATAAGTACTCGTGCCTCAATTTTATCCACGTCGTCTCGACTACTCATCATAAGTGTACCTTTAGTTAAAAAGTTTGTTAATTATATGCAATGATTCCTATGTGTTTTAACATAATTGACTTGTATGTAGATTTAAACAATAATAATTGAATCAATGCATAATTGACGTCTCAACTTTAATGATACCTTGAATGACGTCATTCGACGTTTGCGTCTGTCAGGATCCACCGCATAAGCCCGACCTTGAAGCAGGTCGCATCGACCTGCGTAGAGAGGCGTAAGTGCGTCCTCTCTCAACAACAGGACAATCCTTGATCATGTGACCAACCTGTCCACACCTGAAGCATCCTCCAGTGTTCCGTCTGCAATCCTCTGTCCTATGTGGTTTCCCACATCTTGCACACACTGGGGTAGAAACAGGAGTAACAGCTGATCCTCTCGTCGAGCCCTGAGCCACAGAAGCTCCACTCGCAGTAGTGCTCCCGGCTCTGAAAGGTCGTCCTGGTGACGTACTCTGAGGTCTCTGATAGGAAGACGTCACTGGTCCTGAAGCAACAGCCGGTCTAGAATATGATGGCTGACTAGGGTAGGGAGGAGGTTTAGAGAACCTCGGCTTTTTGTTCACCTGCTCTGAAGCACTCTGCTGTCCCTGACCAAACCTATTTTTATTACCCTGCTCTCGCCTCAAGTACTGTTTTTGAATATCTTCCTCTGCAATGAGGGCCTTGGACATCACGCCAGCATACGTCTCCATTTCCCACATCGACACCCTCTCCTTAATGTTCGGCCTCAAACCTCTCTGAAATTTCTGAGCTCTCATCAGCTCAGTGGCCACATGTAGGGGTGCAAATCGGGAAAGTCTATCAAATTCTGCGCCATACTATCTCATTCTATTTCAATTCAATAAATTGGACCTCCCACTGATTACGTACGATCCTCGGAAAGTACTGATTGTTGAACGTCTCCACGAACTCTGCCCAAGTCCATGGAGTATTGGGGTAGTCCTGCTCTCTCATTCTGGAAACAGACTTCCACCACGGGCTGGCCTCACCCAAAAGTTTGAAAGATGCCCAGCGCACTTTCTCGACATCAGTACACTGCAACACTTCAAATATCTTCTCTATCTCATCCAGCCATGCCTCGGCTTCCATAGGATCCGTCTGCCCTGAGAATGTAGGAGGTCTCATCCTCCTAAACTCTGCGAATCCTCCCGGTGATGTCTGCCGACATCTCGATTCTCATCTATCAATGGCTGCAATCTGTTGGGCCATGTTAGTAGCCAAGGCCGCCAATACCTCGCTACATTCCTCTATCACCTCATGACTCCCAAAGGATCTCGCATTAGGGCCGAAGCAACTCGCCCTCGCCATATGAGGTGCCTACGCCTCATCAATCTCCTCAATACGAGACGAGGTCCCTCTATACTCGGCCTCGCCTCTAAACCGTGGAGGCATCTTTGATCATCATTGTTAAACAAACAATAACAATTGATCGATAATACATTGTTAGAAATAATCTAACCCCTAGTCCTAAGACTATGAACCTAGAGAGCTGCTCGATACCAACTAATAATGACGACTTTTCCATTCCCAAAGGTATAGGAAAGGTCGTTTCATCAACTTATTGATTTCTCATTAAGCCGTAACAAACACAAGCCGGCAACATAAACAAAGGTCTAAATAACAGAGGCATCATAACATAATCCAAAAGGAACAAAAGACTACAGATAGCAAAAGAATATATCCTGAGGAACCAAAAGGAACCGGTGAGGGCCAATCCAATCACCTAAAATAGAGGTTCTCGATAATGGTTCCTCTAGTGATATCAAAAGGACAAAATAATAGCCTAGGGCTCAATATTCCAAAATTAATATTGGACAAAATACCAAAAATACAAGGATCCAAAGATCAAGGAAGAACTCCTCATTGGATATCCAAATCCTCCTACGGAATATAATCGAGTCCTCCGGATCCTCCGACCCAATGTCTCGGCCTCAAAGACCGTGTATTGTCGAGGGTGAGCTAATGAAGCTCAATAGAAGAAGCGATCTATTTGCAGTTTATTATAAGTACTGGTTTTCAAAAGACGGAATCGGATCAAATATGATTTTTCAAAAGATGCTTTCAATTTCAAATCTCCAGTTCTAATCCTGAGTCAAAACTGATAGTAAGTTCAAGGTGTTCAAAATGTTCTGATTTAGCATGCTTCTTGCCTTAAATTTATAACTTAATTTTATCTCTCAAATTTCCTATAGCATGAGAGCGGACTAAGTGACCGATGGGAAGACCCTCGACCATCGCTGCTCATGAACCCATTTCAAAATGCAACAAGCCCCCTACCTGTGAGGGTAACTTTGCCAAAGTTTTTTACCAATCAACACGGTTGGTAGAATCTAGGGCATCGTACTTATGAACCCTAAATCAAATGCAAATGCTAATACATATCAAAGCTTATTAATTATAACATATACTGAATTGTCAAGGTTCTGATTCGAAATTCTGATTCGAAAATTAACTGAGATTCTGATTCAAAAAGGTTTAGCTGAGGTTCTGATTTACAAAGATTCTTATTTCTAACAATGTTTACAATTTTCTGATGTTGTCGTATTTTCACGCTTTGTTTATACTATGTGTACAGATTATCATCAACTTAACGCATTTCAAGTAATTTATCTATCATAGTTTGTGCTTATAACTTATGCAAATGAAGATTAGGGTTCCCCTACCTTAATCAAGCGGTTTCAAAAGCATGCAAAAGCGGTCCTCTCCAAGGACTTCCGACAGACAAAACCTACATATATTATGTAATGACCCAGAAAATTTGAACCAGAAACTAACCGCATCGATGTACGTGCCTGGCATGGAAATCGAGACAAAAAATTTAAAACTTTGGAAATAATATGAATAGAAATAGTATTAACCTATAAGTAGGTTAGTTCACGTATGAAAACTCGTTTCGATCCGAGTTGAGTACGATGTCGAGACGGTACAATACGCCGTATCGACATGTTGGTGTTTCACACCGAAATCAAAATTTGAGAAGCAACTGAAATATCTAAGATATTTAAGTTGGTAGCTTATAAGAGAAGGAAGGGAGAGGTAGAGGAAGTTCTTCTTCTGCTTCTTCTTCTTCTTCCCCTTGCTCTAGTTACTCTAACGACTAAAGTGCAGTAGCTAGGTGAGTTTTCAAGAGGTTTTGTATAAAAGCAGTTAGCAAGATTGAAAGGTGAGTTTCTAAGCTAGGGTATGTAGAGACCAATGGATAAAGCTTAGGTATGGGTTGTGTGTGTGTGAAGTCTCTGCATCTTGAACCCGGAGCTAAAGGTTACTCGTCGAACTCGGATCGGTGATAAACTCAGAGCTTGATCCAAACCCTCATCCGGAGAGTTTGAAAACCGAAAGGACATAGAGGTGAGCTCTCTTGTTTAAAATGGGCAGTTGGATGCCCTAAATATAGGTTCTGTAAGAATATTTAAGATTTTAATGAAGTTTTGGAAGAAAAATAAGTTAGAAAAATTTGTTTGGTGAACTCCATTAATGACTGAAAATTCGTCATTATTGATCGATCAACAAGGTGTTGATCGATCACTGAGTGTGGAATTGATCGATCAATAGTGGTGGTGATCGATCAATTTATATATATAGTATATGAACAGTACTGGCAGAGAGTTGGGGAATTTTGGGTTAATATTGGTGATCGATCAACAAGGCATTGATCGATCAATTGACTGGGTATTGATCGATCAATAGTGGTGGTGATCGATCAACACAGAGCCCATTGATCGATCAACCAACATGGTGATCGATCAATTGTGTACAATATATACAAACAGTTTGTGCTTTGGTGATCGATCAACAAGGGTGTTGATCGATCAATAAAGAGTTCATTGATCGATCAACAAGGTATTGATCGATCAATAAAGAGTTCATTGATCGATCAACAAGGTATTGATCGATCAATAAACCCTGTTTTCAGACAGTTAGAAAATTTATAGGTAAGAACCACTGGACATTGTGCCAGTTCACAATCTGTCACTCTAACACCTAGAGTAGCATGTTTATGGTCTAGGATCAGACTAAGATGCCTTGAAAAAGCTTTGGATTTGCTTAGAAGGAACTTGATCCGAGGTAGGGGAATTCAACCGAAATTGCATTTATTTTTGGATCTCATGGTTTATATCTGTCATACATATCTCAGCATAGTTTAATTCTATTTTAAAAGCATGTTTAGCATATGTGTGAGCATTCTATTATGTACTTGATCCGACATTTGATATCCGTATCCGAAATCTGAATTCTGTTAAGTATGATAAGTATGCATGTGATTTGAGGTTTGATATTCAGTAAAAATCCCACCGACTCGGCGGTATCCGCTTCGCACACTTGTGCATTTGCTTTGTAATCCTCGGCACAATTGCACTCCATGTGTGGGGCATTGTTGCAATTCCGAAATTGTTCATGTGAACGACGATGGTTGGGATTATCCATCGGACCAAATCTGGCTACCACATGCTATACTCACGGGAGTTACTTAAGTATACTACACTAAGTCATTATATGTTGTATTCATCAATTCTGTTCTGTTTTGGATAAATGTCTCATGTTTTATACATCTGTTGCATATTTTCAGTTTTGTTCTTTGATGACCATGTTATGAAATTAGAATGCAATTTTATTTGGAATTCTTCTATTGAGCTAGGATGTAGCTCACCCTGTTTTTGTAAACATTTAGGTTCTGAGGAGGTGGCTCCCGGTACTGAGAGCGACCCAGACTATCAGCCTGATCCTGAGGCTGAGGTTGAGGACGAGGAGACAGACGTTCCAGCTGACGACTTTTACCCATAGACTGGGTATAGCTTAGACATTTTTGGGGTTTTATGGTTGTTTGGAGACTTTGGATTATGTGTGCCTGGTGGCCACTTTTGTATTAATTTTTGTAGATATTTTATTTCTTTTATAGTGTTATTATACATTCTATCGGAACCATCATTGGGAACCATTGTTTGGGTGATGGATGTCTGTCACCGATGGTTCTTTTTTGGTTCCTTTTTGAGGATGTATGTTTTTTACATTTATCAATGGAGGTTTATCTATTGTTCTTACTTTTAGATTGATTCATTAGATGACTCTACTCACCGCTGTGGGATTTTATCTGTATATTTCCGCTTTATATACAGATATTGTGTGATTTGTCCTGGGGATCATCCAGAGCATGATCCTGATGGCACGGATTTCTGAGCGTAAAATCCGGTCATCCTGATGATATGTATCAGAGCATAGGCTTTAGGTTGAACTATGGGTTCATAACGGATTGTTTTTACAATCTATATGTACTGATCAATGTTGTTGTTTTCACAATGACAGACCAGTATGGGCCCTAAGTTCAGAGGAGGGCACGACAGAGGTAGAATAGGTCAGCGAGAGATTCCTCTGGGGGATGTGCTCGAGGTTATTGGCTCGTCGAGGGGCTTGGAGTTCCTCTCACAAGCAAATGCGGTTCCATTGGGACCCAGAGGAGGTAGAAGGAGAAGTGAAGAGAGGATGGAGCAGGTGTTGGAAGCATTAGCTACCAACGTCGCTCGCCAAAGCAGACATTGCTTAGCTCAACAGTACTAGACCACCCCATCAGCCTGGTGGATTTGCGGAGTTTAGGAGAATGAGACCTCCTAACTTCTCAGGTCAAAGCGGATCCCATTGAGGAAGGATGGATAGAAGAGATGGAAAAGCTCTTTGAAGTGTTACGGTCTGATGTAGAGAAAGTCGTTGGGCCACTTTCAACCGGATGGTGACGGACCTTGGTGGAAGTCGGTGTCACAAAATAGACAGAGAGAGTTTCCTCACACCCCTTGGACATGGGAGGAGTTTACGGAAGTATTCTATAATAAATACTTTCCTAAAATTGTGAGGCATCAGTGGGAGGTGAAATTTATAGAGCTGAAGCAAGGTGCAATGACAGTCAGGGACTATGGAGCTGAGTTCGATAGATTAGCTCGATTTGCACCTCAGCACGTAGCTACAGAGCTGATGAGAGCGAGAAAGTTTCAGCTGGGACTGAGACAAAATTTACAAAAGGATGTCGCCATGTGGGAAATGGAGACATATGAAGGAGTGATGGCCAAGGCACTCATAGCTGAAGAAGAAAATCAGAAGCAATTCTCTTGGAGGGACAAGCAGGCGAGAGAGAGACCATTCCAAGGGCAATCTCAGGATACAGAGCAGAGCAAGAGGGCTAGATTTTCCAGACCTCCGAGATACCCTACTCACTCTCGACCGGCGATTTCTTCTGGACCTAGTTCATACCAGAGGTCTGCTGTACCTACTTCTTCACGGCCATTTAGACCAGCTGGATCCTCTGGTAGCGGGGCTTCAGTGACTCAGGGACCTTCAAGAGTCTCGTCCTTCACTCCGGCCGCGATATGTGCAAAGTGTGGGAAACCACACAAGACAGAGGACTGCAGGAGAGAGCAGGCATGCTTGGTGTGGCAAGTTGGGCCATTTAATCGAGAACTGCAGAGGAAGGAAGGGATGACAAGAAGGCGGGATCGGTCGGTATCTACCCAAAGATCAGACCCGGTGGTTCACAGAGCTTATGCCGCTATCCACCGATGCTCGACATCAAATGACGTCATTCAAGGTATGATTAAAATTCAAGAGATATGGTGTTGTTTGATATAATGAACTGGAAAATTAGAAATATATAAATTAATTGACTTATTTTGATTATAATAGTACACATAAACCTACACATCTAAAACGTTACAGTAATATTGATATTGGTATGTAGGTGAGTCAAATCGTATAGGAGTTGCGATATTTGCTTCCATAGAGCACGAGCCACGATAGACCGCTCACACATTCTTTCGTCGGCCTCAATTTACAAGGGAATTGAGTGCCACCTGTAACAACTAGATTTTATCCTCGACAGGTCAATCCCTCACGTAGTGCAGTGAATGCACTCACTGTGTGTAAATCAGTGGTAGTGGCAGTAGATGATCATGAGACACGGGCAGATTTGATTCTGTTAGATATGAAAGGATTTGACATCATTTTGGGAATGGACTGGCTATCTGCTTACCACGCAAGTGTGGATTGTCTTCGGAAGATGGTAGTTTTCCGCCCTCCAAAGGAGCGATCCTTTAGATTCTTCGGAGTGAAGTCTAAGGTAGCTCCGTTGATATCCGCTATTCGGGCGGAGAGGATGATGAAGAGTGGATGCAGTGGATATATAGCCTTCCTACAAGAGCAACGGGAGAAGACAAATGTGATATCCGATATCCACATTGCATGTGAGTATGCTGATGTGTTTCCTGAGGAATTACCAGGACTACCACCAGATCGGGAGGTGGAGTTTGTAATCAATCTAATCCCAGGCACTGAACCCGGTATCAAAGGCTCCCTATCGGATGGCTCCAGCAGAATTACAAGAGCTAAAGGAGCAATTGCAAGAACTACTTGACAAAGGTTTTGTGTGACCTAGTGTGTCTCCTTGGGGAGCACCAGTATTGTTTGTCAGGAAGAAGGATGGTTCAATGCGCTTGTGCATCGACTATCGGCAGTTAAACAAGTTGACGATTAAGAATCGTTACCCGCTTCCTAGAATCGATGATCTGTTTGATCAATTGCAAGGAGTGAGGTTCTTTACGAAGATCGACTTGCGGTCGGGTTATCATCAACTACGAGTCAGAGCTGAAGACATTGAGAAGACGGCGTTCAGAACCAGATATGGGCACTATGAATTCCTTGTTATGCCATTTGGATTGACGAATGCACCTGCGTCTTTCATGGACTTGATGAACCGAGTGTTTAAACCACACTTGGACACATCAGTAGTGGTATTTGTAGATGACATCCTTGTCTATTCCAAGACAAAGGAGGAACATGAAGAGCATCTACGTGTTACTTTGCAGACCCTCAGAGATCACAAACTTTATGCGAAGCTCAGTAAGTGTGAGTTTTGGCTTGACCAAGTTAGTTTCTTGGGTCATTTCGTCTCTGCAAAGGGTATTACAATGGATCCGGCTAAGATTGAAGCCGTTGTCGGGAACAGCCGGGGAGCGATGTGAGGTCCGTAGTTTTCTTGGTTTGGCGGATACTACAGACGGTTCGTAGAGGGGTTCTCTAAACTATCGAGTCCACTCACCACTTTCACTAAGAAGAATGCTAGATTTGATTGGGTGATCGGTGTGAGAAGAGCTTCCAGAATTGAAGACGCGTCGATTCTGACACGATATTAGCGATACCTTACGGCGAGAGGAGGTTTTGCTATCTCTGATGACGCATCATCTGGTGGTTTGGGTTGTGCCCTCAACCAGCCCAAGAAGATTATCGCTTATGGCTCTAGACAGCTGAAGGAGCATGAAAAGAATTATCCGACTCATGACTTAGAGTTGGGCTGCGGTAATCTTTGCCTTGAAGATTTGGAGGCACTACTTATGCGGTGGAGCGTTTGATATCTTCACGACCACAAAAGCCTTAAGTATTTGTTTACGGAAGGACTTAAATGTCGACAACACGGATGGATGGAGTTCTTGAAAGATTATGATTGTTCCATGTATCCATCCAAGAGGAAGGCCAATGTTGTGGCAGATGCTTTGAGCAGAAAGTCTTCAGCTCAGTTGGCACACCTTATCACCAGAATACAAAGGTGGCATCTACTTGAGGACCTGGCCTTGTGCGATGCATTGATAGACGTCAAAGGTTCAGGGGCATTGATGGCTACAATAGTGATACGGCCCACGTTGTTTGATAACGTGCGTAGGCTCCAGATGATTGATGATGAGCTTATGGTCATTCGCAAGGATGTGATCAACGGGATTCGACCTGATTTCTCCATCAAGGATGATGGTACTTTACTATTTCGAGATCGAATGTGCATACCAGCTGATAAAGATCTTAAGGAAACTATTCTAGAAGAAGCACATAAGTCAACGTATGCTATACATCCTGGGAGTACCAAGATGTATCATGATCTCAAGCGCAGTTTTTGGTGGAGAGGACTGAAGAAAGATGTAGCAGATTTTGTGTCTCGATGTTTGGTGCATAGCGGTGAAGGTAGACCATCGAAATCCAGCCGGGTTGTTACAACCTCTACCAGTACCAGAATGGAAATGGGAAGCCATTTCTATGGATTTCATCTTGGGGTTGCCAAGAACATTGAGGAAGAATAATGCCATCTGGGTTATTGTTGATAGGTTGACCAAATCTGCACACTTCTTGCCATACAAGACTACTGCCATCGCTAGCAAGCTTGCGAGTGTATATGAAGGAGATAGTCGGTTACATACATAAGATACCAATATAGTATGTGATAGAGATCCGCTTTATACTTCGCAGTTTTGGCGACGATTCCAGGAAGGCATGGGTACTAAATTGGAGTTATTCGGCGTTTCATCCTCGAGCGGATGGGCGGCGAGAGAGTGAACCAGATCATCGAAGATATGTTACGAGCTTGTATGTTGGACTTTCAAGGTTCATGGGATGAACATCTATCTTTGATCGAGTTCGCTTACAACAACAGCTATCAGTCTAGTATCGGGATGGCGCCTTATGAAGCCTTGTATGGACGTCGATGTAGATCTCCTTTGAACTGGGAGGAAGTCGGTGAGAAACTCATTTTGGGACCTGATATCGTGGAAAGTACAACCGAGGCAGTTCGGTTGATCCGCGGAAGATTGAGGGTTGCTCAAAGTCGCCAAAAGAGTTATGCCGATCTTCATCGGATACACGTAGAGTTTCAGGTATCCTTTAATGTATTCCCGAGGTTACGATTTTCTAGTTTAAGTAATTAATTAGGTAATTAACACTTGTTTTCAGGTTGGAGACAATGTGTTTGTAAAAATATCGCCAACAAAGGGTGTCATGCGCTTCGGAAGACGAGGAAAGTTGAGTCCTCGGTATATTGGCCCCTTTGAGGTACTCGGACGGGTTGGCGAGGTTGCGTATCGGATTGCTTTGCCACCACAGTTGGCGAGCATGCATAACGTTTTTCATGTATCGATGTTGCGACGTTACGTGCATGATCCGACACATGTCTTGGATTTTCAACCGATTGATTTACAAGAAGATCTAACCATGGTTGAAGAACCGATAGAGATCTTGGATCAACGGGATCAAGTTTTGAGGACCAAATTAATTCCGCTAGTACTTGTCAAATGGCGGAATCATACTGCTTCGGAAGCCACTTGGGAACGTCTTCGAGATCTCAACGATGATCCACACTTGTTCACTTAATGCGCAAGGTGAATTTTCTTTTGAGTTTGTTTCTAAATTCATCATCGTGATTATAACTTGATGATTAGATTTATCTCATCGACCCGAGTTGTCGTATATTTTGGGTCATGTATATGATGTACATGTACCGGTATCTTTCCATTACGGTTAAGTCATTTTAATAGTCCAATTGTAACGAGAAATTTTTACAAGTGGTCCATTGATCGATCAACAGGGAGGTTGGTGATCGATCAACAAGTGGACCATTGATCGATCAACATTGAATGTGGTGATCGATCAACAGATCGGGTTCAGTTTTTGAACTTAAAAATTTTTGGTGGTGATCGATCAACCACCAATGAATTGATCGATCACCAAGACACTTATGTGTTATAAAAAGGGTTTTGAACGGTCATTTGCTCTATCCTATTCACGTGAACGAGCAAAGGGCTTTTGCACTCCGACCTTTCAACTTCCCTTCCGACTCACTTCCGGCCATTTCCATCCTTCCTCCGGCTTGATTCGAGTGGACATCGCTCCATTCGTCCGGTAAAATTTTTGTTTGCTTCCTTTCGAGTCTCATTTTAATTCTTTTGTAAGGATTTGACCATGGGACCTCGCACGAAGAATGCTTCGCGTAAGGTACCCACATCTCGGGCTCGTGCCCCGGTACCGCCCACCATTCCCGTTCCTCCACCGACCGTGCCACCCATGGCACCGATTCCGGATGTGGTTCCATGATGAGTAGTGAAATATGATGATATTTCACCCCTAAATACCTATATTTAGCCGTCCGATGAAGGCTATCTGATGAGATTTGCTAGATTTGAAGTGTTTCAGGTAAATACAGTCCAAGTTTCTAAAACAGCCCAAGAATCCCGAAAATAATGTCAAAACACTGCTATTTTGGGTCATTGAGAACTTAGTGCGACTTGCAGCTCAATTTGGACCTTCAAGACGTCAGATTCAGGAAATTGCTAAAACATAAAAGTTGTAGAGCTCGTCGTCAGCTTTCCAACGCCTCAAGAATCACCTCAATCCGAGTTCGGTACAGAAAGTTATGAGCAAAATACCGAGGCAGTATCTGATGCAAAGCTAGGCGGGAATTCACGAAAATTACTCTTAGATGTCAATCGAGAGGTATTAGGGTTAGGCTATTATTATAAAGGGAAGCCACGAGTTTCTTAGGAGGATTATTATTTTTGCAATTAGAATATTATTCATTCTTTCTTTTTAGTTTTAGGGCTCTTCACTTTGGGGAATATTTTCTTCATCTTTTCAAGTCTTCTTCTCTCCTTCTTCAGGGTTTATTTAGATGGTAGATTACCTAGGATTTGCATTATTTTTCTCTGAGAAATTCATAGATTGTATTTAGGAAAAACAATTGCAAATATCTTTTGGAAGAAATAAAAGAGGAATGACTTTGAAAGAAAAAGGAGATCAAACACCAAAGATGAGCCAGCTAAATCAAGAGATCGGGAAGATGCGATCCCAGGATAAGTACCTATGTTTATGATTAATACATCTATTATTGTTATCATGGAATCGTTGCTCAAAGTTTGTGTGATTGAAAATATTTTAAATGCTTTATTATGACGCGTTGATTCTGTATCAATCGTAATCGCTAGATCTGGACCGCGGTGATCTAGGTAGAAGCGATTATGTGCTGATTGTCGTGATCTAAATATCATGAGATACGCTATGCTTTTTACATGACTCATACCGCAATGTTAGGCTGAGTCATTGTTTTTAGATAGGGTATCTTGGGATTGATGATCATATTTTATTTCAAGTCATTTTCTAGATGAATGATGGTGTGAATGATGATTTAATGAAACTGGGTTTTAATGATAGAAAAGTGCGAATCTGGGGTAGCATATTCCTTGATCTCATTTTAATATTGTTCAGTAGATTTATCAAGTAATTAATTGTTTAGATTAATTTATTTTTCTCGCATTTAGGAAAAGTGTGTTAAGTTTTGGTAAAATTGAATCAATCGCCTTTGGTACTTCCTTGGGGACGTTTTAAAATCTCTAAAAGAATTAATTAAAATTCACGCTTCTGTGGGTTCGACACCGCTTGCCATACCGCAATAGATCTTGTGCACTTGCAAGGGTTACATTCTAAATCGATCAAGTTTTACGGGAAATCTGAAATTTTGATTAATTTGGATAGGGATTTTCTGCTTTGAGTGTTTAAAAAATAAAATAAAAAAAATAATAATTATTAAAATTTATTTCCCTTATTTTTCTCTCTTTGATAAGATTTTGTGGAGTCTTTTTAGGAAGTTTAGATTTTGAGGATACCTTCCTTAGGAAATTTAGGAAATAGAGATTTTAGACTTCTTATTTTAGATTTGATAGGACTCTTTTTCCTTATTTTCCTCTTTTAGATATTTTTAGGATTTTCTAAATTTAGTCATTAACTTTTGTGGGACTTTTGTTTTAGGATTTTTAGGAATCTTTCATTCTTCTCCTTATTTTTCTCTTTTAGGAAAGATTTTATAGGATTTTCAATTTTAATTTTTAATTTTCGAATTTAATTTAAAAAAAAAAAAAAAAAAAAAAAATTTTAATTCGAATTTAGAAAAAAAAAAAAAAAAAAAAAAGAAATTTAATTAATTTAAATTCGAATTTAAATTTTAATTTGAATTTAAAAAAAAAAAAAAAAAAAAAAATATTTAATTAATTTAAATTCGAATTTTAATTTTAATTTGAATTTAAAAAAAAAAAAATTTAATTAATTAATTAATTAATTTAAATTTAAATTTTAATTTTAATTTGAATAAAAAAAAATTAATTTAAATTTGAATTTTAATTAAAAAAAAAAAAAAAAAAAAAAAGAAGAAATCTTTCCTGCTGATATTGGCTACTGTTTATCATCTTTGTTTAAATCGTTTGAAGCAGAATTTTGTGGGTTTGTTGTGGATTCTTCAACCCTGTTTGTGAGTGTTGGTGTATGAGCTTTACTCGTTCTCATCACCCACATCTGCTACCGTTTAATCTTGAGATCGAAAGAGCTTGTAGAGAGAATCGAAGAGTCCAGAGGAATCAATATCAACAAACTGAGACCATGGCAGACCAAAGGCAAGAGAGAGATGAGAATAACAACAATGGGAATGTCAATAATGGAAATAATAGGAACAATAATTTTGATGAGGGCCCTAGAACACTGGAGTATTATAACGATCCTGGTTTTTACGAGGATCAGGAATGTATTATGCATGCTCCCATTCCAGGGAACCACTATGAATTCAAATCAGCAATGATTCAAATGCTACCAATTTTCCATGGGTTAGCAAATGAAAATCCGCACGTTCACTTAAATGAATTCACTGGGGTATGCAAAATGTTCAGAGTCCACAATGTCACTGATGAGATAGCGAAGCTCCGACTCTTTCCGTTCTCTTTAAGAGATAAGGCAAAAACATGGTTCTATTCCTTAGAACCACAATCTATTCAGAGTTGGGCAGAGCTGCATCGCCAGTTCCTTAAAAAATATTTTCCCATGACTAAGGCCATTGAATTGCGTCAGAAGATCCAGTTCTTTTCCCAACAACCTACAGAAACATTCCATGAATGTTGGGAACGTTTTAAGGAATTGATCAGAAGTTGCCCAAATCATCAAGTTCCAAGGTGGCAACAAGTCCAAAGTTTTTACAATGGACTGATTCCTGAAGAGAGACGCATGGTTGATGCATCTTGTGGTGGATCTTGTGCCACGAAAGAAGTCGATTTAATTGTGGGCATTGTTTGAAAAGTTATATCAAACTTCGATACAAAGTGAGACACTGGGGCGAACCAACTTGAACCTGGCACCTAAATCTCATGTGTTGACAAAAGACGGATTGTACGATGTCAACAATAATGCCTCAGATCTCTCAACAAAGTTTGACATGCTGTCCAAACAGATGAACATGTTGTTAGCTGCTACCAAGCAAGCTAAAGCTCCACCCCCACAAGGTGTTCAATTTGTGACCACCCAGTCATATGGCTAATGAGTGCCCTACTACCTTGTCATTCTTCCCCGATGAACCTAATCCTCAAGAGGTAAATGTGACTCAATCTTATCAACAAGTGGGTAGAAACATGTACCCAATACCTACAATCCGAATGGAAAAATCACCCCAACTTAGGATGGGGTGAATCGAACTAAACCGCCTGTAAACCAAAGAACATAGAGCCAACACAATGGGTGGACAACAACCTTTTCAACCAAATTTTCAACACAATTTTCGTCCACAACAGAATTTCCAGCAGAATTCTAATTTCCAACAGAATTCCAATTTCCAACAGAATGCTCCGTATTATCATCCAAATTCTGACTACCGAAAAAATCAGAATTTCAATCAGAATCTTAATCAATCTCATGCCAGTACTTCGAAAGATTCTGATCTGGAAGAAAAGCTTATGCGAAGCATGCAATCTTTCGAGATGATAATGGACCAAGTCGATCAATTGGCCAATCAACCGAGTCGAGAGGAAGGTAGGCCCCCCAGCCAACCCATCAATAATCCTCGAGGCCAAGCACCATCTGAAGCAGGACCACCGAATAGACAACAGTTGAAAGCTGTTACGTTGCTGAGAAGTGGACGAGAGGTTGATAATCAAGTGAAAATGCTCAGAGAAGGATGAAGAAAGAGAAGCGAGAGGAAAAGAATCGAGAAAAGAAAGGAGAAAGGAAAAGGAAAGAGAAAGGAAAAGGAAAAGAGAAAGAGACAAAGAGCAGATAAGAAAAGTGCAAGAGCAAGGAAGAGAGAAAGGAAAAGAAAAGTAATAGAGGAAGAGTTTCTTCAACCGTCCAACAAGGACGTGAAAAGAATCGGAAATGGAATCTGCACCTTATGTCCCAAAGGCACCAATTCCTCAATACTAACTCCTCCATCTAGAATGGGAAAGGGGCCACAAAAATGGAAGAAATTTTGAAACATTCAAGCAAGTAAAGATAAATCTTCCATTACTTGAAACAATCAAACAAGTTCAGTCATGCCAAGTTTTCAAAGATTTGTCACTTTCGGAAGAAAGCGCGTACTCACGTTTCAAGAAAGTGTTCTAACAAATCAAGTCGATTCGATATTACGATTGGAAACCCCACGAAGCGAAAGACCACAGGTCCCAAGCTGTTCCATGTGTCATTGGTGGGCAACCAATTGGAAAGCGTTATTGGATTTGGGAGCAAGTGTTAATCGATCCCATACTCAATGTCTGAGAAACTTCGGATTGGGTGAATTGAAACCCTGACGGTCACACTCCAAGCGGCGAGATAGATCGGAAAAGAAGACCGAGGGTGTTATCGAGGATGTTTTGGTTGGAATAGACAAGTTTGTCTTTCCGGTGGACTTCGTTGTCTTAGACATGGAACCACTGAAATCAATCAATCAAGTCCCAATTATTCTTGGGCGTCCGTTTCTGCCATCGCTAACGCTTGCATTAATTATGACGGAGTCATGGGCGTTTCTTTTGGAAACATGAAAGTCACTTAACATATTCCATGCGATGAACCATTTCCCTAATGAGGATGAGGTCGAATGTTTTTACATCGATCGGATGGGCCGAAGTGGTGGATGAAGCATTACCATCAATGCTCACCAAGAGGAATTTGAAAGCTGCTTTGTTAGCCATCTATGAGGACAAAGGGCTTGAAAGGAAGCGGTAAGAGAAAAGTCAAATTCATCATGTCAAGATGATAACTTATGTGAAGTTGTGACTAAGGTAGAACCACTACCTCTTGAGGTAAAGGATGTCTTGACTCCATCAATTGAGCCACCAAGCGTGGAATTGAAACAATTGCTAAGTCCCTCAAATATGCTTTTACGGGACCTCGAAACACTTCCGGTGATAATTTCATCCACATTATCGGAAGAACAAGAGAATGATTTGTTGAAGGTCTTTGAAAGAGCACAAGGAGGCCATCGGATGGACCTTATGATCTCAAGGATTGACCCATCGGTATGTATGCATAAAATACATACGGAGGATGAGAGTAAACCATCGAGGAACCACAGGCGACTTAATCCGAACATGCAAGAAGTCGTTTTAAAGGAAATCATTAAACTCCTCGATCTTTGGAATCATCTATCCGATCTCGATAGTGAATGGGTTAGTCGGTACAAATCGTTAGAAAAAGTCCGGAATTACGTTGAAAGAAACTACGGAGAGGAGAATTGCCCACTTGAAACTCTTGGATGGCGTGTGTGCATTGATTATCGAAAATTGAACACGACCACCGGAAAGATCATTTTCCCTTCCGTTCATTGATCAAATTCTTGAGAAGTTATGGGCAAGAGTTTTATTGCTTTCTTGATGGTTATTCGGATACAATCAAGTGCCCGTTTTCCGGTGATCGAGAAGACAACATTCACGTGTCCATATGGTACGTTTGCATATCGAAGGATGCCATTCGACTTATGTAATGCTCGCGTTTCAACGATGTATGTTGGCCATATTCTGGACATGATCGACAAATTCATCAAGTCTTCATGGACGACTTCTCGGTTTTGGAAAAACATTTGATTCTTGTTTGAATCATCTTTCACAGTGTTACAACGTTGTGTAGATTCCAAACTTGTTCTCACCGGGAAAAGAGCCATTTTATGGTTCAACAAGGAATTGTGTTGGGGCATATTGTTTCAACGAAAGGAATTGAAGTTGATATAAGGCGAAGGTCGACTTAATTGCAAATTTACCACCTCCTAAAAGTGTTCGACAAATTCGATCATTTTGGGGCATCTTTGGATTTTATAGAAGATTCATTAAGGATTTTTAGCAAGGTGGCTAAACCATTGTGCACTTTGCTTGCAAAGATGTTCCTTTTGATTTTGATGAGGATTGCATAAAGGCATTCCTAAAATTGCGTGAACTCTTATCAAATGCACCAATAATCCAACCACGGATTATTCTTTACCATTCGAACTCATGTGATGCATCGATTATGCGATCGGATCTTAGGGCAAAGGGTGAATAAATTACCTCACGTAATTTATTATGCTAGCAAGACATTAATTGATGCCAATCAATTACACCACCACCGAGAAGGAATTATTAGGCTGGTGTATGCTGACAAATTCCGTTCCTATTTGCTTGGATCGAAAATAGTGGTCTTTTCGACCACTACCGCTTTGAAATATCTTTTAGCAAAGAAGGATGCGAACCAAGGTCGATCCGTTGGATCACGCTTTCCGAATTCAACTTTGAGATTAAAGATAAAAGGGGTTGAGAAGCGTTGTGGTGATCATCATCTAGAATTCACTTTGAAGAATCATCTATACAGACCATCCGTGACACATTTAGGATGAACATTTGATGGCAATTGATGTAGCCGTGCAAAAGTTCCGTGGTTTGCTAACATCGTGAATTATCTGGTCACTGGCAGAATTCCCACTGAGTGGGGTAAGAATGATAAGAATCTCTTTTTCTCCCAAATAAAATACTATTTCGGATGAACCATATTTGTTTAAATTCTGCTCGGATCAGATCATTAGGAGATGCGTGCCAGAAGACGAGCAACTAAGCGTCCTAAATTTTTGCCATGCTGGGGCCTGTGGAGGCCATTTCGGAGGACAGAAGACCGCACAGAAAATCCTTCAAAGCGGATTCTACTGGCCCTCAATCTTTCGTGACGCTGCTCAATCTGCAAGGAATGCCAAGCTGTCAATACTTGGCAATATTTCACTGACGAAATATGATGCCCTTAATCCAATTCGATTGTTGAAATTTTCGATGTTTGGGGATTGACTTTATGGGTCCTTTTCCACCATCCTTTGGGTATTCATATATTACGGTGGTCATTGACTATGTCTCCAAATGGATTGAAGTGGCAACCCGATCAAATGATCACAAGGTTGTGGTCAAATTTACGAAGAACATGTGTTTAACCGATTCGGGATCCCAAGAGCAATCATCGGTGATGGCGGTTCGCATTTTGCAATAGCCATTTGCCACTTTAATGAAGAAATGCAGCGTCACTCACAAAAGTCGCTCTGCATCCACACCAGACTAGTGGTGTGAAGTGTCTAAAAATCAAGCGAATTCTAGAAAAGATGCGACGGATAGAAGAGATTGGTCAAACCGCTATCCGATGCTTGTGGGCCTATCGACCGCATTCAAGACACCGTCGGAATGTCTCCCTTAATTGTCTACGGAAGGCATGTCATCTTCTGTCAATTGGAGCATAAGGCATTGGGCGATCAAACGATTTAATTTCGATATGCAAGCGGAGGTCGAATCGAAGGTTCTGATTGAGTGAATTAGAAGAGTTACGCTACGATGCGTATGAAAATTCAAAGATGTACAAGGAAAGGTACAAAAGTTGCACGATCAATTAATTTCTGGAAGGAGTTTCATGTTGGCCAAAAA
This sequence comes from Chloranthus sessilifolius, assembly GCA_021018995.1. NCBI lineage: Eukaryota > Viridiplantae > Streptophyta > Magnoliopsida > Chloranthales > Chloranthaceae > Chloranthus > Chloranthus sessilifolius. The sequence goes on along the minus strand of CM037590.1, from coordinate 58,732,355 downwards.
GTTTGGTTATTCAATTCCCGACTTAAGCTTCATCCTGGGAAATTGAAATCTAGATGGGAAGGCCCGTTTCAGGTTGTTTCCATTAGTGAGCACGGTGCAATTGAAATTCAAAGCCTTCAGGACAATCGAGTTTTCAAAGTGAATGGGCAAAGACTCAAACCAATGTTTGAGCCGATGACTGATTTAAGATTGAGGCGATGCACCTTAGTGATCCATCCTTGATCAATGAAGAGGTCGAGCTGTCGACACTTAAACTCAGCGCTTCCTGGGAGGCAACCCAGTGTGTTTTATTTAGGAGTTGGACACAGGTTTAGTTTAGGATTTAGGATTTATTTCTCTTTTCGTATGTTTAGTTCTAGAATATTAGTTTTAGTTTAGTTTAGGTTATTTTTAATTTCCAAATTAGTGTAGCCACATTACCTTCAATCTATTTTTGGTCATGTTCTAATTTGATGCCCATATTCTCTGCACCTGATCTTTGTGTTGTGGTACTTTTCATCAGGTTTGGGGGTACCTACTTATCTCATAGAATGAGGACATTGTCATTTTGAGGTTTGGGGGTATGTATGATTATCTATCTTTCATCACTTATTTTTGATTTTCTTTGAAAAAAAAAAAAAAAAAAAAAAAATTTTTTGGAACCATCATACATGATTTACTTTGCAATAGTTTTCAAACTTTAGTTGATGATGCATGTGAATTTAATTTTGAGAATATTGATGTCATATTTTGAATACTTGTATCTAGGATGATGAAGCTTAATGTGATAATTTGTGGATGACTCTGAAATTCATGCTTAGAATTTTTGCACTTATACCAAGCTAAGACTTAGAAATCGATGAACTATTTTGAACGTTGAATCTTAGGTTCATAGTGGAGACTAAACCCAGTCAGCTTTAGAGCTAATTTCCCGTCATTGATGAGTGAATATATAAACTCGGAGTTTTCTTTGAATCTGAATTATCTTGCATAATCTCATACATTTTATTTTGGCTTGTGACTTTGCATGATATCAAATTCATATTATTGTGTTAGAAACGTCGTATATCTACTCAAGACAAATAGGCAAGGTTACCATCTTTTAAGGAAATGATTGAAGGCCATCTTTGGCTCGTTTGTGCTTAAAATGCCCCACCTCATATAAATTTATCCTTCTAGTACCCCTTTGAGCCTATAGAAAAATTTACCCTTATACATTCTTTGATAAGCCACGTTAACTTTAACCCTTCACAATTTTAAAATTTAGCTTTACCTTCTTATTTCGAGAAATTAGGAACGAGGGATGAAAATGAGCGAAAAGAGAGTAAGTGGAGAGATAATGAGTTATGGTGTTTACTGAGAGTGTATGGCAAATATAAAAAGAAAAAAAGGGGAGAGAAAAAAAAAAAAAAAAAAAAAAGGAATGAAAAATGAGGTGCTTCAAGAAAAGGAAATTCAAAAGAGAAGAAAGAATGAGAAAAGAAAAATATTGAAAAAAAAAAAATGGTGAGAAATTAGAAAAGAAAAAAAAAGAAAAGAAGAGAAATAAAAAAAAAATAAAATAAAAAAAATCAGAAGTTAGTTCCTTTTCCAATTTCTCAGAAATTTTGAATCACAATTCCCTTTCTTTCTTACCCTTACCTGAGCCCCATTACAACCCTACAAAAGACCTTCATGATCCGATCTTGCATTGGTAATCTCTTGTGGAGAGTCAATATAATACTTATGACACTTGATATGACATGCATAGGATATACAAGTATCTGTTTTTATGAGATTTATTTTTGTTCATTGATTGCATCGTGTTTCATTTATCATGTGAGACCTTTTTATTTGCTTTGTATTGATCTCTCACATGTGTAAAACTTACCAATCATCTGAAGTGATTTTATTTTGAGAGTATACCTAAAGTGAGGATTGAGTCAAGACAAGATCCGATGATTTCCGTTGGACTAGTTAGATGGATGAATCTTGGTTTTGGTATGCACACACTACGTTTAAGCATGAATGGATGAGTTATCTAACGATTTGAGCATTAGACTAATGTGAATGGATATTGGTATGATTAGTGTAACATTGTTATTTAAAATTGAGAATTTGCATGTTGTATTGATTATTGATTTTGAGCTTTGAAGTTAAATATATGTTATAAAAATCAGATTTTGAAAACTCAATTTTACCGATGGTTTGAAATTTTTGGAAGTTTGTGGGTAACTTGCAAACCCTCGGAGACACAACTCCTCCACTAGGGATCACCTAGGGTTTAAAGGCTTATTGCACATGCTAAGTGCAATCGTGTTCCCTCTGAAGTGGCATTTAAATTTTAGGATGTTAGTTTGATTTGCTTTATATTTCTATCATTCTCTTTGCTCGAAGACTAGCAAAGTGTAGGTTTGGGGGTGTGATGAGTAGTGAAATATGATGATATTTCACCCCTAAATACCTATATTTAGCCGTCCGATGAAGGCTATCTGATGAGATTTGCTAGATTTGAAGTGTTTCAGGTAAATACAGACCAAGTTTCTAAAACAGCCCAAGAATCCCGAAAATAATGTCAAAACACTGCTATTTTGGGTCATTGAGAACTTAGTGCGACTTGCAGCTCAATTTGGACCTTCAAGACGTCAGATTCAGGAAATTGCTAAAACATAAATATTGTAGAGCTCGTCACTAGCTTTCCTACGCTTCAACAATCACCTCAATCCGAGTTCGGTCCAGTAAATTATGAGCAAAATACCCAGGCAGTATCTGCTGCAACCCTAGGCGGGAATTCACGAACATTACTCTTAGATGTCAAACGAGAGAGGTATTAGGGTTAGGCTATTATAAAAAGGGAAGCCACGAGTGTCTTAGGAGGATTATTATTTTTGCAATTAGAATATTATTCATTCTTTCTTTTTAGTTTTAGGGCTCTTCACTTTGGGGAATATTTTCTTCATCTTTTCAAGTCTTCTTCTCTCCTTCTTCTAGGGTTTATTCAGGTAGATTGTACACAAGGATTTGCATTATTTTTCTGAGAAATTCATAGATTGTATTTAGGAAAAACAATTGCAAATATCTTTTGGAAGAAATAAAGAGGAATGACTTTGAAAGAAAAAGGAGATCAAACACCAAAGATGAGCGGCTAAATCGATGAGATCGGGAAGATGCGATCCCCAGGATAAGTACCCATGTTTATGATTAATACCTGATCTATTATTGTTATCATGGAATCGTTTTGCTCAAAGTTTGTGTGATTGAAAATATTTTGAATGCTTTGTTATGACCGTTGATTGCGCGTATCAACTCGTAATCGCTAGATCTGACCTGCAGTCGATCTAGTCATGAGAGCGATTATGTCTTGATTGTCGGATCTAAATATCATGAGATCGCTATGCTTTTACATGACTCATACCGATGTTAAAATTTGAGTCATTGTTTTAGATAAGGGTATCTTGGATTGATGATCATATTTTATTTCAAGTCATTTTCTAGATGAATGATGGTGTGAATGATGATTTAATGAAATGGGTTTTAATGATAGAAAAGTGCGAATGCAGGGTAGCATATTCCTTGATCTCATTTTAATATTGTTAAGTAGATTTATCGATGAATTAATTGTTTAGATTAATTTATTTTTCGCATTTAGGAAAAGTGTGTTAAGTTTTGGTAAAATTGAATCGCCTTTGGTACTTCCTTAGGGACGTTTTAAAATCTCTAAAAGAATTAATTAAAATTCACGTTTCCTCGTGGGTTCGACACCCTTCTTGCCATACGCAATAGATCTTGTGCACTTGCAAGGGTTACATTCTAAATCGATCAAGTTTTTATTCGGTGGAATCTGAAATTTTGATTAATTGATAGGGATTTTTCTGCTTTGAGTGTTTAAAAAAAAATATTTATTTCCCTTATTTTTCTCTCTTTGATAAGATTTTATGGAGTCTTTTTAGGAAGTTTAGATTTTTAGGATACCTTCCTTAGGAAATTTAGGAAGTAGAGATTTTTAGGACTTCTTATTTTAGATTTGGTAGGACTCTTTTTCCTTATTTTCCTCTTTTAGATATTTTTAGGATTTTCTAAATTTAGTCATTAACTTTTGTGGGACTTTTGTTTTAGGATTTTTAGGAATCTTTCATTCTTCTCCTTATTTTTCTCTTTTAGGAAAGATTTTATAGGATTTTCAATTTTAATTTTTAATTTTCGAATTTAATTTAAAAAAAAAAAAAAAAAAAAAAATTAAAAAAAAATTTTAATTCGAATTTATAAAAAAAAAAAAAAAAAAAAAATTTAATTAATTTAAATTCGAATTTAAATTTTAATTTGAATTTAAAAAAAAAAAAAAAAAAAAAAATATTTAATTAATTTAAATTCGAATTTTAATTTTAATTTGAATTTAAAAAAAAAAAAATTTAATTAATTAATTAATTAATTTAAATTTAAATTTTAATTTTAATTTGAATAAAAAAAAATTAATTTAAATTTGAATTTTAATTAAAAAAAAAAAAAAAAAAAAAAAAAAAAAAAAAAAGAAGAAATCTTTCCTATGATATTGGCATCTCATTTATCATCTTTGTTTAAATCGTTTGAAGCAGAATTTTGTGGGTTTGTTGTGGATTCTTCAACCCTGTTTGTGAGTGTTGGTGTATGAGCTTTACTCGTTCTCATCACCCACATCTGCTACCGTTTAATCTTGAGATCGAAAGAGCTTGTAGAGAGAATCGAAGAGTCCAGAGGAATCAATATCAACAAACTGAGACCATGGCGATCAAAGGCAGAGAGATGAGAATAACAACAATGGGAATGTCAATAATGGAAATAATAGGAACAATAATTTTGATGAGGGCCCTAGAACATTGGAGTATTATAACGATCCTGGTTTTTACGAGGATCAGGAATGTATTATGCATGCTCCCATTCCAGGGAACCACTATGAATTCAAATCAGCAATGATTCAAATGCTACCAATTTTCCATGGGTTAGCAAATGAAAATCCATACGTTCACTTAAATGAATTCAATTGGGTATGCAAAATGTTCTGAGTCCACAATGTCACCGATGAGATAGCAAGCTCGACTCTTCCGTTCTCTTTAAGAGATAAGGCAAAAACATGGTTCTATTCCTTAGAACCACAATCTATTCGAGTTGGGCGAGCTACATCGCGATTCCTTAAAAATATTTTCCCATGACTAAGGCCATTGAATTGCGTCGGAAGATCCATTCTTTTCCCAACAACCTCTGAAACATTCCATGAATGTTGGGAACGCGTTTTAAGGAATTGATCGAAGTTGCCCAAATCATCAAGTTCCAAGGTGGCAACAAGTCCAAAGTTTTTACAATGGGTGATTCACGAAGAGACGCATGGTTGAGGCATCTTGTGGTGGATCTTGTGCCACGAAAGAGGCAGTCGATTTGTGGGCATTGTTTGAGAAGTTATGGCAGACTTCGGTACAAAGTGAGACACTTGGGAGAACCAACTTGAACGCACCTAAATCTCATGTGTTGACAAAAGGACGGATTGTGCGATGTCAACAATAATGCCTCGATCTCTCAACAAAGTTTGACATCATGTCCAACAGATGAACATGTTGTTAGTCTACCAAGCAAGCTAAAGCTCCTGTCACCCCCACAGTGTGTTCAATTTGTGACCACCCAGGTCATATGGCTAATGAGTGCCCTACTACCTTGTCATTCTTCCCTGATGAACCTAATCCTCAAGAGCAGGTAAATGTGACTCAATCTTATCAGCGGCAGGGTAGAAACATGTACTCCAATACCTACAATCCGGAATGGAAAAATCACCCCAACTTAGGATGGGGTGAATCGAACCAAACTGGCCAGGTAAACCAGCAACATAGAGCCAACACAATGGGTGGACAACAACCTTTTCAACCAAATTTTCAACAAAATTTTCGTCCACAAATTTCCGAATTCTAATTTCCAAGCAATTCCAATTTCCAACGAATGCTCAGTATTATCATCCAAATTCGACTCTAAAAATCAATTTCAATCAATCTTAATCAATCTCATGCCAAGATTGAAGATTACGATGGAAGAAAAGCTTATGGCATGCAATCTTCAGATGATAATGGACCAAGTCGATCAATTGGCCAATCAACCGAGTCAACGAGAGAAGGTAGGCTCTCAACCAACCCATCAATAATCCTCGAGGCCAAGCACCATCTCAAGCAGACCATCGAATAGTCAACAAAAAAGCATTACGGTCGAAGTGGACGAGAGGTTGATAATCAAGTGAAAATGCCTCAGAGAAGTAATGAAGAAAGAGAAGCAGAGGAAAAGAATCAGAAAAGAAAGGAGAAAGGAAAAGGAAAAGAGAAAGGAAAAGGAAAAGAGAAAGAAAGAGACAAAGAGCGAGATAAGAAAAGTGCAAGAGCAAGGAAGAGAGAAAGGAAAAGAAAAAGTAATAGAGGAAGAGTTTCCTTCAACCGTCCAACAAGGACGTGAAAAGAATCGAAATGGAATCGCACCTTATGTCCCAAAGGCACCATTCCTCAATGCCTAACTCCTCCATCTAGAATGGGAAAGGGACCACAAAATGGAAGAAATTTTAAACATTCAAGCAAGTAAAGATAAATCTTCCATTACTTGAAACAATCAAACAAGTTCCCGAGTACGCCAAGTTTTCAAAGATTTGTGCACTCAAGAGAAAGGCACGTACTCACGTTTCAAAGAAAGTGTTCCTAACAAATCAAGTCGATATTATTTGAAACCCCACAGAAACTGAAAGACCCTGGAGTCCCAACTGTTCCATGTGTCATTGGTGGGCAACCAATTGGAAAGGCGTTATTGGATTTGGGAGCAAGTGTTAATCGATCCCATACTCAATGTACAAGAAACTTCGGATTGGGTGAATTGAAACCCACGCGGTCACAAGCAAGCGATAGATCGAAAGAAGACCGAGGTGTTATCGAGGATGTTTTGGTTGAATAGACAAGTTTGTCTTTCCAGTGGACTTGTCTTAGACATGGAACCACCGCGAAATCAATCAATCAAGTCCCAATTATTCTTGGGACGTCCGCTTTCGCCAACGCTTGCATTAATTGTCGGACGGGAGTCATGGACGGTTCTTTTGGAAACATGAAGGTCAGGCTTAACATGTTCCATGCGGTGAACCATTTCCCTAATGAGGATGAGGTCGAATGTTTTTACATCGATCGATGGATGGTGGATGAAGCATTACCATCAATGCTCACCAAAGAGGAATTTGAAAACCGCTTTGTTAGCCATCTATGAGGACAAAGGGCTTGAAAGGAAGCAAGAAGAGAAAAGTCAAATTCATCATGTCAAGATGATAACTTATGTGATGTTGTGACTAAGGTAGAACCACTACTTACTGAGGTAAAGGATGTGCTGACTCCATCAATTCATCAGCCAACAACTTTGGAATTGAAACAATTGCTAAGTCCCTCAAATATGCTTTTCGGGACCTCGAGAAACACTTCCAAAGGATAATTTCATCCACATTATCGGAAGAACAAGAGAATGATTTGTTGAAGGTGCCGAAGAGCACAAGGAGGCCATCGGATGGACCTTAGGCGATCTCAAGGGATTGACCCATCGATGTATGCATAAAATACATATCCGGAGGATGAGAGTAAACCATCGAGGGAACCGAGGCGACTTAATCCGAACATGCAAGAAGTCGTTTAAAGGAAATCATTAAACTCCTCGATCTGGAATCATCTATCCGATCTCCGATAGTGAATGGGTTAGTCCGACAAATCGTTCAAAAAGTCCGGAATTACAGAAAGAAACTACGGAGGGAGAATTGGTGCCCACTCGTGAAACTCCGGATGGCGTGCATTGATTATCGAAAATTGAACACCACCGTAAAAGATCATTTTCCTTCCGTTCATTGATCAAATTCTTGAGAAGTTAGGGCAAGAGTTTTATTGCTTTCTTGATGGTTATTCGATACAATCAAGTGCGCCCGTTTTCCACCGGTGATCAAGAGAAGACAACATTCACGTGTCCATATGGTACGTTTGCATATCGAAGGATGCCATTCGCCATTATGTAATGCTCCCGCCACGCTTCAACGATGTATGTTGGCCATATTCTGGACATGATCGACAAATTCATCAAGTCTTCATGGACGACTTCTCGTTTTGGAAAAACATTTGATTCTTGTTTGAATCATCTTTCACAGTGTGTTGCAACGTTGTGTAGATTCCAAACTTGTTCTCACCGAAAAGAGCCATTTTATGGTTCAACAAGGAATTGTGTTGGGGCATATTGTTTCAACGAAAGGAATTGAAGTTGATAAGGCGAAGGTCGACTTAATTGCAAATTTACCACCTAAAAGTGTTCGACAAATTCGATCATTTTGGGGCATCTTTGATTTTATAGAAGATTCATTAAGGATTTTAGCAAGGTGGCTAAACCATTGTGCACTTTGCTTGGCAAAGATGTTCCTTTTGATTTTGATGAGGATTGCATAAAGGCATTCCTAAAATTGCGTGAACTCTTATCAAATGCACCAATAATCCAACCACCGGATTATTCTTTACCATTCGAACTCATGTGTGATGCATCTGATTATGCGATCGAGTCGTCTTAGGGCAAAGGTGAATAAATTACCTCACGTAATTTATTATGCTAGCAAGACATTAATTGATGCCAATCAATTACACCACCACCGAGAAGGAATTATTAGTGGTGTATGCTCGGACAAATTCCGTTCCTATTTGCTTGGATCGAAAATAGTGGTCTTTTCTCACTCGCTTTGAAATATTTGTTAAAAGAAGGATGCTAAACCATCGATCCGCTTGATCCTCGCTTCTCCGTGAATTCAACTTGAGATTAAAAGATAAAAGGGGTTGAGAACGTTGTGGTGATCATCCGCTCCAGAATTCTCATCAAGAATCATCTATACCGAGACCATCCGTGACACATTTCCGGATGAACATTTGATGGCAATTGATGTAGCCGGTGCAAAAGTTCCGTGGTTTGCTAACATCGTGAATTATCTCGTCATGGCGTAATTCCACGAGTGGGGTAAGAATGATAAGAATCTCTTTTCTCCCAAATAAAATACTATTTCGGATGAACCATATTTGTTTAAATTTCGCCGGATCGGATCATTAGAGATGCGTGCGGAAGACGAGCAACTAAGCGTCCCTAAATTTTTGCCATCTTTGGGGCCTGTGGAGGCCATTTCGAGGATGTAAGACCGCAAAAATCCTTCAAAGCGGATTCTATCGCCCTCAATCTTCGTGACGCCGCTCAATACCGCAAGGAATGCCATGGTGTCATGACTTGGCAATATTTCACGACGAAATATGATGCCCTTAATCCAATTCGATTGTTGAAATTTTCGATGTTTGGGGATTGACTTTATGGGTCCTTTTCCACCATCCTTTGGGTATTCATATATTCGGTGGTCGTTGACTATGTCTCCAAATGGATTGAAGTGGCAACCCGATCAAATGATCACAAGGTTGTGGTCAAATTTCGAGAGAACATGTGTTTAACCGATTCGGATCCCAAGAGCAATCATCGTGATGGCGGTTCGCATTTTGCAATAGCCATTTTGCCACTTTAATGAAGAAGTACACGTCACTCACAAAGTCGCCATTGTACCATCCACTGAACTAGTGGTCGTGGAAGTGTCTAACCGGAAATCAAGCTTAATTCTAGAAAAGACGAATGGATAGAAGAGATTGGTCAAACCGCTATCCGATGCTTTGTGGGCCTATCGATCGCGCATTCAAGACACCGATCGAATGTCTCCCTTCGTAATTGTCTACGGAAGGCATGTCATCTTCTGTCGAATTGGAGCATAAGGCATTACAGGCGATCAAACGATTTAATTTCGATATGCAAGCGAGGTCGAATCGAAGGTTCTGATTGAGTGAATTAGAAGAGTTACGCCACGATGCGTATGAAAATTCAAAGATGTACATAGAAAGATACAAAAAGTTGCACGATCAATTAATTTCTAAGGAGTTTCATGTTGGCCAAAGTTTGGTTATTCAATTCGACTTAAGCTTCATCCCGGGAAATTGAAATCTAGATGGGAAGGCCTGCTTTGTTGTTTCCATTAGTGAGCACGGTGCAATTGAAATTCAAAGCCTTCGGGACAATCGAGTTTTCAAAGTGAATGGGCAAAGACTCAAACCAATGTTTGAATGACGATTTTAAGATTGAGGCGATGCACCTTAGTGATCCGATTCTTGATCAATGAAGAGGCCGACACTTAAACTCGGCTTCGGGAGGCAACCCGGTGTGTTTTATTTAGGAGTTGGACACAGGTTTAGTTTAGGATTTAGGATTTATTTCTCTTTCGTATGTTTAGTTCTAGAATATTAGTTTTAGTTTAGTTTAGGTTATTTTTAATTTCCAAATTAGTGTAGCCACATTACCTTCAATCTATTTTTGGTCATGTTCTAATTTGATGCCCATATTCTCTGACTTTTGATCTTTGTGTTGAGGTACTTTTCAACAGTGTTTGGGGGTACCTACTTATTTCAAACAATGAGGACATTGTCATTTTTAGGTTTGGGGGTATGTATGATTATCTATCTTTCATCACTTATTTTGATTTTCTTTGAAAAAAAAAAAAAAAAATTTTTGGAACCATCATACATCATTTACTTTGCAATAGTTTTCAAACTTTAGTTGATGATGCATGTGAATTTAATTTTGAGAATATTGATGTCATATTTTGAATACTTGTATCTAGAATGATGAAGCTTAATGTGATAATTTGTGGATGACTCAAATTCATGCTTAGAATTTTGCACTTATACCAAGCTAAGACTTAGAAATCGATGAACTATTTTGAACGTTGAATCTTAGGTTCTTAGTGGAGACTAAACCCGAAGCTTTAGAGCTAATTTCCGTCATTGATGAGTGAATATATAAACTGAGTTTTCTTTGAATCTGAATTATTTTGCATAATCTCATACATTTTATTTTGGCTTGTGACTTTGCATGATATCAAATTCATATTATTGTGTTAGAAACGTCGTATATCTACTCAAGTCAAATAGGCAAGGTTACCATCTGTTAAGGAAATGATTGAAGGCCATCTTTGGCTCGTTTGTGCTTAAAATGCCCCACCTCATATAAATTTATCCTTTTAGTACCCCTTTGAGCCTATAGAAAAATTTACCCTTATACATTCTTTGATAAGCCACGTTAACCTTTAACCCTTCACAATTTCTGAAAATTTAGCTTTACCCTTCTTATTTATGTGAAATTAGGAACGAGGATGAAAATGAGCAAAAGAGAGTAAGTGGAGAGATAATGAGTTATGGTGTTTACTGAGAGTGTATGGCAAATATAAAAAGAAAAAAAAAAAAAAAAAAAAAAAAAAAAAAAAAAGAAAGAAAAATGGGGTGCTTCAAGAAAAGGAAATTCAAAAGAGAAGAAAGCATAGAAAAAGAAAAAAATTTTAAAAAAAAAAAAAGGTGAGGAATTAGAAAAGAAAAAAAGAAAAAAAAAAAAAAAAAAAAAAAAAAAAAATCAGAAGTTAGTTCCTTTTCCAATTTCTCAGAAATTTTGAATCACAATTCCCTTTCTTTCTTACCCTTACCTGAGCCCCATTACAACCCTACAAAAGACCTTCATGATCCGATCTTGCATTGGTAACTGTCTTGTGGAGAGTCAATATATAATACTTATGACACTTGATATGACATGCTTAGGATATACAAGTATCCGTTCTTATGAGATGGATTTTTGTACATTGATTGCATCGTGTTTCATTTATCATGTGAGACCTTTTTATTTGCTTTGTATTGATCTCTCACATGTAATGAAAACTTACCAATCATCGGAGTGATTTTATTTTGAGAGTATACCTAAAGTGAGGATTGAGTCAAGACAACAGATCCGATGATTTCCGCTTGGACTAGTTAGAGATGGATGAATCTTGGTTTTGGTATGCACACACTACACGCGTTTAGGCATGAATGAATGAATTATCTAATGATTTGGAGCATTAGACTAATTTGAATGGATATTGGTATGATTAGTGTAACATTGTTATTTAAAATTGAGAATTTGCATGTTGAATTGATTATTGATTTTGAGCTTTGAAGTTAAATATATGTTATAAAAATCAGATTTTGAAAACTCAATTTTACCGATGGTTTGAAATTTTTGGAAGTTTGTGGGTAACTTCATGCAAACCCTCAGAGACACAACTCCTCCACTAGGGATCACCTAGGGTTTAAAGGCTTATTGTTGCACATGCTAAGTGCAATGTTCGTGTTACTTAAAGTGGCATTTAAATTTTAGGATGTTAGTTTGATTTGCTTTATATTTCTATCATTCTCTTTGCTCGAGGACTAGCAAAGTGTAGGTTTGGGGGTGTGATGAGTAGTGAAATATGATGATATTTCACCCCTAAATACCTATATTTAGCCGTCGATGAAGGCTATCTGATGAGATTTGCTAGATTTGAAGTGTTTCGTAAATACCCAAGTTTCTAAAACAGCCCAAGAATCCTGAAAATAATGTCAAAACACTGCTATTTTGGGTCATTGAGAACTTAGTGCGACTTGCAGCTCAATTTGGACCTTCAAGACGTCAGATTCAGGAAATTGCTAAAACATAAAAGTTGTAGAGCTCGTCGTCAGCTTTCCAACGCCTCAAGAATCACCTCAATCCGAGTTCGGTACAGAAAATTATGAGCAAAATACCGAGGCAGTATCTGATGCAAAGCTAGGCGGGAATTCACGAAATTACTCTTAGATGTCAATCGAGAGGTATTAGGGTTAGGCTATTATAAAAGGGAAGCCACGAGTTTCTTAGAGGATTATTATTTTGCAATTAGAATATTATTCATTCTTTCTTTTTAGTTTTAGGGCTCTTCACTTTGGGGAATATTTTCTTCATCTTTCAAGTCTTCTTCTCTCCTTCTTCAGGGTTTATTCAGTGGTAGATTGTACTAGGATTTGCATTATTTTCTCTCGAGAAATTCATAGATTGTATTTAGGAAAAACAATTGCAAATATCTTTGGAAGAAATAAAAGAGGAATGACTTTGAAAGAAAATCATCGATGAGATCGGGGAAGATCGATCCCCAGATAAGTACCCATGTTTATGATTAATACATGATCTATTATTGTTATCATGGAATCGTTTTGCTCAAAGTTTGTGTGATTGAAAATATTTTGAATGCTTTGTTATGACCGTTGATTGCGGCGTATCAATCGGCCGTAATCGCTAGATCTGGACCCGCAGTTTGATCTAGAGCGATTAAAGCGATTATGTCGTGATCTAAATATCATGAGATACGCTTATGCTTTTACATGACTCATACCGCAATGTTATGTTAAATGAGTCATTGTTTTTAGATAGGTATCTTGGGATTGATGATCATATTTTATTTCAAGTCATTTTCTAGATGAATGATGGTGTGAATGATGATTTAATGAAATGGGTTTTAATGATAGAAAAGGTGCGAATGGGTAGCATATTCCTTGATCTCATTTTAATATTGTTCGTAGATTTATCAAGAATTAATTGTTTAGATTAATTTATTTTTCCGCATTTAGGAAAAGTGTGTTAAGTTTTTGGTAAAATTGAATCATTTGGTACTTCCTTAGGGACGCTTTTAAAATCTCTAAAAGAATTAATTAAAATTCACGTTTCCGTTCGACACTCGTTTCTTGCCATACTAATAGATCTTGTGCACTTAAGGGTTACATTCTAAATCGATCAAGTTTTGGCCTTGAAATCTGAAATTTTGATTAATCTTGATAGGGATTTTCTGCTTTTGAGTGTTTAAAAAAAAAATAAAAAAAAAATAATAATTATTAAAATTTATTTCCTTATTTTTCTCTCTTTGATAAGATTTTGTGGAGTCTTTTTAGGAAGTTTAGATTTTTAGGATACCTTCCTTAGGAAATTTAGGAAGTAGAGATTTTTAGGACTTCTTATTTTAGATTTGGTAGGACTCTTTTTCCTTATTTTCCTCTTTTAGATATTTTTAGGATTTTCTAAATTTAGTCATTAACTTTTGTGGGACTTTTGTTTTAGGATTTTTAGGAATCTTTCATTCTTCTCCTTATTTTTCTCTTTTAGGAAAGATTTTATAGGATTTTCAATTTTAATTTTTAATTTTCGAATTTAATTTAAAAAAAAAAAAAAAAAAAAAAATTAAAATTAAAAAAAATTTAATTCGAATTTAAAAAAAAAAAAAAAAAAAAAAAATTTAATTAATTTAAATTCGAATTTTAATTTTAATTTGAATTTAAAAAAAAAAAAAAAAAAATTTAATTAATTTAAATTCGAATTTTAATTTTAATTTGAATTTAAAAAAAAAAAATTTAATTAATTAATTAATTAATTTAAATTTAAATTTTAATTTTAATTTGAATAAAAAAAAATTAATTTAAATTTGAATTTTAATTAAAAAAAAAAAAAAAAAAAAGAAGAAATCTTTCCGATATTGGCTACATTGCTTTATCATCTTTGTTTAAATCGCTTTGAAGCGTAATTTTGTGGGTTTGTTGTGATTCTTCAACCTGCTTGTGAGTGTTGGTGTATGAGCTTTACTCGCTTCTCATCACCCACATCTGCCACTGCTTAATCTTGAGATCGAAAGAGCTAGAGAGAATCAAGAGTCCGAGGAATCAATATCAACAAACCGAGACCATGGCATCAAAGGCAAGAGAGAGATGAGAATAACAACAATGGGAATGTCAATAATGGAAATAATAGGAACAATAATTTTGATGAGGGCCCTAGAACACTTTGGAGTATTATAACGATCCACGGTTTTACGAGGATCGAGAATATATTATGCATGCTCCCATTCCAGAGAACCACTATGAATTCAAATCAAGAATGATTCAAATGCTACCAATTTTCCATGGGTTAGCAAATGAAAATCATGACGCTCACTTAAATGAATTCACCGGGTATGCAAAATGTTGAGTCCACAATGTCACCGATGAGATAGCGAAGTCGACTCTTTCCGTTTCTCTTTAAGAGATAAGGCAAAAACATGGTTCTATTCCTTAGAACCACAATCTATTCGTGAGTTAAGAGCGCATCGCCAGCCTTAAAAAATATTTTCCCATGACTAAGGCCATTGAATTGCGTCGGAAGATCCAGCTTCTTTCCAACAACTCTGTAAACATTCCATGAATGTTGGGAACGTTTAAGGAATTGATCGAAGTTGCCCAAATCATCAAGTTCCAAGGTGGCAACAAGTCCAAAGTTTTACAATGGATCGATTCAAGAGAGACGATGGTTGATGCATCTTGTGGTGGATCTTGTGCCTAAAGAAGCGGCGAATTGTGGGCATTGTTTGAAAAGTTATATCAAACTTGATACAACGAGAACCAACTTGAACCTGGCACCTAAATCTCATGTGTTGACAAAAGGCGGATTGTATGATGTCAACAATAATGCCTCGTATCTCTCAACAAAGTTTGACATGTCATTCAAACAGATGAACATGTTGTTACGCTACCAAGCAAGCTAAAGCTCCTGCCACCCCCACAAGGTGTTCAATTTGTGACCACCAGGTCATATGGCTAATGAGTGCCCTACTACCTTGTCATTCTTCCCCGATGAACCTAATCCTCAAGAGGTAAATGTGACTCAATCTTATCGGCCGGAGGTAGAAACATGTACTCAATACCTACAATCCGAATGGAAAAATCACCCCAACTTAGGATGGGGTGAATCGAACTAAACCGCTGTAAACCAAAGAACATAGAGCCAACACAATGGGTGGACAACAACCTTTTCAACCAAATTTTCAACAAAATTTTCCCACAAAATTTCCAGAATTCTAATTTCCAATGTAATTCCACTTTCAATGTATGCTTCAGACATCATCCAAATTCGACTACCGAAAAAATCAATTTCAATCGTAATCTTAATCAATCTCATGCCAAGATTAAAGATTCTCGATCCGAAGAAAAGCTTATGCGAAGCATGCAATCTTTTCACAGATGATAATGGACCAAGTCACCAATTGGCCAATCAACCGAGTCAACGAGGAAGGTAGGCTCTCACCAACCCATCAATAATCTCGAGGCCAAGCACCATCTCAAGCAGGACCATCGAATAGTCAACAGCTTGAAAGTCATTACGGGCCTTTGAGAAGTGGACGAGAGGTTGATAATCAAGTGAAATGCTCAGAGAAGCCGATGAAGAAAGAGAAGCGAGAGGAAAAAGAATCGAGAAAAGAAAGGAGAAAGGAAAAGGAAAAGAAAGGAAAAGGAAAGAGAAAGAAAGAGACAAAGAGCCAGAGATAAGAAAAGTGCAAGAGCAAGGAAGAGAGAAAGGAAAAGAAAAAGTAATAGAGGAAGAGTTTCCTTCAACCGTCCAACAAGGACGTGAAAAAGAATCGGAAATGGAATCTGCACCTTATGTCCCAAAGGCACCATTCCCTCAATGCCTAACTCCTCCATCTAGAATGGGAAAGGGACCGACAAAAATGGAAGAAATTTTCGTAACATTCAAGCAAGTAAAGATAAATCTTCCATTACTTGAAACAATCAAACAAGTTCCTGAGTACGCCAAGTTTTTCAAAGATTTGTGCACTCGGAAGAGAAAGGCACGTACTCACGTTTCAAAGAAAGTGTTCCTAACAAATCAAGTCAGTTCGATATTGCGATTGGAAACCCCATGAAAGACCACGAGTCCCAACTGTTCCATGTGTCATTGGTGGGCAACCAATTGGAAAGGCGTTATTGGATTTGGGAGCAAGTGTTAATCTGATCCCATACTCAATGTACAAGAAACTCGGATTGGGTGAATTGAAACCCACGACGGTCAC
Source organism: Chloranthus sessilifolius (assembly GCA_021018995.1). Lineage (NCBI taxonomy): Eukaryota > Viridiplantae > Streptophyta > Magnoliopsida > Chloranthales > Chloranthaceae > Chloranthus > Chloranthus sessilifolius. The sequence goes on along the minus strand of CM037590.1, from coordinate 58,715,629 downwards.
ACTCCAACCGCGATAGATCGGAAAGAAGACCGAGGGTGTTATCGAGGATGTTTTGGTTGGAATAGACAAGTTTGTCTTTCCAAAGGACTTCGTTGTCTTAGACATGGAACCACCGCAAATCAATCAATCAAGTCCCAATTATTCTTGGACGTCTGCTTTCGCCACCGCCAACGCTTGCATTAATTGTCGACAGAGTCATGGACGCTTTCTTTTGGAAACATGAAAGTCGCTTAACATATTCCATGCGATGAACCATTTCCCTAATGAGGATGAGGTCGAATGTTTTTACATCGATCAGATGGACGAAGTGGTGGATGAAGCATTACCATCAATGCTCACCAAAGAGGAATTTGAAACTGCTTTGTTAGCCATCTATGAGGACAAAGGGCTTGAAAGGAAGCAGCCAGAAGAGGAAAAGTCAAATTCATCATGTCAACATGAGAACTTATGTGAAGTTGTGACTAAGGTAGAACCACTACTCATCGAGGTAAAGGATGTGACTCCATCAAGTGAGCAGCCATCAACTGTGGAATTGAAACAATTGCCTAAGTCCCTCAAATATGCTTTTCTGGGACCTCGAGAAACACTTCCAGTGATAATTTCATCCACATTATCGGAAGAACAAGAGAATGATTTGTTGAAGGTGCTGAAAGAGCACAAGGAGGCCATCGGATGGACCTTAGATCTCAAGGGATTGACCCATCAAGATGTATGCATAAAATACATCCGGAGGATGAGAGTAAACCATCGAGGGAACCACAGAGGCGAACTTAATCCGAACATGCAAGAAGTCGTTTAAAGGAAATCATTAAACTCCTCGATCGGAATCATCTATCCGATCTCTGATAGTGAATGGGTTAGTCCAGTACAAATCGTTCCGAAAAAGTCTGGAATTACAGTGAAAGAAACTACGGAGGGAGAATTGGTGCCCACTCGTGAAACTACTGGATGGCGTGTGTGCATTGATTATCGAAAATTGAACACAGCCACCAGAAAAGATCATTTTCCCCTTCCGTTCATTGATCAAATTCTTGAGAAGTTAGCTGGGCAAGAGTTTTATTGTTTTTGATGGTTATTCGGATACAATCAAGTGCCCGCTTTTCCAAATTGATCAAGAGAAGACAACATTCACGTGTCCATATGGTACGCTTTGCATATCAAGGATGCCATTCGCTTATGTAATGCTCCGCCACGCTTCAACGATGTATGTTGGCCATATTCTCGGACATGATCGACAAATTCATCAAGTCTTCATGGACGACTTCTCGGTTTTTGGAAAACATTTGAATTCTTGTTTGAATCATCTTTCATGTGTTGCAACGTTGTGTAGATTCCAAACTTGTTCTCACCGGGAAAAGAGCCATTTTATGGTTCAACAAGGAATTGTGTTGCATATTGTTTCAACGAAAGGAATTGAAGTTGATAAGGCGAAGGTCGACTTAATTGCAAATTTACCACCTCCCAAAAGTGTTCGACAAATTCGATCATTTTGGGGCATGCTGGATTTTATAGAAGATTCATTAAGGATTTTAGCAAGGTGGCTAAACCATTGTGCACTTTGCTTGGCAAAGATGTTCCTTTTGATTTTGATGAGGATTGCATAAAGGCATTCCTAAAATTGCGTGAACTCTTATCAAATGCACCAATAATCCAACCACCGGATTATTCTTTACCATTCGAACTCATGTGTGATGCATCTGATTATGCGATCGGAGTCTTTTAGGGAAAGGGTGAATAAATTACCTCACGTAATTTATTATGCTAGCAAGACATTAATTGATGCCCAATCTGAATTACACCCACCACCGAGAAGGAATTATTAGTCGGTGTATGCTCGACAAATTCCGCTCCTATTTGCTTGATCGAAAATAGTGGTCTTTTCGCACACTCGCTTTGAAATATCTTTTAGCAAAGAAGGATGCGAAACCAAGGTCGATCCGCTGGATCCTCGCTTCCGTGAATTCAACTTTGAGATTAAAGATAAAAGGGGTTGAGAACGTTGTATTTATCATCCGCTCTAGAATTCTCATCAAGAATCATCTATACCGAGACCATCCGTGACACATTTCCTGATGAACATTTGATGGCAATTGATGTAGCCGGTGCAAAAGTTCCGTGGTTTGCTAACATCGTGAATTATCCGTCATCGCGTAATTCCCACCGAGTGGGGTAAGAATGATAAGAATCTTTTTCTCCCAAATAAAATACTATTTCGGATGAACCATATTTGACGGATCATTTAGGAGATGCATTAAGACGAGCAACTAAGCGCCCTAAATTTTTGATATGTCAGGGCCTCGTGGAGGCCATTTCGAGGACGTAAGACCGCATGTAAAATCCTTCAAAGCGGATTCTATCGCCCTCAATCGACGCCGCTCAATCATCGCAAGGAATGCCAACTGTGTCAATAAATTGGCAATATTTCACCATAAATATGATGCCCCTTAATCCAATTCTGATTGTTGAAATTTTCGATGTTTGGGGGATTGACTTTATGGGTCCTTTTCCACCATCCTTTGGGTATTCATATATTCTGGTGGCTGTTGACTATGTCTCCAAATGGATTGAAGCTGTGGCAACCCGATCAAATGATCACAAGGTTGTGGTCAAATTTCTGAGAGAACATGTGTTTAACCGATTCGGGATCCCAAGAGCAATCATCAGTGATGGCGGTTCGCATTTTTGCAATAGCCATTTTGCCACTTTAATGAAGAAGTACGACGCCACTCACAAAGTCGCTACGCCGTACCATCCACAGACTAGTGGTCAGGTGGAAGTGTCTAACCGGGAAATCAAGCGAATTCTAGAAAAGACGGTACGACCGGATAGAAGAGATTGGTCAAACCGGCTATCTGATGCTTTGTGGGCCTATCGACATCGCATTCAAGACACCGATGAATGTCTCCTTCATAATTGTCTACGGGAATGCATGTCATCTTCCTGTCTAATTGGAGCATAAGGGATTCTGGGCGATCAAACGATTTAATATCGATATGCAAGCAGCAGGTCGAATCAAGGTTACAGCTTGAGTGAATTAGAAGAGTTACGCCACGATGCGTATGAAAATTCAAAGATGTACAAGGAAAGGTACAAAAGTTGCACGATCAATTAATTTCTAAGGAGTTTCATGTTGGCCAAAAGTTTGGTTATTCAATTCACTTAAGCTTCATCCTCGAAATTGAAATCTAGAGGGAAGGCCCGTTTCAAAGTTGTTTCCATTAGTGAGCACTTGCAATTGAAATTCAAAGCCTTCAGACAATCGAGTTTTCAAAGTGAATGGGCAAAGACTCAAACCAATGTTTGAGCCGATGACCCGCTTTAAGATTGAGGCGATGCACCTTAGTGATCCGATTCTTGATCAATGAAGAGGTGCCGACAAACTTAAATCCCGCTTCTCGGGAGGCAACCCAAAGGTGTTTTATTTAGGAGTTGGACACAGGTTTAGTTTAGGATTTAGGATTTATTTCTCTTTTCGTATGTTTAGTTCTAGAATATTAGTTTTAGTTTAGTTTAGGTTATTTTTAATTTCCAAATTAGTGTAGCCACATTACCTTCAATCTATTTTTGGTCATGTTCTAATTTGATGCCCATATTCTCTGCACCTGATCTTTGTGTTGAGGTACTTTTCAACAGGTTTGGGGGTGCCTACTTATTTCAAACAATGAGGACATTGTCATTTTTAGGTTTGGGGGTATGTATGATTATCTATCTTTCATCACTTATTTTTGATTTTCTTTGAAAAAAAAAAAAAAAAAAAAAAAATTTTTTGGAACCATCATACATGATTTACTTTGCAATAGTTTTCAAACTTTAGTTGATGATGCATGTGAATTTAATTTTGAGAATATTGATGTCATATTTTGAATACTTGTATCTAGGATGATGAAGCTTAATGTGATAATTTGTGGATGACTCTGAAATTCGTGCTTAGAATTTTTGCACTTATACCAAGCTAAGACTTAGAAATCGATGAACTATTTTGAACGTTGAATCTTAGGTTCTTAGTGGAGACTAAACCCAGTAAGCTTTAGAGCTAATTTCCCGTCATTGATGAGTGAATATATAAACTCGGAGTTTTCTTTGAATACGAATTATTTTGCATAATCTCATACATTTTATTTTGGCTTGTGACTTTGCATGATATCAAATTCATATTATTGTGTTAGAACGCATCAGATATCTACTCAAGACAAATAGGCAAGGTTACCATCTTCTAAGGAAATGATTGAAGGCCATCTTTGGCTCGTTTGTGCTTAAAATGCCCCACCTCATATAAATTTATCCTTCTAGTACCCCTTTGAGCCTATAGAAAAATTTACCCTTATACATTCTTTGATAAGCCACGTTAACTTTAACCCTTCACAATTTCTGAAAATTTAGCTTTACCCTTCTTATTTCTGAGAAATTAGGAACGAGGGATGAAAATGAGCGAAAAGAGAGTAAGTGGAGAGATAATGAGTTATGGTGTTTACTGAGAGTGTATGGCAAATATAAAAGAAAAAGGGGGGAGAAAAAAAAAAAAAAAAAAAAAAGGAAGAAAAACGAGGTGGTTCAAGAAAAGGAAATTCAAAAGAGAAGAAAGAATGAGAAAAGAAAAATATTGAAAAAAAAAAAATGGTGAGAAATTAGAAAAGAAAAAAAAGAAAAGAAGAGAAATAAAAATAAAATAAAATAAAAAAATCGGTTAGTTCCTTTTCCAATTTCTCGTAAATTTTGAATCACAATTCCTTTCTTTCTTACCCTTACCGAGCCCCATTACAACCCTACAAAAGACCTTCATGATCCGATCTTGCATTGGTAATCGCTTGTGGAGAGTCAATATATAATACTTATGACACTTGATATGACATGCTTAGGATATACAAGTATCTCGCTTCTATGAGATTTATTTTTGTTCATTGATTGCATCGTGTTTCATTTATCATGTGAGACCTTTTATTTGCTTTGTATTGATCTCTCACATGTAAAGCGAAAACTTACCAATCATCGGAGTGATTTTATTTTGAGAGTATACCTAAAGTGAGGATTGAGTCAAGACAATGATCCGATGATTTCCGCTTGGACTAGTTCGAGATGGATGAATCTTGGTTTTGGTATGCACACACTACGCTTAAGCATGAATGGATGAGTTATCTAACGATTTGGAGCATTAGACTAATTTGAATGGATATTGGTATGATTAGTGTAACATTGTTATTTAAAATTGAGAATTTGCATGTTGAATTGATTATTGATTTTGGGCTTTGAAGTTAAATATATGTTATAAAATCAGATTTTGAAAACTCAATTTCTGATGGTTTGAAATTTTTGGAAGTTTGTGGGTAACTTCACGCAAACCCTCGAGACACAACTCCTCCACTAGGGATCACCTAGGGGTTTAAAGGCTTGTTGCACATGCTAAGTGCAATCGTGTTCCCTCTGAAAGTGGCATTTAAATTTTAGGATGTTAGTTTGATTTGCTTTATATTTCTATCATTCTCTTTGCTCGAGGACTAGCAAAGTGTAGGTTTGGGGGTGTGATGAGTAGTGAAATATGATGATATTTCACCCCTAAATACCTATATTTAGCCGTCCGATGAAGGCTATCTGATGAGATTTGCTAGATTTGAAGTGTTTCAGGTAAATCGGTCAAGTTTCTAAAACAGCCCAAGAATCCGAAAATAATGTCAAAACACTGCTATTTTGGGTCATTGAGAACTTAGTGCGACTTGCAGCTCAATTTGGACCTTCAAGACGTCAGATTCAGGAAATTGCTAAAACATAAAAGTTGTAGAGCTCGTCGTCAGCTTTCCAACGCCTCAAGAATCACCTCAATCCGAGTTCGGTACAGAAAGTTATGAGCAAAATACCGAGGCAGTATCTGATGCAAAGCTAGGCGGGAATTCACGAAAATTACTCTTAGATGTCAATCGAGAGAGGTATTAGGGTTAGGCTATTATAAAAAGGAAAGCCGCGAGTTTCTTAGGATTATTATTTTTAGCAATTAGAATATTATTCATTCTTTCTTTTTAGTTTTTAGGGCTCTTCACTTTGGGGGAATATTTTCTTCATCTTTTCAAGTCTTCTTCTCTCCTTCTAGGGTTTATTCAGGGTAGATTGTACCTAGGATTTGCATTATTTTTCTCTGAGAAATTCATAGATTGTATTTAGGAAAAACAATTGCAAATATCTTTTGGAAGAAATAAAAGAGGAATGACTTTGAAAGAAAATGAAGATCAAACACCAAAGATGGCTAAATCGATGATCGGGAAGATCGATCCCAGATAAGTACCTATGTTTATGATTAATACCACAGTCTATTATTGTTATCATGGAATCGTTTTGCTCAAAGTTTGTGTGATTGAAAATATTTTAAATGCTTTGTTATGACCGTTGATTGCGCGTATCAACGGCCGTAATCGCTAGATCTGGACCTGCAGGCTGATCTAGGCTGTAGAGCGATTATGTCTTATATCATGAGATACGCTATGCTTTTTACATGACTCATACTGCAATGTTAATTTGAGTCATTGTTTTTAGATAGGTATCTTGGGATTGATGATCATATTTTATTTCAAGTCATTTTCTAGATGAATGATGGTGTGAATGATGATTTAATGAAAGCGTAGGTTTTAATGATAGAAAAGTGCGAATGCAGATATTCCTTGATCTCATTTTAATATTGTTCAGTAGATTTATCGAATTAATTGTTTAGATTAATTTATTTTTTACGCATTTAGGAAAAGTGTGTTAAGTTTTGGTAAAATTGAATCGCCTTTGGTACTTCCTTAGGGGCGTTTTAAAATCTCTAAAGAATTAATTAAAATTCACGTTTCCCCTGTTCGACACCTATTCTTGCCATCTGCAATAGATCTTGTGCACTTGCAAGGGTTACATTCTAAATCGATCAAGTTTTTGGCGCATCTTGAAATCGGTTGATTAATTCGGATAGGATTTTTCTTTTGAGTGTTTAAAAAAATAAAATAAAAAAAATAATTATTAAAATTTATTTCCCTTATTTTCTCTCTTTGATAAGATTTTGTGGAGTCATATTAGGAAGTTTAGATTTTTAGGATACCTTCCTTAGGAAATTTAGGAGGTAGAGATTTCTAGGTCTTCTTATTTTAGATTTGGTAGGACTCTTTTTCCTTATTTTCCTCTTTTAGATATTTTTAGGATTTTCTAAATTTAGTCATTAACTTTTGTGGGACTTTTGTTTTAGGATTTTTAGGAATCTTTCATTCTTCTCCTTATTTTTCTCTTTTAGGAAAGATTTTATAGGATTTTCAATTTTAATTTTTAATTTTCGAATTTAATTTAAAAAAAAAAAAAAAAAAAAAATTAAAAAATTAAAAAAAAAAATTTAATTCGAATTTAAAAAAAAAAAAAAAAAAAAAAAAAAAAAAAAAAATTTAATTAATTTAAATTCGAATTTAAATTTTAATTTGAATTTAAAAAAAAAAAAAAAAAAAAAAATATTTAATTAATTTAAATTCGAATTTTAATTTTAATTTGAATTTAAAAAAAAAAAAATTTAATTAATTAATTAATTAATTTAAATTTAAATTTTAATTTTAATTTGAATAAAAAAAAATTAATTTAAATTTGAATTTTAATTAAAAAAAAAAAAAAAAAAAAAAGAAGAAATCTTTCCTGCTGATATTGGCTACTGTTTATCATCTTTGTTTAAATCGTTTGAAGCAGAATTTTGTGGGTTTGTTGTGGATTCTTCAACCCTGTTTGTGAGTGTTGGTGTATGAGCTTTACTGTTCTCATCACCCACATCTCTACGCTTAATCTTGAGATCGAAGAGCTTGTAGAGAATCGAAGAGTCAGGAGAATCAATATCAACAAAATCGAGACCATGGCGGACCAAAGGCAAGAGAGAGAGAATAACAACAATGGGAACGTCAATAAGGGAGATAATAGAAATAATAGGAACATTAAGTTTGATGAGGGCCCTAGAACTTTGGAGTATTATAACGATCCCGGTTTTTACGAGGATCGGGAATATATTATGCATGCTCCCATTCCGTGGAACCACTATGAATTCAAATCAAGAATGATTCAAATGCTACCAATTTTCCATGGGTTAGCAAATGAAAATCCATACGTTCACTTAAATGAATTCACTGGGTATGCAAAATGTTGAGTCCACAATGTCACGATGAGATAAGCGAAGCTCAGACTCTTTCCGTTCTCTTTAAGAGATAAAGGCAAAAACATGGTTCTATTCCTTAGAACCACAATCTATTCGAGTTAAAGTAAAATATTTTCCCATGACTAAGGCCATTGAATTGCGTCGGAAGATCCGGTTCTTTTCCCAACAACTCTGAAACATTCCATGAATGTTGGGAACGTTTAAGGAATTGATCGAAGTTGCCCAAATCATCAAGTTCCAAGGTGGCAACAAGTCCAAAGTTTTTACAATGGGTGATTCACGAAGAGAGCGCATGGTTGATGCATCTTGTGGTGGATCTTGTGCCACGAAAGAAGGCGATTAATGGGCATTGTTTGAAAAGTTATATCAAACTTCGATACAAAGTGAGACACTTGGGCGAACCAACTTGAACCTGGCACCTAAATCTCATGTGTTGACAAAAGACGGATTGTACGATGTCAACAATAATGCCTCAGATCTCTCAACAAAGTTTGACATGCTGTCCAAACAGATGAACATGTTGTTAGCTGCTACCAAGCAAGCTAAAGCTCCTGTCACCCCCACAGTGTGATCAAATTGTGACCACCAGTCATATGGCTAATGAGTGCCCTACTACCTTGTCATTCTTCCACGATGAACCTAATCCTCAAGAGCGGTAAATGTGACTCAATCTTATCAGCGGCATGGTAGAAACATGTACTCCAATCCCTACAAGCCACAATGGTAAAATCTCCCCAACTTAGGTTGGGGTGAATCGATCCAGTCTGGCCAGGTTATCCAGCAACTTAGAGCCAACACAATGGGTGGACAACAACCTTTTCAACCAAATTTCCAACACAATTTTCGTCACTGAATTTCCGGAATTCTAATTTCCAACAGAATTCCAATTTCCAACAGAATGCTCCGTATTATCATCCAAATTCTGACTACCGAAAAAATCAGAATTTCAATCAGAATCTTAATCAATCTCATGCCGGATTTCTTGAAGATTCCGATGGAAGAAAAGCTTATGCGAAGCATGCAATCTTCAAGATGATAATGGACCAAGTCGATCAATTGGCCAATCAAGCTGAGTCGTGAGAGGAAGGTAGGCTCCCAACCCATCAATAATCCTCGAGGCCAAGCACCATCAAGCGGGACCATCGAATAGTCAACAGGTTGAAAGTCATTACGGTCTTTGAGAAGTGACGAGGTTGATAATCAAGTGAAAATGCACTGTAGAAGGCGATGAAGAAAGAGAAGCGATGAGAGGAAAAAGAATCGAGAAAAGAAAGGAGAAAGGAAAAGGAAAGAGAAAGGAAAAGGAAAAGAGAAAGAAAGAGACAAAGAGCCGAGAGATAAGAAAAGTGCAAGAGCAAGGAGAGAAAGGAAAAGAAAAGTAAGTAATAGAGGAAGAGTTTCCTTCAACGTCCAACAAGGGACGTGAAAAAGAATCGGAAATGGAATCACCTTATGTCCCAAAGGCACCATTCCTCAATGCCTAACTCCTCCATCTAGAATGGGAAAGGGACCGAAAAATGGAAGAAATTTTGAAACATTCAAGCAAGTAAAGATAAATCTTCCATTACTTGAAACAATCAAACAAGTTCTGAAATGCCAAGTTTTTCAAAGATTTGTGCACTAAGAGAAAGGCACGTACTCACGTTTCAAAGAAAGTGTTCCTAACAAATCAAGTCGATTCGATATTATGATTGGAAACCCCCTGAACCGAAGACCACAGAGTCCCAAGCTCCATGTGTCATTGGTGGGCAACCAATTGGAAAGGCGTTATTGGATTTGGGAGCAAGTGTTAATCGATCCCATACTCAATGTACTGAAACTTCGGATTGGGTGAATTGAAACCCACGACGGTCACACTCAAGCGGATAGATCGAAAGAAGACCGAGGGTGTTATCGAGGATGTTTTGGTTGGAATAGACAAGTTTGTCTTTCCAAAGGACTTCGTTGTCTTAGACATGGAACCACCAAATCAATCAATCAAGTCCCAATTATTCTTGGACGTCCGCTTCTCGCCATCGCCAACGCTTGCATTAATTGTCGACAGAGTCATGGGCGTTTCTTTTGGAAACATGAAAGTCGCTTAACATATTCCATGCGATGAACCATTTCCCTAATGAGGATGAGGTCGAATGTTTTTACATCGATCGGATGGGTGAAGTGGTGGATGAAGCATTACCATCAATGCTCACCAAAGAGGAATTTGAAACGCTGTTAGCCATCTATGAGGACAAAGGGCTTGAAAGGAAGCAATAAGAGAAACAGTCAAATTCATCATGTCAAGATGATAACTTATGTGAAGTTGTGACTAAGGTAGAACCACTACCTACTGAGGTAAAGGATGTGCTGACTCCATCAATTGAGCAGCCACCAACTGTGGAATTGAAACAATTGCCTGAGTCCCTCAAATATGCTTTTCTGAGACCTCGAGAAACACTTCCAGTGATAATTTCATCCACATTATCGGAAGAACAAGAGAATGATTTGTTGAAGGTGCTGAAAGAGCACAAGGAGGCCATCGGATGGACCTTAGCTGATCTCAAGGGGATTGACCCATCAGTATGTATGCATAAAATACATCTGGAGGATGAGAGTAAACCATCGAGGGAACCACAGAGGCGACTTAATCCGAACATGCAAGAAGTCGTTTTAAAGGAAATCATTAAACTCCTCGATGCTGGAATCATCTATCCGATCTCTGATAGTGAATGGGTTAGTCCAGTACAAATCGTTCAAAAAAATGCGGAATTACAAAGAAAGAAACTACGGAGGAGAATTGGTGCCCACTCGTGAAACTCTTGGATGGCGTGTGCATTGATTATCGAAAATTGAACACGACCACCGGAAAAGATCATTTTCCCTTCCGCTCATTGATCAAATTCTTGAGAAGTTAGGCAAGAGTTTTATTGCTTTCTTGATGGTTATTAGGGATACAATCAAGTGCCCGTTTTCCAAAAGAAGACAACATTCACGTGTCCATATGGTAATGCGTTTGCATATCGAAGGATGCCATTCGCTTATGTAATGCTCCGCCACGTTTCAACGATGTATGTTGGCCATATTCTCGGACATGATCGACAAATTCATCGAAGTCTTCATGGGACGACTTCGGTTTTGGAAAAACATTTAATTCTTGTTTGAATCATCTTTCACGGTGTTGCAACGTTGTGTAGATTCCAAACTTGTTCTCGGAAAAGAGCCATTTTATGGTTCAACAAGGAATTGTGTTGGGGCATATTGTTTCAACGAAAGGAATTGAAGTTGATAAGGCGAAGGTCGACTTAATTGCAAATTTACCACCTCCTAAAAGTGTTCACAAATTCGATCATTTTTGGGGCATCGGATTTTATAGAAGATTCATTAAGGATTTTAGCAAGGTGGCTAAACCATTGTGCACTTTGCTTGGCAAAGATGTTCCTTTTGATTTTGATGAGGATTGCATAAAGGCATTCCTAAAATTGCGTGAACTCTTATCAAATGCACCAATAATCCAACCACGGATTATTCTTTACCATTCGAACTCATGTGTGATGCATCCGATTATGCGATCGGCTGCTCTTAGGGCAAAGGGTGAATAAATTACCTCACGTAATTTATTATGCTATGACATTAATTGATGCTATTGAATTACACCACCAAGAAGGAATTATTAGTGTGGTGTATGCTCGACAAATTCCGTTCCTATTTGCTTGGATCGAAAATAGTGGTCTTTTGAGACCACTCGCTTTTGAAATATCTTTTAGCAAAGAAGGATGCGAAACCTAAGGTGATCCGTTGGATCCTCGCTTCTGAATTCAACTTTGAGATTAAAGATAAAAGGGGTTGAGAACGTTGTGATCATCCGCTTAGAATTACACTTTGAAGAATCATCTATACGAGACCATCCGTGACACATTTCCGGATGAACATTTGATGGCAATTGATGTAGGTGCAAAAGTTCCGTGGTTTGCTAACATCGTGAATTATCTCGTCATCGCGAATTCCGAGTGGGGTAAGAATGATAAGAATCTCTTTTCTCCCAAATAAAATACTATTTCGATGAACCATATTTGTTTAAATTGCCTTTGATCGGATCATTAGGAGATGCGTGCGGAAAGGCGAGCAACTAAGCGTCCTAAATTTTTTTTGCCATCTTTGGGGCTGTGGAGGCCATTTCGGAGGACGAAGACCGCATGGAAAATCCTTCAAAGCGGATTCTCGCCCTCAATCTTTCGTGTGTTGCTCAATCGCAAGGAATGCCAGCGGTGTCAATGACAGCAATATTTCACTGACGAAATATGATGCCCTTAATCCAATTACGATTGTTGAAATTTTCGATGTTTGGGGATTGACTTTATGGGTCCTTTTCCACCATCCTTTGGGTATTCATATATTCCGTGGTCATGACTATGTCTCCAAATGGATTGAAGTCAGTGGCAACCCGATCAAATGATCACAAGGTTGTGGTCAAATTTACGAGAGAACATGTGTTTAACCGATTCGATCCCAAGAGCAATCATCGGTGATGGCGGTTCGCATTTTTGCAATAGCCATTTTGCCACTTTAATGAAGAAGTACAACGTCACTCACAAAGTCCTAGTACCATCCACAGACTTGTGGTCAGGTGGAAGTGTCTAACCGGGAAAGCAAGCGAATTCTAGAAAAGACAGTACGACCGGATAGAAGAGATTGGTCAAACCGGTTATCTGGTGCTGTGTGGGCCTATCGTACTGCATTCAAGGCACCGATCGGAATGTCTCCCTTCAGAATTGTCTACGGGAAGGCATGTCATCTTCTGTCGAATTGGAGCATAAGGCATTACAGGCGATCAAACGATTTAATTTCGATATGCAAGCGGTCGAATCGAAGGTTGATTGAGTGAATTAGAAGAGTTACGCTACGATGCGTATGAAAATTCAAAGATGTACAAGGAAAGGTACAAAAAGTTGCACGATCAATTAATTTCTCGGAAGGAGTTTCATGTTGGCCAAAAAGTTTGGTTATTCAATTCCCGACTTAAGCTTCATCCTGGGAAATTGAAATCTAGATGGGAAGGCCCGTTTCTGGTTGTTTCCATTAGTGAGCACGGTGCAATTGAAATTCAAAGCCTTCAGGACAATCGAGTTTTCAAAGTGAATGGGCAAAGACTCAAACCAATGTTTGAGCCGATGACCCAGTTTAAGATTGAGGCGATGCACCTTAGTGATCCAGATTCTTGATCAATGAAGAGGTCGAGCTGTCGACACTTAAACTCGGCTTCGGAGGCAACCCAAAGGTGTTTTATTTAGGAGTTGGACACAGGTTTAGTTTAGGATTTAGGATTTATTTCTCTTTTGGTATGTTTAGTTCTAGAATATTAGTTTTAGTTTAGTTTAGGTTATTTTTAATTTCCAAATTAGTGTAGCCACATTACCTTCAATCTATTTTTGGTCATGTTCTAATTTGATGCCCATATTCTCTGCACCTGATCTTTGTGTTGAGGTACTTTTCAGCAGGTTTGGGGGTACCTACTTATTTCAAACAATGAGGACATTGTCATTTTTAGGTTTGGGGGTATGTATGATTATCTATCTTTCATCACTTATTTTTGATTTTCTTTGAAAAAAAAAAAAAAAAAAAAAATTTTTTTGGAACCATCATACATGATTTACTTTGCAATAGTTTTCAAACTTTAGTTGATGATGCATGTGAATTTAATTTTGAGAATATTGATGTCATATTTTGAATACTTGTATCTAGGATGATGAAGCTTAATGTGATAATTTGTGGATGACTCAAATTCATGCTTAGCAATTTTGCACTTATACCAAGCTAAAACTCAGAAACCGATGAACTGTTTTGAACGTTGAATCTTAGGTTCTTAGTGGAGACTAAACCCAGTAAGCTTTAGAGCTAATTTCCCGTCATTGATGAGTGAATATATAAACTCGGAGTTTTCTTTGAATACGAATTATTTTGCATAATCTCATACATTTTATTTTGGCTTGTGACTTTGCATGATATCAAATTCATATTATTGTGTTAGAACGTACTGTATATCTACTCAAGACAAATAGGCAAGGTTACCATCTTTTAAGGAAATGATTGAAGGCCATCTTTGGCTCGTTTGTGCTTAAATGCCCCACCTCATATAAATTTATCCTTCTAGTACCTCTTTGAGCCTATAGAAAAATTTACCCTTATACATTCTTTGATAAGCCACGTTAACTTTAACCCTTCACAATTTCTGAAAATTTAGCTTTACCCTTCTTATTTCTGAGAAATTAGGAACGATGGATGAAAATGAGCGAAAAGAGAGTAAGTGGAGAGATAATGAGTTATGGTGTTTACTGAGAGTGTATGGCAAATATAAAAAGAAAAAAAGGGGAGAGAAAAAAAAAAAAAAAAAAAAAAAAGGAATGAAAAATGAGGTGCTTCAAGAAAAGGAAATTCAAAAGAGAAGAAAGAATGAGAAAAGAAAAATAATGAAAAGAAAAATAAAATGGTGAGAAATTAGAAAAGAAAAAAAAAAGAAAAGAAGAGAAATAAAAAAAAAAAAAAAAAAAATCAGAAGTTAGTTCCTTTTCCAATTTCTCAGAAATTTTGAATCACAATTCCTTTCTTTCTTACCCTTACACAGGCCCCATTACAACCCTACAAAAGACCTTCATGATCCGATCTTGCATTGGTAGCATCTTGTGGAGAGTCAATATATAATACTTATGACACTTGATATGACATGCTTAGGATATACAAGTATCTGTTCTTATGAGATTTATTTTTGTTCATTGATTGCATCGTGTTTCATTTATCATGTGAGACCTTTTTATTTGCTTTGTATTGATCTCTCACATGTGCGAAAACTTACCAATCATCGTGATTTTATTTAGAGAGAATACCTAAAGTGAGGATTGAGTCAAGACAACAGATCGGATGATTTCCCGTTTGGACTAGTTCTGAGATGGATGAATCTTGGTTTTGGTATGCACACACTACACGTTTAAGCATGAATGGATGAGTTATCTAACGATTTGGAGCATTAGACTAATTTGAATGGATATTGGTATGATTAGTGTAACATTGTTATTTAAAATTGAGAATTTGCATGTTGAATTGATTATTGATTTTGAGCTTTGAAGTTAAATATATGTTATAAAAATCAGATTTTGAAAACTCAATTTTACCGATGGTTTGAAATTTTGGAAGTTTGTGGTAACTTCACTTGCAAACCCTCAGAGACACAACTCCTCCACTAGGGATCACCTAGGGTTTAAAGGCTTGTTGCACATGCTAAGTGCAATCGTGTTCCCTACTTAAAGTGGCATTTAAATTTTAGGATGTTAGTTTGATTTGCTTTATATTTCTATCATTCTCTTTGCTCGAGGACTAGCAAAGTGTAGGTTTGGGGGTGTGATGAGTAGTGAAATATGATGATATTTCACCCCTAAATACCTATATTTAGCCGTCCGATGAAGGCTATCTGATGAGATTTGCTAGATTTGAAGTGTTTCAGGTAAATACAGTCCAAGTTTCTAAAACAGCCCAAGAATCCCGAAAATAATGTCAAAACACTGCTATTTTGGGTCATTGAGAACTTAGTGCGACTTGCAGCTCAATTTGGACCTTCAAGACGTCAGATTCAGGAAATTGCTAAAACATAAAAGTTGTAGAGCTCGTCGTCAGCTTTCCAACGCCTCAAGAATCACCTCAATCCGAGTTCGGTACAGAAAGTTATGAGCAAAATACCGAGGCAGTATCTGATGCAAAGCTAGGCGGGAATTCACGAAAATTACTCTTAGATGTCAATCGAGAGAGGTATTAGGGTTAGGCTATTATAAAAAGGGAAGCCACGAGTTTCTTAGGAGGATTATTATTTTTTGCAATTAGAATATTATTCATTCTTTTTAGTTTTAGGGCTCTTCACTTTGGGGAATATTTTCTTCATCTTTTCAAGTCTTCTTCTCTCCTTCTTCTAGGGTTTATTCAGGGTAGATTGTACCTAGGATTTGCATTATTTTTCTCTGAGAAATTCATAGATTGTATTTAGGAAAAACAATTGCAAATATCTTTTGGAAGAAATAAAAGAGGAATGACTTTGAAAGAAAAAGGAGATCAAACACCAAAGATGAGCCTCATCAAGAGATCGGGGAAGATGCGATCCCAGATAAGTACCTATGTTTATGATTAATACCGATCTATTATTGTTATCATGGAATCGTTTTGCTCAAAGTTTGTGTGATTGAAAATATTTTAAATGCTTTGTTATGACCGTTGATTGCGTCGATCAACGGTCGTAATCGCTAGATCTGGACTGCAGTGATCTAGAAGAGCGATTATGTCGATTGATCTAAATATCATGAGATACGCTATGCTTTTACATGACTCATACCGCAATGTTAATTTGAGTCATTGTTTTTAGATAGGGTATCGGATTGATGATCATATTTTATTTCAAGTCATTTTCTAGATGAATGATGGTGTGAATGATGATTTAATGAAGCTAGGTTTTAATGATAGAAAGGTGCGAATGCGGGTAGCATATTCCTTGATCTCATTTAATATTGTTAGATTTATCAAGAATTAATTGTTTAGATTAATTTATTTTTACGCATTTAGGAAAAGTGTGTTAAGTTTTGGTAAAATTGAATCGCCTTTGGTACTTCCTTAGGGACGTTTTAAAATCTCTAAAAGAATTAATTAAAATTCACGCTTCCGTGGGTTCGACACTGTTCTTGCCATACGCAATAGATCTTGTGCACTTGCAAGGGTTACATTCTAAATCGATCAAGTTTTGGCGCCCGAAATCGGTGAAATTTTGATTAATTGGATAGGGATTTTTACATTTTGAGTGTTTAAAAAAAATAAAAATAAAAAAAATAATAATTATTAAAATTTATTTCCCTTATTTTTCTCTCTTTGATAAGATTTTGTGGAGTCTTTTTAGGAAGTTTAGATTTTTAGGATACCTTCCTTAGGAAATTTAGGAAGTAGAGATTTTTAGGACTTCTTATTTTAGATTTGGTAGGACTCTTTTTCCTTATTTTCCTCTTTTAGATATTTTTAGGATTTTCTAAATTTAGTCATTAACTTTTGTGGGACTTTTGTTTTAGGATTTTTAGGAATCTTTCATTCTTCTCCTTATTTTTCTCTTTTAGGAAAGATTTTATAGGATTTTCAATTTTAATTTTTAATTTTCGAATTTAATTTAAAAAAAAAAAAAAAAAAAAATTAAAAAATTAAAAAAAAAAATTTAATTCGAATTTAAAAAAAAAAAAAAAAAAAAAAAAATTTAATTAATTTAAATTCGAATTTAAATTTTAATTTGAATTTAAAAAAAAAAAAAAAAAAAAAATATTTAATTAATTTAAATTCGAATTTTAATTTTAATTTGAATTTAAAAAAAAAAAAATTTAATTAATTAATTAATTAATTTAAATTTAAATTTTAATTTTAATTTGAATAAAAAAAAATTAATTTAAATTTGAATTTTAATTAAAAAAAAAAAAAAAAAAAAAAGAAGAAATCTTTCCTGCTGATATTGGCTACTGTTTATCATCTTTGTTTAAATCGTTTGAAGCAGAATTTTGTGGGTTTGTTGTGGATTCTTCAACCTGCTTGTGAGTGTTGGTGTATGAGCTTTACTCGTTCTCATCACCCACATCTCGATTTAATCTTGAGATCGAAAGAGCTTGTAGAGAGAATCGAAGAGTCCGAGGAATCAATATCAACAAACTGAGACCATGGCAGATCAAAGGCAAGAGAGAGATGAGAATTACAACAATGGGAATGTCAATAATGGAAATAATAGGAACAATAATTTTGATGACTGCCCTCGCACACTGGAGTATTATAACGATCCTGGTTTTACGAGGATCGAGGAATATATTATGCATGCTCCCATTCCAGGGAACCACTATGAATTCAAATCAAGAATGATTCAAATGCTACCAATTTTCCATGGGTTAGCAAATGAAAATCCATACACGCTCACTTAAATGAATTCACCGGGGTATGCAAAATGTTCGTAGTCCACAATGTCACCGATGAGATAGCGAAGTCTCACTCTTTCCGTTCTCTTTAAGAGATAAGGCAAAAATGGTTCTATTCCTTAGAACCACAATCTATTCAGAGTTGGGCAGAGCTGCATCGCCAGTTCCTTAAAAAATATTTTCCCATGACTAAGGCCATTGAATTGCGTCAGAAGATCCAGTTCTTTTCCCAACAACCTACAGAAACATTCCATGAATGTTGGGAACGCTTAAGGAATTGATCGAAGTTGCCCAAATCATCAAGTTCCAAGGTGGCAACAAGTCCAAAGTTTTTACAATGGATCGATTCTCAAGAGAGACGCATGGTTGATGCATCTTGTGGTGGATCTTGTGCCACGAAGAAGCCGTGAATTGTGGGCATTGTTTGAAAAGTTATATCAAACTTCGATACAAAGTGAGACACTTGGGCGAACCAACTTGAACCTGGCACCTAAATCTCATGTGTTGACAAAAGACGGATTGTACGATGTCAACAATAATGCCTCAGATCTCTCAACAAAGTTTGACATGTCATTCAAACAGATGAACATGTTGTTAGCGCTACCAAGCAAGCTAAAGCTCCTATCACCCCACGGTGTGTTCAATTTGTGACCACCAGTCATATGGCTAATGAGTGCCCTACTACCTTGTCATTCTTCCCCGATGAACCTAATCCTCAAGAGCGGTAAATGTGACTCAATCTTATCTGGCGGGTAGAAACATGTACTCAATACCTACAATCCGAATGGAAAAATCACCCCAACTTAGGATGGGGTGAATCGAACCAAACTGGCCAGGTAAACCAGCAACATAGAGCCAACACAATGGGTGGACAACAACCTTTTCAACCAAATTTTCAACACAATTTTCGTCCCACAAAATTTCCAGAATTCTAATTTCCAACAATTCCAATTTCAAATGTATCGTTCAGATTATCATCCAAATTTCTAGAAAAATCAATTTCAATCAGAATCTTAATCAATCTCATGCCAGTACTTCGAAAGATTCTGATCTGGAAGAAAAGCTTATGCGAAGCATGCAATCTTTTCAGCAGATGATAATGGACCAAGTCAGTCAATTGGCCAATCAACTGTGTCAGCGAGAGGAAGGTAGGCTCCCCAGCCAACCCATCAATAATCCTCGAGGCCAAGCACCATCTGAAGCAGGACCATCGAATAGTCAACAGTTGAAAGCTGTTACGGTGCTGAGAAGTGGACGAGAGGTTGATAATCAAGTGAAAATGCCTGTAGAAGCTGATGAAGAAAGAGAAGCAGTAGAGGAAAAAGAATCAGAGAAAAGAAAGGAGAAAGGAAAAGGAAAAGAGAAAGGAAAAGGAAAAGAGAAAGAAAGAGACAAAGAGCCAGAGATAAGAAAAGTGCAAGAGCAAGGAAGAGAGAAAGGAAAAGAAAAAGTAATAGAGGAAGAGTTTCCTTCAACCGTCCAACAAGGACGTGAAAAAGAATCGGAAATGGAATCTGCACCTTATGTCCCAAAGGCACCATTCCCTCAATGCCTAACTCCTCCATCTAGAATGGGAAAGGGACCGACAAAAATGGAAGAAATTTTCGAAACATTCAAGCAAGTAAAGATAAATCTTCCATTACTTGAAACAATCAAACAAGTTCTGAAGTACGCCAAGTTTTTCAAAGATTTGTGCACTTTCGGAAGAGAAAGGCACGTACTCACGTTTCAAAGAAAGTGTTCTAACAAATCAAGTCGATTCGATATTGCGATTGGAAACCCCACGTAAACTGAAAGACCACAGTCCCAACTGTTCCATGTGTCATTGGTGGGCAACCAATTGGAAAGGCGTTATTGGATTTGGGAGCAAGTGTTAATCGATCCCATACTCAATGTAATGAAACTCGGATTGGGTGAATTGAAACCCACGACGGTCACACTCAACCGCGAGATAGATCGGAAGAAGACCGAGGGTGTTATCGAGGATGTTTTGGTTGGAATAGACAAGTTTGTCTTTCCAAAGGACTTCGTTGTCTTAGACATGGAACCACCGAAATCAATCAATCAAGTCCCAATTATTCTTGGGACGTCCGCTTTCGCCACCGCCAACGCTTGCATTAATTGTCGACAGAGTCATGGGACGTTTCTTTTGGAAACATGAAAGTCGCTTAACATATTCCATGCGATGAACCATTTCCCTAATGAGGATGAGGTCGAATGTTTTACATCGATCGATGGACGAAGTGGTGGATGAAGCATTACCATCAATGCTCACCAAAGAGGAATTTGAAAGCGCTTTGTTAGCCATCTATGAGGACAAAGGGCTTGAAAGGAAGCGATCGTAAGAGAAAAGTCAAATTCATCATGTCAAGATGATAACTTATGTGAAGTTGTGACTAAGGTAGAACCACTACCTCATCGAGGTAAAGGATGTCTTGACTCCATCAATTGAGCACCACCAACCGTGGAATTGAAACAATTGCCTAAGTCCCTCAAATATGCTTTTCGGGACCTCGAAACACT
This sequence comes from Chloranthus sessilifolius, assembly GCA_021018995.1. NCBI lineage: Eukaryota > Viridiplantae > Streptophyta > Magnoliopsida > Chloranthales > Chloranthaceae > Chloranthus > Chloranthus sessilifolius. The sequence continues at coordinate 58,695,022 of CM037590.1, read as the reverse complement.
TCCGGTGATAATTTCATCCACATTATCGGAAGAACAAGAGAATGATTTGTTGAAGGTCGAAAAGCACAAGGAGGCCATCGGATGGACCTTAGCCTGATCTCAAGGGATTGACCCATCGGTATGTATGCATAAAATACATCCGGAGGATGAGAGTAAACCATCGAGGGAACCACAGGCTGACTTAATCCGAACATGCAAGAAGTCGTTTTAAAGGAAATCATTAAACTCCTCGATCTTTGGAATCATCTATCCGATCTCTCGATAGTGAATGGGTTAGTCCAGACAAATCGTTTAAAAAGTCCGGAATTACAAAGGAAAGAAACTACGGAGGAGAATTGGTGCCCACTGTGAAACTCTTGGATGGCGTGTGTGCATTGATTATCGAAAATTGAACACACCACCGTAAAAGATCATTTTCCTTCCGCTCATTGATCAAATTCTTGAGAAGTTATGGCAAGAGTTTTATTGCTTTCTTGATGGTTATTCGGGATACAATCAAGTGCCCGCTTTTTCCGGTGATCAAGAGAAGACAACATTCACGTGTCCATATGGTACGCGTTTGCATATCGAAGGATGCCATTCGGCTTATGTAATGCTCCGCCACGCTTCAACGATGTATGTTGGCCATATTCTGGACATGATCGACAAATTCATCAAGTCTTCATGGACGACTTCTCGGTTTTTGGAAAAACATTTAATTCTTGTTTGAATCATCTTTCACGGTGTTGCAACGTTGTGTAGATTCCAAACTTGTTCTCTGGGAAAAGAGCCATTTTGGTTCAACAAGGAATTGTGTTGGGGCATATTGTTTCAACGAAGGAATTGAAGTTGATAAAGGCGAAGGTCGACTTAATTGCAAATTTACCACCTCCTAAAAGTGTTAAACAAATTCGATCATTTTGGGGCATCTTTGAATTTTATAGAAGATTCATTAAGGATTTTAGCAAGGTGGCTAAACCATTGTGCACTTTGCAGCAAAGATGTTCCTTTTGATTTTGATGAGGATTGCATAAAGGCATTCCTAAAATTGCGTGAACTCTTATCAAATGCACCAATAATCCAACCGGATTATTCTTTACCATTCGAACTCATGTGTGATGCATCCGATTATGCGATCGGTGTCTTAGGGCAAAGGGTGAATAAATTACCTCACGTAATTTATTATGCTAGCAAGACATTAATTGATGCCCAATCAATTACACCACCACCGAGAAGGAATTATTAGTCATGGTGTATGCTCGGACAAATTCCGTTCCTATTTGCTTGGATCGAAAATAGTGGTCTTTTCGCACCACTCGCTGAAATATCTTTTAGCAAAGAAGGATGCGAAACCAAGGTGATCCGTTGGATCCTCGCTTCCGTGAATTCAACTTTGAGATTAAAGATAAAAGGGGTTGAGAAGCGTTGTGGTACATCATCTAGAATTCACAAGAATCATCTATACCGAGACCATCCGTGACACATTTCCGGATGAACATTTGATGGCAATTGATGTAGCCGGTGCAAAAGTTCCGTGGTTTGCTAACATCGTGAATTATCTCGTCATCGCGAATTCCCCGAGTGGGGTAAGAATGATAAGAATCTCTTTTCTCCCAAATAAAATACTATTTCGGGATGAACCATATTTGTTTAAATTCGCTTGGATCGGATCATTAGAGATGCGTGCGAAGACGAGCAACTAAGCGTCCTAAATTTTTTGCCATTTGGGGCTGTGGAGGCCATTTGAGGACGTAAGACCGCATGAAAATCCTTCAAAGCGGATTCTCTGGCCCTCAATCTTTCGTGACGCTTCAATACCGCAAGGAATGCCAACGGTAATTGGCAATATTCAATAAATTTTGGCAATATTTGCCCTTAATCCAATTCGATTGTTGAAATTTTCGATGTTTGGGGATTGACTTTATGGGTCCTTTTCCACCATCCTTTGGGTATTCATATATTCCGTGGTCATGGACTATGTCTCCAAATGGATTGAAGCTGTGGCAACCCGATCAAATGATCACAAGGTTGTGGTCAAATTTCTGAGAGAACATGTGTTTAACCGATTCGGGATCCCAAGAGCAATCATCAGTGATGGCGGTTCGCATTTTTGCAATAGCCATTTTGCCACTTTAATGAAGAAGTACAACGTCACTCACAAAGTCGCTACGCCGTACCATCCACAGACTAGTGGTCAGGTGGAAGTGTCTAACCGGGAAATCAAGCGAATTCTAGAAAAGGCAGTGCAATAGGATAGAGATTGGTCAAACCGCTATCGATGCTTTGTGGGCCTATCGTCTGCATTCAAGACACCGATCGAATGTCTCCTTGAATTGTCTACGGAAGGCATGTCATCTTCCCACGAATTGGAGCATAAGGCATTCTCGATCAAACGATTTAATTTCGATATGCAAGCGAGGTCGAATCGAAGGTTACAGTTGAGTGAATTAGAAGTGTTTCGCTACGATGCGTATGAAAATTCAAAGATGTCCAGGGAAAGGTACAGAATGTAGCACGATCAATTAATGTCTCGGAAGGAGTTTCATGTAGGCCAAAAGTTTGGTTATTCAATTCCGACTTAAGCTTCATCTGGGAAATTGAAATCTAGATGGGAAGGCCGTTTGAGTTGTTTCCATTAGTGAGCACGGTGCAATTGAAATTCAAAGCCTTCAGACAATCGAGTTTTCAAAGTGAATGGGCAAGACTCAAACCAATGTTTGAGCGATGAGATTTAAGATTGAGGCGATGCACCTTAGTGATCCGATTCTTGATCAATGAAGAGGTCGGTATCGACACTTAAACTCGGTAACTTCTGAGGAGGCAACCCGGTGTGTTTTATTTAGGAGTTGGACACGAGGTTTAGTTTAGGATTTAGGATTTATTTCTCTTTTATGTTTAGTTCTAGAATATTAGTTTTAGTTTAGTTTAGGTTATTTTTAATTTCCAAATTAGTGTAGCCACATTACCTTCAATCTATTTTTGGTCATGTTCTAATTTGATGCCCATATTCTCTGCACCTGATCTTTGTGTTGAGGTACTTTTCAGCGAGGTTTGGGGTACCTACTTATTTCAAACAATGAGGACATTGTCATTTTTAGGTTTGGGGTATGTATGATTATCTATCTTTCATCACTTATTTTGATTTTCTTTGAAAAAAAAAAAAAAAAAAAATTTTTTGGAACCATCATACATGATTTACTTTGCAATAGTTTTCAAACTTTAGTTGATGATGCATGTGAATTTAATTTTGAGAATATTGATGTCATATTTTGAATACTTGTATCTAGGATGATGAAGCTTAATGTGATAATTTGTGGATGACACTGAAATTCATGCTTAGAATTTTTGCACTTATACCAAGCTAAGACTTAGAAATCGATGAACTATTTAGAACGTTGAATCTTAGGATCTTAGTGGAGACTAAACCCGATAGCTTTAGAGCTAATTTCCGTCATTGATGAGTGAATATATAAACTCGGAGTTTTCTTTGAATACTGAATTATTTTGCATAATCTCATACATTTTATTTTGGCTTGTGACTTTGCATGATATCAAATTCATATTATTGTGTTAGAACGTACTGTATATCTACTCAAGACAAATAGGCAAGGTTACCATCTTTTAAGGAAATGATTGAAGGCCATCTTTGGCTCGTTTGTGCATAGGATGCCCCACCTCATATAAATTTATCCTTCTAGTACTTTGAGCCTATAGAAAAATTTACCCTTATACATTCTTTGATAAGCCACGTTAACTTTAACCCTTCACAATTTCTGAAAATTTAGCTTTACCCTTCTTATTTCTGAGAAATTAGGAACGAGGGATGAAAATGAGCGAAAAGAGAGTAAGTGGAGAGATAATGAGTTATGGTGTTTACTGAGAGTGTATGGCAAATATAAAAAAAAAAAAAGGAGAGAGAAAAAAAAAAAAAAAAAAAAATAAAGGAATGAAAAATGAGGTGCTACAAGAAAAGGAAATTCAAAAGAGAAGAAAGAATGAGAAAAGAAAAATATTGAAAAAAAAAAAAATGGTGAGAAATTAGAAAAGAAAAAAAAAGAAAAGAAGAGAAATAAAAAAAAAATAAAATAAAAAAAATCAGAAGTTAGTTCCTTTTCCAATTTCTCAGAAATTTTGAATCACAATTCCCTTTCTTTCTTACCCTTACCTGAGCCCCATTACAACCCTACAAAAGACCTTCATGATCCGATCTTGCATTGGTAACTGTCTTGTGGAGAGTCAATATATAATACTTATGACACTTGATATGACATGCTTAGGATATACAAGTATCTGTTCTTATGAGATTTATTTTTGTTCATTGATTGCATCGTGTTTCATTTATCATGTGAGACCTTTTTATTTGCTTTGTATTGATCTCTCACATGTGTGCGAAAACTTACCAATCATCGGAGTGATTTTATTTTGAGAGTATACCTAAAGTGAGGATTGAGTCAAGACAACAGATCCGATGATTTCCCGTTTGGACTAGTTCTGAGATGGATGAATCTTGGTTTTGGTATGCACACTCGTTTAAGCATGAATGGATGAGTTATCTAACGATTTGGAGCATTAGACTAATTTGAATGGATATTGGTATGATTAGTGTAACATTGTTATTTAAAATTGAGAATTTGCATGTTGAATTGATTATTGATTTTGAGCTTTGAAGTTAAATATATGTTATAAAAATCAGATTTTGAAAACTCAATTTTACCGATGGTTTGAAATTTTTGGAAGTTTGTGGGTAACTTCACTGCAAACCCTCAGGAGACACAACTCCTCCACTAGGGATCACCTAGGGGTTTAAAGGCTTGTTGCACATGCTAAGTGCAATCGTGTTCCCTACGAAAGTGGCATTTAAATTTTAGGATGTTAGTTTGATTTGCTTTATATTTCTATCATTCTCTTTGCTCAAAGTGTAGGTTTGGTGTGATGAGTAGTGAAATATGATGATATTTCACCCTAAATACCTATATTTAGCCGTCCGATGAAGGCTATCGATGAGATTTGCTAGATTTGAAGTGTTTCGTAAATACAATTCAAGTTTCTAAACAGCCCAAGAATCCGAAAATAATGTCAAAACACCGCTATTTTGGGTCATTGAGAACTTAGTGCGACTTGCAGCTCAATTTGGACCTTCAAGACGTCAGATTCAGGAAATTGCTAAAACATAAAAGTTGTAGAGCTCGTCGTCAGCTTTCCAACGCCTCAAGAATCACCTCAATCCGAGTTCGGTACAGAAAGTTATGAGCAAAATACCGAGGCAGTATCTGATGCAAAGCTAGGCGGGAATTCACGAAAATTACTCTTAGATGTCAATCGAGAGAGGTATTAGGTTAGGCTATTATAAAAGGGAAGCCACGAGTTTCTTAGGAGGATTATTATTTTTGCAATTAGAATATTATTCATTCTTTCTTTTTAGTTTTAGGGCTCTTCACTTTGGGGAATATTTTCTTCATCTTTTCAAGTCTTCTTTCTCCTTCTTCTAGGGTTTATTCAGGTAGATTGTACCTAGGATTTGCATTATTTTTCTCTCGAGAAATTCATAGATTGTATTAAGGAAAAACAATAGCAAATATCATTAGGAAGAAATAAAAGAGGAATGACATTGAAAGAAAAGGAGATCAAACACCAAAGATGAGCGGCTAAATCAGTAGATCGGGGAAGATGCGATCCCCAGATAAGTACCTATGTTTATGATTAATACCACAGTCTATTATTGTTATCATGGAATCGTTTTGCTCAAAGTTTGTGTGATTGAAAATATTTTAAATGCTTTGTTATGACCGTTGATTGCCGTATCAGCGTCGTAATCGCTAGATCTGGACCGCAGTGATCTGGCGTAGAGCGATTATGTCGATTGTCGTGATCTAAATATCATGAGATACGCTATGCTTTTTACATGACTCATACCGCAATGTTAAATTTGAGTCATTGTTTTTAGATAGGGTATGCCGGATTGATGATCATATTTTATTTCAAGTCATTTTTCTAGATGAATGATGGTGTGAATGATGATTTAATGAAACTGTGGGTTTTAATGATAGAAAAGGGGTACGAATCTGGGGTAGCATATTCCTTGATCTCATTTTAATATTGTTCGTAGATTTATCAGTAATTAATTGTTTAGATTAATTTATTTTTCTGCATTTAGGAAAAGTGTGTTAAGTTTTTGGTAAAATTGAATCTGCCCTTTGGTACTTCCTTAGGGACGTTTTTAAAATCTCTAAAAGAATTAATTAAAAATTCACGTTTCCCTGTGGGTTCGACACCCCTGTTCTTGCCATACTGCAATAGATCTTGTGCACTTGCAAGGGTTACATTCTAAATCGATCATTCCACCCATCCCGGCCCCCATCGAGCGTGAAGTCCCCAAAGAGTGGTGGGCTTCCAAAACCTTTCTACCCGAGTTTAGGTTTATTTCTACCCTCTATGATGATCTCCCCGAAATGGCTTGGGCCATGGGCTACCTTCAAAAGTTAGGGTTAAAACCCTTGCTTGAGCCGTTTCATGATCACTATTGCCCTCGCATAGTGCGGCTCTTTCAAAAAACCGTTGGGGGAGTTCAGAGCAGGCCTAAATCACTACCATTGACGGGTTTGAATATAAATTCATCCGATTCCATGTTGCCGCTGCCCTAGAGTGTGCAACCACTCACCTTGATACGCGTGGCTTGGGCATACCATTATGAGAAGGATGTTCCTTTTGCAGATGTCATCGCCAAGATGACCAATGGAAAACATGGGAAGGGCCAATCCATTTCTAGGGCCCAACTACCCGACAAACTGTGGATGCTTGATACTTATTTCAAGTGTGCACTTGTTCCGTTTTTGCACAAGTCCTCACGGACTGGTGTTGTTCGAGATAGCCCTCTTTTGACCTTTGAGGACATTTGGTATCCTATGGTGAGGTCGTGATTGAGGCATCATCACCAGCCGCGACCTTATGACCGAAAAAGGCGGGAGCCACAAAACAAATTCCCTATGCTCGCCTAATCACAAAATTTGGTGGAGCAATATGTTTGCTCTCTGTGAGCACTATAAGCTTGGCTCCTAATGAGCCCACCAAAGTCTTTAAACTAAAAGACTGGACCAAGAGTTATAGTCTTTTGGTCAAGAGACTACCCGAGCCCGAGGAGGAGGGTGACGACGAGGCTGCTGAGCCCGTTATTCCAGAGGGTGGAGCATCTGATGTACCAGCTCCTAGTGGGGGGGAGGCCCCATCTGATCAGCCACCTCCGTCTGAGGTGCTACCTCGACCTGCTGCTACCCCATCACGGCGACCACCTCGTGCTTCTTCGTCACGTCGCCCTACACCTGCTGCCCCTATCCCTGCCCCTGCCCCATCCACCGTTACTCTTGACGCCGTGCTTGCTGCGGTCCTCGAGGGTAACAAACGCATACATGAGCGCTTGGATGGGATTGAGCTATTTCAGCGTCAGGTTCATCGGCGGCTCGACTACGCCGAGGGCATGTTAGAGCTCTTGATGCAGCAGTCATACATGACGACTTCGACACCGATGATTGCGCATGCCCGTGAGCACGTTGTAGATCCTCGCACTTACACCCCTGTTCCTGCTCCGCCCACCATGCCGGCCTCTGCCAGGACTGGACCATCTGGCGAGAGTGGACCATCCGATGTCCCCACAGGTATAACTATACTACTCTATAATATTTGTAAACTACGTATATATCCTCATTTACATTACTCTGCATATTATATACATTCTGTTTAGCATGTCTATATTTCTCTGCATCGTACGTAGACTTCATCCTCTATATTATCTCGGTCTATTAGTCTTAGAAAACCTCTGTTCCTTAGTCGCACCTATTAGACATTTTCGAGGACGAAAATTCCTAAGGGGGGGATAATGTAATGACCCAGAAAATTTGAACCAGAAACTAACCGCATCGATGTACATGCCTGGCATGGAAATCGAGACAGAAAATTTAAAACTTTGGAAATAATATGAATAGAAATAGTATTAACCTATAAGTAGGTTAGTTCACGTATGAAAACTCGTTTCGATCCGAGTTGAGTACGATGTCGAGACGGTACAATACGCCGTATCGACATGTTGGTGTTTCACACCGAAATCAAAATTTGAGAAGCAACTGAAATATCTAAGATATTTCAGTTGGTAGCTTATAAGAGAAGGAAGGGAGAGGTAGAGGAAGTTCTTCTTCTTCTTCTTCTTCTTCTTCCCCTTGCTCTAGTTACTCTAACAGCTAAGGAGTCTGTAGCTAGGTGAGTTTTCAAGAGGGTTTTCGTATAAAACAGGGTTAGCAAGATTGAAAGGTGAGTTTCCTAAGCTAGGGTATGTAGAGACCAATGGATAAAGCTTAGGTATGGGTTGTGTGTGTGAAGTCTCTTCATGCTGAACCAGAGCTAAAAGGTTACTCGTCGAACTCGGATCGGTGATAAACTCCGAGAGCTTGATCCGAAACCCTCATCCGGAGAGTTTGCCGAAACCCCGAAAGGGCCCACATAGAGGTGAGCTCTCTTGTTTAAAATGGGCAGTTGGATGCCCTAAATATAGGTTCTGTAAGAATATTTAAGATTTTAATGAAGTTTTGGAAGAAAAATAAGTTAGAAAAATTTGTTTGGTGAACTCCATTAATGACTGAAAATTCGTCATTATTGATCGATCAACAAGGTGTTGATCGATCACTGAGTGTGGAATTGATCGATCAACAGTGGTGGTGATCGATCAATTTATATATATAGTATATGAACAGTACTGGCAGAGAGTTGGGGAATTTTGGGTTAATATTGGTGATCGATCAACAAGGCATTGATCAATCAATTGACTGGGTATTGATTGATCAACAGTGGTGGTGATCGATCAACACAGAGCCCATTGATCGATCAACCAACATGGTGATCGATCAATTGTGTACAATATATACAAACAGTTTGTGCTTTGGTGATCGATCAACAAGGGTGTTGATCGATCAATAAAGAGTTCATTGATCGATCAACAAGGTATTGATCGATCAATAAAGAGTTCATTGATCGATCAACAAGGTATTGATCGATCAATAAACCTAATTTTCGATAGAAAATTTATAGTAAGAATCCACTGACATTGTGCCAGCCACAATCATTACTCTAACACCTAGAGTAGCATGTTTATGGTCTAGGATCAGACTAAGATGCCTTGAAAAAGCTTTGGATTTGCTTAGAAGGAACTTGATCCGAGGTAGGGGAATTCAACCGAAATTGCATTTATTTTTGGATCTCATGGTTTATATCTGTCATACATATCTCAGCATAGTTTAATTCTGTTTTAAAAGCATGTTTAGCATATGTGTGAGCATTCTATTATGTACTTGATCCGACATTTGATATCCGTATCCGAAATCTGAATTCTGTTAAGTATGATAAGTATGCATGTGATTTGAGGTTTGATATTCAGTAAAAATCCCACCGACTCGGCGGTATATCCGTTTCAGGCACACTTGTGCATTTGCTTTGTAATCCTCGGCACAATTGCACTCCATGTGTGGGGCATTGTTGCAATTCCGAAATTGTTCATGTGAACGACGATGGTTGGGATTATCCATCGGACCAAATCTGGCTACCACGTGCTATACTCACGGGAGTTACTTAAGTATACTACACTAAGTCATTATATGTTGTATTCATCAATTCTGTTCTGTTTTGGATAAATGTCTCATGTTTTATACATCTGTTGCATATTTTTAGTTTTGTTCTTTGATGACCATGTTATGAAATTAGAATGCAATTTTATTTGGAATTCTTCTATTGAGCTAGGATGTAGCTCACCCTGTTTTTGTAAACATTTAGGTTCTGAGGAGGTGGCTCTTGATCGAGAGCGACTCACTATCCCGATCCTGAGGCTGAGGTTGAGGACGAGGAGACAGACGTTCCAGCTGACGACTTTTACCCATAGACTGGGTATAGCTTAGACATTTTTGGGGTTTTATGGTTGTTTGGAGACTTTGGATTATGTGTGCCTGGTGGCCACTTTTGTATTAATTTTTGTAGATATTTTATTTCTTTTATAGTGTTATTATACATTCTATCGGAACCATCATTGGGAACCATTGTTTGGGTGATGGATGTCTGTCACCGATGGTTCTTTTTTGGTTCCTTTTTGAGGATGTATGTTTTTTACATTTATCAATGGAGGTTTATCTATTGTTCTTACTTTTAGATTGATTCATTAGATGACTCTACTCACCGCTGTGGGATTTTATCTGTATATTTCCGCTTTATATACAGATATTGTGTGATTTGTCCTGGGGATCATCCAGAGCATGATCCTGATGGCACGGATTTCTGAGCGCAGAAATCCGGGCTGTCACATATTAACACCCTTAGTGTTAATATAAAGCTACAAAATTTAACCCGAAAGCTTGCAAGAAGAAAAATCCAACAAATTTTCGAACCCAAAAGTCAGGGCAGAATTCGATCATCGATTTCCAATTCGATGGTCGAATTTGAAATTCGATGGTCGAATCCAAAATCGACCATCGAATTTGCAAATTCTGCATCAGGCCTGAAAACCAGCAATTCGACAGTCGATTTTCAAATCGACAGTCGAATTTTCTATGTTCTGTGGTTGTGAAATTGACCTGCCCGGATTCTTTTTCCAATATTTTTCACAGCTAAACCCTCTTCTTTATTGCACATATGTATTTTTAATTCTAAAAATTCTCAACAGATTTTCATACAGAGGTTTTCAATACATACCTCTTTTTAGCTTTAAACGGTAGATCCCTTCGTACCGATTCATGCACCGAAACCAGTTTCTAAATCAAAGGTTTAATGGCATCAACCCTTCTTCTTTGGTACAGATTTGTAGGCACATGGATGTCTTCTCCTCTATCCTTCCCTTTCAATAGCTTAAACTGATCCAAAGATCATCACCAATGCAATCAATGGTCAAGATGGGAGGAGGAGCTCTCTTTCTTCCTAGATCTGGAAATTAAAAGGGACCTTGAATGGTTTTCCTTTAGGGCTTTTCCAACGAGAGAGAGAGAAACAAGCTTCTCTTGCACTCTCTTCTTTATAACCAAACTAAGCCAACAAAATATCTAGATATTTTACCCTTTTAACTTATCTACTTTATTTGGGATTTATTCCTTGCTAACCACTAACACATCTTTATTGTGTATGCCATTGTGTACATGACTTGTACACCTTTCTAGGCTAATGCCTCTAGCCATTTGTCTTATCATAGCCCTGGTTCATTAAAATTCAAAATTATTCCACAATATTTTCTGACACGCTTACCGAGGTAAACGAAAAATATGTCAAAATATCAGGGATATTACACAACACGTTCTTTAGCAAAAGATCCTCTCAAAATTATTCAAGACGCTACAAATTTGCTCCATCAGTTCATAGATGCCAACAAAGCCGTCAAAGTGTCAGACATTCCGACCCTTGCTATAACCACTTGGAGTTAACCATCGGATGTTGGGACAATCAAAATTAATTTTTATGGGGCTTGGTACAAAGGAAATGCGGTTATTGGAATCATCTGTAGAGACTCTAGCGGAGTAGTGGTAGTGGCCAAGGCTAAGAACATCCAACGGATCCAAAGCTCCGAACACAGTGAATGCATGGCACTCCTCAATTTGATACAACTTGCCCATGATCTTGGTTTCCAACGAATAATCTTGGAGGGAGACTCTAAGAATATGATAAATGAGGTGAATAGCAATGACTCTAATACATTTGATCTTTCATTCAATTTTCTATAATATTAACGAAGGCCTTAAGGGCTTCGATAGCGTCATGATGACCTTTGTCCACCGTTCTGCGAATGCAGCTACTGATGTTTTAGCAAAATTAGGTTTGCTACATGATTGTGACGATATATGGATGGACTGTACTCCTCCTCAATTATTTGATGTAATTTCCAAAGATTCAACAATATAAACTTTCAATGTTACACATAAAAAAAAAGAAAGACTATACATAGGTACCTCAGATTGTCTGAAAGCGCTCAGATCTCATACCCTTGAAAATCATTGATTGCATCAGATCAGATGATGAAGGTTTTTTTGCACCCCAATATTCTAGAAAATAGATCTTGAGAGCATGATTCACCTATCAGAAGACCAATTTTTTATTCCATGTGCCACAGATCCCAAAAAAAGGCCATTTTTGGGGGATATGTGACACATGGAATAAAAAACTGGCCATTTGATAGGTGTTTCAGGATCACAAGATCTATTTTGTGGAAGATCTGGCTGAAACACAATCTCCATCATCCGAGCCAAAGAAATCAAAGGTTCTCATAGGGTCTAGGACGTGGGTGCTTTCAGAGAATGCGTGCGCGAATAGAGGTACCCATGTATATATGTATATATATATATGATAGCTCTATTCCCATCCACGCCTTCTCTGAAAGCCCCCATGTGTGCAACCCCTTAAAAATCATTGATTGTGTTGGATCTGATGATGGAAATCATATTTCACCTCGATCTTCCACACAAGGGATCTCAAGATCATTTCGCACCTATCAGATTGTCAATTTTTTATTCCACAGATCCCCAAAAAATGCCCCTTGTGCACACTGGCATACATCACACTCAAACTTGATTTTAGGGTCATATTTTTGGGGATCTGTGACATGTGAAATAAAAAATTGACCGTCTGATAGCTGCAACATGATCTCAAGATCCTTTTTCATGGATGATCAGGATGAAACATGATGATCATCATCTAATCAAACACAATCAATGGTCTTTAAGGGGTTCCGACATAGGCCCTTTCGGAGAACGCGTGCGTACATTTAGAGCTACCCATATTTATATATAGAGGAAAAGGTGCCCGTCCTCTATGGGAGGACGGTCACCGTCTTCCAAGCTTCCATGTGGAGCTCCACGTGGCACCCAAAATATTGTTTCGATGCCACGTGGAGCTCAGGTGCATTGCTTTGATCATCTTTGGAAAAAAATAATTGAAAACTCATCTCTACTGTGTGTTTTTTAAAATCATGAAATGTGGACCAATGAAATTTGTCAAACTTTGACTTGTGGGTTTAAAAAGTTTTTTTCGATTTTTTATTTTTAATATTGATCTATACTGTTCATCTGTGTTTCACGTGACACCCAAACAGTGTTTTGAGTGCCACGTGGAGCTCCATGTGTATCTTGGAGGATGGTCACCGTCCTCCATTGGAAGACCTAACCGGCTCCCATATATATATATAACTGATATGCTCTCAATTCGTACTAAAGTCTTAACCTATTGCAAGCGCACAATGAAAATTGTAACATTAGTATAGGATCGTTCCCACGAGGAAGTGATTTTCTGTGTACTTTACTTATCTTAAAAACTTACATTTGTCTTTTAAGATCCTAAATTATGGGAGAAATATAAATAAAAGAATGGTTTGTTTAAAACTAATTACAGAAAGTAAATCTAAATTCTTCTCCTTTTAGATTATGGTCGGCAATTATAATCCTTCAGTGCTCGAATATTTACAAAATTAAATTACTGTTACACTGTATTTCAGTCTTCTAAAATTTGGGCGTCAATTAAATACTAAAGTTCCTTAACACAAATTTAATCTAATCAATAATTTTTCTAAAATTTGGGTGTCAATCAAACTCAAGAAACTGAAGATGAAAAAGTAAAAATCGTTACAATAATTTGCAAATTTCTAATCTGAGTTGTCAATTCAATTAAAAACTTTTAGATGTTTATAAAGTAGTAAACGTGCATAAAAATAAATCTAAACTAGAAAGCAATAAAAAGATCTTTCATCCCTCAGTCACAAACATCAATTGCTCCTGAGAAATTACAGATGCTCTACTCTAATCTTCTAGCTCTCAATTGCAGGCATCAATTGCTCCGAGAAACCTTGGATATCTAAATTAAACTAAACTAAAGTTGATTGGAAGAAAACCCAACCTCAGTTGTCAATTGATGCTGAGAGTTCCTTCGATGATTCTTCTCCTATGCCGAACTTTCTTATTTATAGATCATAAGGAGTCGGTTTACATTATTCTAATCCTAATAAAATGAACTACTATGAACAAAAGTTTATTAATATAACTCTATTTATAATCCTAGTTCTTCCTTGCTTTGAATAGTTGATGCGCTCTGGATTGTTCATTCTTTTAGCAGCAGTAGAAATCTTTAGGAGTCTTTTTTCTCATTCTTCTTAGGTCTATGAATTGCTAAACTTCTAATTTGAATAATCTTCTAATTCCGTGCATGGCGATGTAGCTCTCACGCAATCAGCAACAACAAAAGTCTTTACTCTGTAAAATCATAAATCACGATTTTCTCTTTTCAGCTCATACCTCTCGGTAAGATTTTTTAGTATGAACGATCGCAATTCTTTTTTGTATCGCACTCCGCTTGAAGTATCGTTTGAAGAATCGTAAATCACGATTTCTCATCTTTTCTTTGGCTTCATTCATTTCTAAAGTATGATTTCTAGCTTTAATCATGCGTCGAATCGTCTTTCTTACTACTTTATGAGTTCATTTTGACGAAGATTAACACTTTGGTTCTCTTTTACTGTTTATTCTTAATATATGCAGATCATCATCTTATTAGTAGCAAACTGAGGTCTAGCATCACTAAGTTAAGAGTGATAAAATGATATATTTTGTGACTGATCAGTACCTCTGTTTGTCCCCACCCGCTTTCTCTAAATGCGTTGACATCTCAGACCCCATGAAAACCATTGATTGCATCAGATCAGAAGATGGAGGTCGTGTTTCATCCCAATATTGCACACAATAGATCTTGAGATCATGGATCACCTCTCGGGCGATTAGTTTTTTATTCCATGTGTCATAGAACCCCAAAAACGAGCCCTTTACATTCATGTTTGAGCATGATGTGTGCCATATATGATTCGAAAGGCCATTTTTGGAGATCAGTGACATATGGAATAAAAAATTGTGAGCCATAATCTCATGATCTATTGTGTGGAAAATCGGGATGAACGATCTCAATCATCTAATAAGAAGGAATCAATGATTTTCAAGGGGTCTAGGATGTGGGTGCTTTCAGAAAATGTGTGGGCGCAAATAAGGGTACCCTATATATATATTTGATAATTACGCTTTGAAGTTGTCGGGTCCTCGCCCATGTATTAATCAGAAAAATGATATACAAGGGGGTTGAAAATAAGAAAAACAAAAAGGAACGAGATTAATAGTCTAATTTAATTTTGAAAGCCTTGATGTAATGATCTTTGGTGCCAAAGATTGGCATGAAATGCAATCTCTATCATTTATTCAGACGATGAGATTTGATTGTGTTGAATTAGATGATAGAGATCGTGTTTCACGCCAATCGTTGGCAGTGAAGATCATTACATCCGGGCTTTCAAATCAAACAGCTTAAATGGTGTTCCACATGCAGAAAGTGGCACAGTCCCTAAAAATACCATCTTTCTTTTAAACTATATGCAACGACAATGACGCAAATCTCAGATGCAAAGTAGTTTCTCCTTTAAAAATATGAACAATTCATATTAGGGTATGTCGGTTCGTGCCCACATGTTCTCTGAAAGCGCCTACGTTCCAGACCCCTAAATACAGTTATTACTTCGGATCAGATGATGAAGATCTTCTTTCACCCTGATCTTCCACACAATGAATATTCAGATCATGTCACGCCTATCTGACGGTCATTTTTTTATTCCATATGCTACAGATCGCCAAAAAATGGCTCTTCAATCATATGATACATCACGCTCAAACGTGATTTTAGGGCTATTGTTTGGGCCACAAGAATAAAATACTGACCGTCAGATAAGTGCGCCATGATTTCATGTTCCATTGTGTGGAAGATCTGGGCAAAAGACGATCTTCGTCATCTAATCTGAAGCAATCAACGATTTTGAAGGTGTTTGGGACGTGAGCACTTTTAGAGAACACGTGGGCGCGACGAGAGGTACCCTTCATATTAGAGTACTACACTCATCAAATGTCACTAAATTCAGCGCTATATATGCATGAGCTCTCACTTTGTTGGCTTTGGTTGTTATCATCTTACACCTTTAATGGTTTGAATATAACTTACGAGAGTAGGTCTCTGTAAGTTGTTGAGAAAGAAATATGGCTTAAATTGATTTAAGTGACTGATAGTCCCACATTGACTCTGCGCTGGAAGCCTCAGGCTATATATAATTTGGGCAATCCTCACCTTACTAGTCGGTTTTGTGAGATTGAATTAGGCTCATGGGATTCTACAATGATATCAAAGCTGGTATTATAGTCGCATGTGGGTTAGAAGTCTTAGGCTATATATAATCTGGGCAATCTTTACTTTATAAGTTGGTTTTGCTGAGTTAGACTCATGGGTTTTTACATGTATTTCAAATATACATGTAGAAAGAAAGGGGCTGAGGAATGAAACTATCTTTATTGTTATTAAAAAAAAAAAAGGACAAAACTATCTTGACTATCATATGAGACACTACAAAAAATAAGACTATTAGCAGCAGTTTTTTAGAGCAAAAAACTGTCGCTATTAATAAAAAAGCCTATTAAGAGTATTAGTGGTAAGGGTATTAGTGGCAGTTTTTTGTTTATAGTGGCAGTTTTTGGCAGCCGCTAATAGTCTTTTTTTTGTAGTGCGAGTAGATTAAATCATATTAACTCTTAATTAAGTTGGTTCTAAATAGTTCTCAAATTTATATAGAGTGCTACTTTTATTTGTTGAATTTTGTTGGTTGAATCCTTCTCTTGATTATGAAAGAGATATAGCTCAATGTTTTAAGGTATTGAGGCTTAACAGAGCATTTTAGGTGCAGCCCCCAACCTCGGGTCCTTGAGGGTTGTACATAGCTCAACCCCCCCCCCCCTTCTCACTAGTACCCGAGCACGACTTGAACCTCTTACCTAGCTCTAAAAAGGATTTTAATTATATCTCATTCAGGTACCATTCCAACCGAAATAAATTGATTATTAAAGAGATACAATTCAATGTTTTAAGGTATTGGGAGAGTGTTTCGAGCGCAAAACCCCGTCCAGTACATGAGGGTTGTAGAGGGACCCAATATTATTAGTTGGAAAATGTATACGATTGAAACCGTATGGGTATATTCAAGCTTTTTTGAAATTTAGTCTCGGCCAGGAATTGTTTATTTTGAAATGCACTTATAATTAAGAGTGCCTCAAAAAAATAGAAATGTTCATCTGGTATTTGATTGATTCTCAATTGCATGGAGTAGAATGAGACTACCTCAAAAAAATTCTCAAAATACTATTGAAAATCAGAAGCTACTGATCACTCATGAAAGCCTTCAAAAACTAGTTTGCATTTTTGGATGGTGAAGACAATAAGCATCTCTTGTCCAAAGTGTTCCTTATCGAGCTGGGTTTGAAGATCGGTAATTGTTTCTGATGAACAACAAAATTCATTAAAATGGGAGGAACCTCAAATAGAGCGAGGAGCTCTAGAAGTACAAAATATTAACGGTCGGACCTAGAGAAGCAGCAGATTTGGCTAGCTTATATGCATTTACATTACCAAACCGCATATTTGGAGTTCGGTAACGGCTAGTTGTGAGATTAGCCATAGTAATGTTGGACACATTCATCAAATTAAGCAAATCATATGAGGAATCTGTTGGAAATTATTAAGATCTACCCGCAATCAAAAGTGGATTGAATAAAACTTTAGCATATCTTACATCGTAGAGGTTTTCACGCGAGGATTAAGCCTTGAGCGATTCGAGCGATAATCCGACAATCAATGATTTGATGGAGAGCCTTCTCTTTCTTTGCACATCGTAGAGAAGATGAGTTTCCCTTGAATTCTTTTAATTCAATTGATACGTATATTGTTTGTAAAAAGAGAGACACTATATTCCTTTAAGTAGGTTAAAAACTTGCTCATCAAGAAATCTAACGGTTAGGATTATCACACTTAAGTTAGAGTAAAATCACAATCCTTGATTTAATTGGAAACTTCTAGTTTGACTACAACTAGTGTTTCACCATCTCTCTAAGTTAACAACTTGAACTATTTGACCTTGATCATGACGTGTGACTTAAGGGCCACATAAATCCGTGAAATCCAACAGTCTCCCACTTGGACCTTAAGACCAATTAGTGGATTTTTTTTTTTTTTGAAATATTTTAAAAATCAAGTCTAAATTGTTCCTTTAAGAAAACTTGACACGGTGCACTGATTTGAAAAATCTTAGAAAGATATATCCTTTCATCTCCATTCCAAGCATCATTAGTAACGATCATGAATGTACTAGTGTATTCAATATTGACACCAGGACAGTTTCATGGTCACAAAACTAATACTACTCGAAACTTCAATGTCCTTAATCTTTACGTGATTATTTTAAACAGTGAGACACGAGAGATATAGTACTCTTAAAACTTGGTATTGTACTCATTCTCATGCAGTCCTGTTTCATGCCACTGCATGTTACTCTGATGTAACGTTGCATCCCACTTTGTGACAAATCAGTCACCTTTTCATTAGAGTGAAGGAATTACAAATGTGGAGCCAACTCACGTTTAGCCCAAACAAACTTGAGTGTCGAACACTCCGGATTATTTTGTGACAATCGCCACTATACCTTGTGACAATCACCACCATATCTTATGACAAACGCCACCTTGTTATGATAATGATCCCATAACCTATAAATAATAATATGTAATAATATAATAATCTGAGCTCAAAATAAAAGTATGTATATAAATGTAGCGAAAAATTCATGATCCATAGCAGAAAAGAAACAATAATAACATGTCCAAATAAAAATAAATCCATAATTGAGTCAACAACTTAACAAGTCCCATTCGAGTCACGCGCTCCTTGAAAACCTTGGGTGGTAAACCCTTGGTGAGGGGATCTGTAATCATAAACTCCGTACTAGTGTAAGGAATCTCAATGATACTATCTCGAACGTTCTCATATACAACGAAATACTTGACGGTGAAATGCTTATTCTTTTGAGTAACCTTTCCGTGTTTCACAAACTTGATTACAACTTCATTGTCATAATAGATGATAAGTGGACGATGAATGGAATCAACAACATTTAGATCTCCTATAAAATTCTTCAACCATAATGCATAGAGAGTAGCCTCATAATAACCAATAATCTTGGCGTATATAGTCGAATCTGCTGTCAAAGTTTGTTTGACACTTCTTGTAATGACCCAAAAATTCTGAGAACCTTCTGACTGCTTTGGTATCCGTGCCTGACACGAAAATCCAGACAAATTTAAAATTTAAAAAATAAGAATATTAATACTAATACTTTTAATCTGTGAGCGTGCGAAGTGATAAATCACTTGCCACACGAATCCGAGATCCGATTTAGACCTGGGTAGAATGTCATCTGAATGTGTTGCGTGTCTGCGCTCAACACCGGAGTGAATGTTTAAGAAATGGAAATATCTGAGATATTTTCATTTGTAGCTTATAGGAGAAGGAAGGTCAGGAATACCTAATGCCTTTCTCCTTGCTTTGAAAATCTCTGCTTGCAAACCATTGCTAGAAACCCTCTGTGAAACCAAGCTCGAGAAGCCCTAGATTTCTGATCCGCTGATTAAGAGCGTAAGTGAATGTACGTGAGTACGTCAATCTGGTTGAGAGAGTAAAACGCATCTGTGAGTTAGCACGGAGTTGTACCTTTGGTTCGCCGGAGAGCTCAAACGACAAACTCTTCGATTTGAATCTGAAAACCCTTGTGGACCTAGGATGCCGTAAATCAAGGAACCACCATCAAAGAGGGGAGTTATTATGGGTTTTCTATAGTTTAGATGTCATTAAATATGTGTGTTTAGTGTGCTTGAATGATTCGTGGAGAATCATAAAGGTTGGAGATGAAATGGGTTTGAATTTAATGAACCCCATTAATGACAGCTTAACTGTCATGCCTGATTGATCAATTAAGAATTGATCGATCAATCTGTAATCCGATCGATCAAATTTGGGAGTTGATCGATCGAATTTTATCACTGGCCCTTATGAAACAGAAGGGTGAATTTCTTGAGAAGTTAGAGCCCGATGAGCTTGATCAATCAAACTGGTGGTTTGATCGATCGAATTTGGAACTAATCGATCAAATTTAGAAGTGATAGATCAGGTTTGAACTGATTGATCAATTAAGAATTGATCGATCAAACTGTGGTATTGATCAATCAAATCAGAAATTTGATCGATCAAATTTTATAAACACACTATGAAACAGGAGGTATGTTTTTATGAATTTCTGACCCGATCAATCAAACATGAGGATTGATTGATCAAATTGAGGATCCGATCTATCAATGATGAGATTGATCGATCAAAGTTCCTCTGTTTTAAAGTAGTTGAAATGCCGATTTTGATCGATCAATTATGGGAATTGATCGATTAACTTGAGAATTTGATCGATCAACCAAGGGGTTGATAGATCAGTTGTCCTTTGTTCAGACGTGTTAGGTGTGAGACATCCGATCGATCAATGATGAGATTGATTGATTAGATGTGAACCTGATCGAACAAATAGAGGGATTAATTGATCGAGTTTTCCCTGCTCTATCTGTCTTAGAGGAAGCCATCCGATCGATAAAATGAGGAATTGATTGATTAGATGTGAATCCGATCGACCAAATATGGAGATTGATCGATCGAGTTCCCCTGTCTCTGCTGTTTTGGTTTCAGGGTAATTTAAGGTTGGACTTTGTGCCAGTTACTGTTCTGACAACTCTGACACTTAGTATACTATGTTTATGGTATAGGAAGTGCCCGTGATGTTTTAAAAAGCTTTGGATTTGCTTAGAAAACCCTGATCTGAGGTAAGGGAAATTCAACTTAAATTGTATCTGATTTTGACTGCATGTTTTATGAGTATCGATATATGATTTCTATCTTTTAAAAAAGCATGTCTTGTATATGACGAAAGCTCTGCCATCTGCTTATGTCATCTATTTTTGCAATCTGATTCTGAGGTCTTATGTGTATTGATTTAAAGTTCCATCTGACGAATCCCCTTGACGTGACAGGATACCCACGACAGGCACGACGGGATATCCGTGCATCTGCTTTGGAAATTCCTCGGCACAATTGCGCTCCTTAGGTGAGGCATTGCTGTATTTTTTGTAATTGTTCATTGAACGACGATGATCGGGATTACCCGTCGACACACATCTGGCTACCACGTGCTATATTCACGAGAGTTATTTAAGTATATAGATCTTAAGTAAATAACTACTGTCTGCATGCATCTGATCACTTTGAAACTAAGTCCGTTCTTACCCTTTTGTATCTGCTCTGTTCATTAAAAGTTCTGCATTCCGATTATTCTGCATATCTGATTTTCTGTCTGCACTCTCTGACTTATTCATCTGCTCTGAGTTATATTCTACAAGCCATGCTTTACATTTTTAGATATAAATTTTTTGAGTTTCTTCTATTGAGCTTAGATGGCTAGCTCACTCCTGACTCTGTGTCATAGGTTCAGAGGCTAGAGTCCCCGGCATAGAGAGCCACCTGGACTACCAGTCAGAGACTGAGGCTGAGGATGAGGAGACTAATATCCAGGCCGACGAGTTTTACCCTTAGCCTGGGTATATTAGTCTTGTGTTTTGGTCCTGTACTTGTATGTTTTGGATTATCTGTGCGCCTAGTGGCCACCTTACTGTATATTTTTACTATAGATGTTATACTTGTATTTATATATATTCTATAGGAATCATTATTGGGAATCATTATTTTGTGTGACAGCTCGAATTTCTGTGCCTAGAAATCCATGCCATCAGGATCATACTCTGGATGATCCCCAGGACAAATCACGAAGTGTTCGCTCGTATAGCAGAAACCAAGCAGACACTGTCCAGCAGTGGTAGATCGAGTCATCACAAGGTATTTAAAATAGAAATAAGCAATAAAACAAACATGTATCTAAATATATAAAAATATATATTCCCAAAAAGGAACCAAGAAGAACCAATGGTGATGGACATCCATCACCCAAAACAATGATTCCTAATAATGGTTCCAAAAGAATGTATAGTAATACTATAAAAGGAAGAAAATATCTTACAGAAAGTAAATACAAAAGTGGCCACCAAGCGCACAATAATCCAAAGGCTTACACAAAATCCCAAAAATAGCAGACTCGTATACCCAGACTAAGGATAACAGTCGTCCGCCTGGACGTCAGTCTCCTCGTCCTCGGCTTTAGCCTCTAGATCAAGCTGGTAGTCAGGGTCACTCTCAGTACCAGGAACTCTAGTCTCAGAACCTAAAATATTAATGGAAACAGGGTGAGCTACATCATAGCTCAATAGAAGAATACCAACTAAAGTACGATGAATATCCAAGACATGATATTTCAAAGCAGGAAATCAAATCAGAATGTATAAACAGGCAAAATCAGAGTAAATACTGAGTTTGTAAACAAGAAACAACTGTGATGCAGATATATAATCAGTGACTTAAATTGTATTTGTTTTCTAACTTAAGAAACTCTCGTGAATATATAACACGGAGTAAACAGGAATTTACCGATAGGAAACCCCAACCAATCGTCGTTCACATGAATAATTTAAGATTGCAACAATGCCTAATATATGGAGTGCAATTGTGCCGAAGGATTACAAGCAGATGCACAAGTGTGCCAGGCCCGGATATACCGTCGGGTCGGTGGGAATCATCTGGTTAAATCATCAAATCACATATACGCATAGATCTCACAGATCAGATAGTAGAAATCAGGAGCATGTTTCAGAAACAAATCAGAAAACAGAAATCAGAGATAGCAGGAATTTATGATATGCTTACATGCTTGTTAAAAACAAAAATCAGGGCGTAGATATGAAATAAATATGAAATCATACTCAAAAGCAGTTTAGGTTAGTTTTCCCCTACCTCAGATTAGACCTCTTTCTAAGCAAATCCAAAGCTTTTCCAAAGCAATCGGAAAGTTCTTATCCACGGCTTCCACTCTTAGTCTACATCACACACATGATGATGTATAAAAATTGATCCTAATTATTAATAATGTTGACGTATTTAAGTATTTTCTCAAAACCGAGACGGAAATGGGTAATTTCGTGTTGACTTGAAACTGGATCCAACTTCCCACTTCATTTTTATCCTCAAAACATTTGATTAAAGATTTTGCTAATTCATATAAGAGTTATATCTCGTCTTACTCTTTCCAACACATCAAGAATCGCATCAATCGGAGTTCGGGACAAGGAGTTATGGCCAAAATACCGAAGCTATATCGATACTTAAGTCAAAACGTGCTAACTTAGAACTTGGTTAAACTTCTAGCTCAATTTTGATCATCAAAACAATTTATTCATTAGTTAGTTAATTCATAAAAGTTATAGATTTAGTTGTCCTCTTTCCAATTCCATGAGAATCACATCAATCGGAGTTTGGAGTAAAATGTTATGGCCAAAACACTAAAGCAGTGTCGGCACAGTCAAATTGATCGATCAACACATCATATTGATCGATCAATACCACATTGATCGATCAATTTCACCATTGATCGATCAACCATCACATTGATCGATCAATTTCACCATTGATCGATCAATCATCATATTGATCAATCAATTTCACCATTGATCGATCAATGCTGTCGGGAATGAACGTCCAGCAACCAAACTTGCTGTTTTTCCAATTGTATATATAATTTGATCGATCAATCACTCAAATTGATTGATCAATACCAAATTTGATCGATCAATCACCTAGATTGATCGATCAATACCCAATTTTGATCGATCAATCACCCCATTGATCGATCAAAAACCTTCAGAAATATACAGCCATACGGTTTTGTCATTTTTGATCTATTTTCATCCAAATCTTCTACGATCTTCATCGAATCACACACACATCCACACTAAACTAAAATAATGATTTATTCTATAATCTAAACCATTAAAATCAAATAAAAACTAACCTTTCTTCGATCAATTTTGCGCCTTTAAGG
This sequence comes from Chloranthus sessilifolius, assembly GCA_021018995.1. NCBI lineage: Eukaryota > Viridiplantae > Streptophyta > Magnoliopsida > Chloranthales > Chloranthaceae > Chloranthus > Chloranthus sessilifolius. The sequence continues at coordinate 58,671,120 of CM037590.1, read as the reverse complement.
ATCGTTGTCCAAAAGGGTTTCGAAATGAAACTTCCGGATCTCTACGGCGAATCCACAGAGATTGATCACAATGAACTCAAGATGACGTTGCTCATCCTTACTTGTCGATCTTAACCTATTCAACGCTTGGTTACCGATCGCGAGGTGGAACGCTTCTTGAAAAATGGGGTTTCTAAAGAAAAGGGGCTTGAACGGTCCAAATTTATAAACTGCAGAACACCATCGATACCGATGTCACGAGCCTTGCGACGAGTGCGGAGTTCTCTGCGCGATGGCGATCTCGCGATCGAAATCTCACGAGAAGGGGTTTGAAGGTTGACGGGAGCTCTCTCTCTCTCTCTCTAGCTTTCAAATTTGCAAGGCTAAACTTAGCCTTCAAGCAACCAAAAAAACCCAAAATATCTAAGATATTTCCAATCTAAGTCCTATCCCTTTAACTTAGGCTTGGCTTCGGTGTTGAGCGGCACACGGTGCGTCGGTGCACGGATTTCACACTAAAGGCCCAAACGCACATTTAAATCTTAATTCGTTCGTACAAAGTTATCCTAATATTATTTAAATATTTATTATTATATAAAAATCTATGATGACATCGGTTTTCATGTCGACCACACACACGAGGTAAGTCGAGTTCGGGTCTGATTTTACGGGTTATTACATTCTTCCCACCTTAAAGAATTTTCATCCTCGAAAATCGATATGTCAGTTTCAAAAATGTATGAGTATAATTCAATATGCCCAAAAATTAGGGTAATGACATTTACCTCTCTTCAAGGAATTTTCGCTTTCGAAACTGCAAAACACACCTAAACAGGTCTACTATCCACACAGGTTTAAACAAAGCAGTGATAATTATGTCACAAACTTTTATTGTATTATAGTAATAGATCAAGATAGAATAGCTAAGTTCTAAATTATTATTGCCAATAATATTATTATAAAATTTTAATTTATTTCAATTTCCGTGCCAGGCTCGCATATCAAAGCAGTCGAGTTATGTTTAGAATTTTAGGGTCATTACATTATCCCCCCCTTAGAAATTTTCGTCCCCGAAAATATCTAACAGACACTAACAGTTTGAACCCTAGCAAATGGGCACAGAACATCAAAATGAATATTTAGTTAAAGGGACATCAGATGCATCCCCCTCAAGTGCAATGTCAGGCTGTGCACCCTCCATCATCTGGTGTTTGCCCGTCAGGCACCCCCGCAACCGGAGTTGGTGGTACAATCCCCTCCTCAGGTAACCTCTTGACCAATAGATTATAGCTCTTGGTCCAGTCCTTGAGCTTGAAAACTTTAATGTTGTTGGTTAAGCGAGGCTATACTCCTCTCTCAATGCGATATACTGCTCGACCATTCTTGTTATCAATTGAGCATATGGCAGCACTTTCTTTGAAGCAGTCTTTTGTGCCTCAAACAACAAATCTCTGCCATTGATCTCGCGGGCTTGTGCAAAAATGGGTTTATGGCACTCTTGATAAAAGTATCAAGCATCCATAGTCTATCAGGGAGTTGGGCTCAGTAAGAACTTGACCTGAACTATACTGACCACAAGTCTATCATGGTATGGGACATCTTTGACATATGGTGGCAACAACAAGTCGCCACATACCGTGAAGAAGACTGTAAAGCGGCGGCGACATAGAATTGGTTAAATTGATAGTCAAAACCGTCAATTTTGGTGACCAATTGGTGATGGGTGCCACCCCGGCAAAGATGTTGATAAAAGAGCCTCACTATACGAGGACAAAAATGGACGTAAAATGACTCATGCAATGTTCTCAACCCTAGCTTAGCAATATAGTCGATCGCTCATTCCATTTCGAGCCAATCCTTGAATAGCTTAGAGTCAAAAGCACATTCAGGGAACAATGTTTTAAAAGCCCACCACTCTTTTGAAAGTTCTTATTGAATTAGTGGTGGCTGGGTTTTAAATGGGTGGCACATCTTGTTCGATTGGTGTTTACCACAATAGCCAAGCAAAATGCGATCCAATAAATCAAAGCAAGAAGTTCCGATAGCCGGAAATATCCCTTGAATGCAAAGGAATCAAACTCTCTCGAACGATTGAAGATCTTAATCGTGCGAGTGAAAAAATAAAAACCCATAATATAACTTACATCGATAAAATTGATCGATCAATGCTCAATTTGATCGATCAGACAGTCCTTTTTCACAGAACATAGTATAAACTAGTTTGATCGACCAACCTTCTTATTTGATCAATAAAATGCACAGTTGATCGATCAATTCACCATATTGATCGATCAATCATTATAGTCAAGCTGTTTCTTTAAACACACCTCATTAATTGAGGCATTACCCAGTCCCTATTTCACCACATATAGGGCATCAGTATATGCTATCTAGACAACTCCAACTGTATGGAATTGTAATTGCCACATACATAAAGTAATAATGAGTTAGAATTTAAAATTGCAAAAATTACCTCTCGCATTAGGTGAACAAATGTGGGTATTACTCACGAATTTTGGCTTCACGTTCTCAGTTTGCCTCTGTAGCTGAGTGATTTACTCGCGAATTCTATGGTTTAGGGTTTTATTCTCCATCCCATCTCATGATTTTCACACCATTGAAAACCAATAACTAAAAGATCATACGGCTAGAGTATCTTACCTTGGGTTGGCTGACTTCTCAGCCCACGAGCTCGACAAGCTCCAGGGTTCCAATGGTTTAACAATCTCCAAAACTAGTGGCGATCCTTGCTAGCTTCGACACAATCGCATGGCGTCCATGCTCCACATTCACGAGCAATAACGCCCTCACCAAATCTCCTTCTCTTTCTTCTTAAATTCCACAGCTCAACATAATTGCAAGAGTTAAAGCAAAAGGAATAATCTCCATTCTTAGCCAAGCCTTTAAACTTCTAACCGCTAGTATGTAAACAATACACACCCCACATAGGTGTGCAAGATCACATCACTGGTTCACACCGTACACACATGTGCACCGTACACCCATACGTAATCTAACGCACCTCATTACATTTGACTTCCACATAGCTGAACTAGTGACTAGACGAGCACGTCTCCCTAAGTAGCAACGTGTGGGTAAAGAAGACACATCAAGAGTCCTTCCACCATCCACACTTACGCACATCTATAATCCGCAGATTGGCCATCTACCTCCAGGAAGCCATACAACTTAGAAGTCCCCATCATAATTTCTACGTCCTCCAAATTACGGTTATCATAATCTCCCCATTTGGAAGGAATTTCATCCTCAAAAATACCCTAAAGATATCTCGAGTAAAACTCAATTGTTCATAGCGTCAATACACGTGCGCAGAGATATTATGCGTGAAATAGTCACAACCATACAGTCGCCACTCATATATGCGCAACCCCTCTCTCTGAGTCTGCACATTCACAATGGACTCACACGCATCTAGAGTCGAAATAGTTTCCCCCAAAATCAGTGTATTCACACGACCCCTATAGGTGAAATTGTCAGGTTAATGTACTAGTCGCTAAACTCATCCCAAATCTACTGAAAAAGTGTGACAGTCTTCTCATTCACCGGGTAGCTCATATCACACCTCCATAAGTAATTATATACAGTATTATGTCACCATCACGTTAACCATTAGTCAAAAGAAAACGACCATAATGCCCGCAAAATTTATACATAGGCAAAAACTAGCTGTTGGGATTTTTATTAAGGATGCCCCCCTTATTTACTTGACTGGTATTCATTCCACAAAGAATTGTATATTGATCGTGAGATTAAGACTACTTAACTAGAATGTATCTATAAATAAGATCAATCAAACCTTGAAGGACATATAATGTGTTGTCCATTCAACAGATCTTCACTTCAATGATGTTAATCATTAGGGATCATATATCATTTCCATTGTGTTAATCACAGTGACCCCTTACGATTGTAAAAATACTCATGGAGTACAGTGGACCAATTTTGAAACATACTATTCATCCAAAAAATTCGATTCACCACATTGATGCTATCGTTATCAGAATAAATCAACTCATGAGTCGGAATAGGTCTCATCTGTCTACGAACAAATGTTCAAACTCACCCACTTTCTGATACGCAATGGTGGTAAGAGATATCACCAAAATGATATAAAGCCATCACCAAGATGAGATAAAGCCATCACCAACATGAGGTACAACCATCACCAAAATGAGATAAAGCCATTATCAAAATGAGGTAAAGCCATCAGCAAAATGAGATAAAACCATCGCCAACATGAGATAAAGCCATCAGCAAAATGAGATAAAGCTATCACCAATATGAGAACCTCTAAAATCTACCACAACGATCGTAAAATCTTCAAACTTTATGCCCTTAACCAATCTTATGATACGCGAATAGAATTCCGATCATACAGGAAGGGCAAAAGAGTGTGACACATCTAGCCTTTCAAATCAAGGAGCTGATTGCAAATGATTACTCTCAATGTCATACATAAATACTTAGGCATGATTAATTGACTCTTCATGTGCACAACTCTCAACACACTCCCTATACTAACTAAATCTTCATATATTCCTTGAAAATCTATAGTCATTCATCATGGCTTAGGTGAAAACAGCAGAATCCACCATAGTAACATCCAATTCTGCTCTCTCATGATATCCGTAATTAAATTTTTTTCCTATCCTCTATCAGTTACCGACATGATTGTCTTAGACTTTTCCAATTCTCAAAAAACTTTCAGAGTAAACTACAACGATTAACAATCGAACTCATGTTTAGAAGGAACGTATTTAAATACACCATAATCATGACTCATTAGTTAGGAAGAAGAATGTTAGGATTAAGTCTGCTAATTCAGCTTCATTTCTCATAAGTATTAAGAAAATTTCAAATTCACTAAACAATTGTCCTTTAAAATTTTTATTGTAACTGTCAAGATTTATTAAGTCTGCCAATATAACTATCACTTACGTAGTTAATCTTCTGAATTTAGAATTCTTTTATATCATGCAAGTGATTTAAGTTGATACACAAGCGATAATGTTATGATATTCCGCACGTGTCAAAACCAACAAAATTCCTAAATCATCTGAACATTAAAACAAAATCTTGACAATTGATATTGAACTTAATTATACCTTGGGCATCTTGAGTCGCAGGAAGAATCGGCTTGGAAGTAGACGTCGAGGTCTCCTATTTCTGTCGCTTATCTGGCAGTTCTTGACTCGGTGTCCTTGCTCACCACATCTAAAACAAGCACCCGAGAGAAGCCTACAAGCCTCCATTCTATGAGATTTCCCACACCACGCACATATTACAAATGGTGTAGATGAGGAGACAGGTAAGGCCTGCCGTGCCGGAGTAACTCTAGTTGTCGCCGGATGTAAAGAGCAAGAACTACCTTGAGTGGTTGTCGAGGCCATCGCTTCCTTTTTTAAAGCAGGACAATGTCTTATCAAGTGTCCCATTCGTCCACACCTAAAACAAGCCCCAGTAGATCTTCTGCAGTCTCTCGCTAGGTATCGCCTGTCACACCTAGAACATGATTCATTTAATGTCGATGGAGAGGTGTGAGTCGTCCTTCTCAACATTGCCGTAAGTAATGCAGCCTGCTGAGTCATAGTGCTAATCATCGCTTCAAGCAACTGCCTATTCGGCTCACCTCCTCCAGTGTGTACAATCTTAGCCTTCTTTCGTGGTGCCATTTCGATCTGTTAATATGACACAAAATTCCCATCAATAATTGTCATAGTCACAATGGCCCAAAGTTCCAACATCTTAAAACATATTTTATTTAATTGTCGTACATTTATCAAATCATCCAATAATTCTCTTAAAAGTGATTATAAGATCCACAATTTAAGTCTTAAATCGAATCCTAAGTTCTAAATCTCCAGCCATAGCTGCGAGTTCCCTATAGAAGCTAAAACCAAAACTCCACTAACTTTGCTAAAGTCCTAATTGGGTCATAGAAAACTCACTTCCCAACCATACCTACATTCATAGCCTAGTCTGAAGTCCTAACACGACCTAAAGCCTGGGCTCTGATACCAACTGTGACAGCCTGAATTTCTGTGCCTAGAAATTCGTGCCATCAGGATCATACTCTGGATGATCCCCAGGACAAATCACGAAGTGTCTGCTCGTATAGCAGAAACCAAGCAGACACTGTCCAGTAGTGGTAGATCGAGTCATCACAAGGTATTTAAAATAGAAAGAAGCAATAAAACAAACATGTATCTAAATATATAAAAATATACATTCCCAAAAAGGAACCAAGAAGAACCAATGGTGATGGACATCCATCACCCAAAACAATAGTTCCTAATAATGGTTCCAAAAGAATGTATAGTAATACTATAAAAGGAAGAAAATATCTTACAGAAAGTAAATACAAAAGTGGCTACCAGGTGCACATTAATCCAAAGGTTTACACAAAATCCCAAAAATAGCAGACTCGTATACCCAGACTAAGGATAACAGTCGTCCGCCTAGACGTCAGTCTCCTTGTCCTCGGCCTCAGCCTCTAGATCAGGCTGGTAGTCAGGGTCACTCTCAGTCCTTCCTCAGCCAGCTCGCGAGTGGATCTAATTTCAACCCATCACTCAATCGATCGGGGATAGTCGAACTAATGCAGCTGGCTGCAGTTTGTTTATCAATTTTTAATGCTGCTAACTGAACTTTTAATGCTGCTAACTCTGCTTTACGGCTTAAAGCGTCTACGACTTGGTTGGTCCTACTGGGCTTATACACCAAGTCTATATCGAACTCGGCTAAGAAATCCTGCCAACGGGCCTGTTTCAGCGACAATTTCTTTTGTGTCTGAAAGTAGCTGGTCGCCATATTATCTGTCAACACTAGAAACTTTGACCCAAGTAGGTAGTGCCTCGACGTCCTTAGACAATGTACTATCGCCGTCATTTCCTTTTGCATTAATACTCCTCCTATCACATAGTCAGAGGCATTCGTGTGTACCTCAAATAGCTTGGAGTGATCAGGTAGCTTCAGCACGGGGTCACTCATGACCACCACTTTTAAATTCTCAAATGCCCTCTGGCACTTTCCCCACCACTGCCACGATCGATCCTTCTTCAACAGGTCAGTCAGTGGTGCTGTACGGTGTGAATAACCGTGGATGAACCTTCTGTAATAGTTGACAAGACTCAAAAATGACGGCAACTCGGTCAAGCCTTCTGACAGTCTCCAGTCTTGGATTGCACAAACTTTCTCAAGGTCCATGCTAATATTTCCTCCCCGATTATTGTGTCCTAAAAATATAATCTACTCTTGTGCAAATGAACACTTCTCCTTATTGACATAGAGCTAATTTTCTTGTAGTATCTTGAAGATGGTTTGGAGGTGGTTGAGATGTTCTTCCAATGTGTTGCTATACACAACGATATCGTCTAAGTACACCACCATGAACTTGTCGAGGTAGGCATGAAACAGCTCATTCATCAGGGTGCAGAAGGTGGCTGGGGCATTAGTCAATCCAAAGGGTATCACTAGAAACTCAAAGGCTCCGTACCTGGTCACACAGGTAGTCTTACTTTTGTCTCCCTCGGCGACTCGCACCTGGTAATAGCCAGATCTCAAGTCTAGCTTGGTAAAGTAGTTCACACTGCTCAACTGATCAAACAAATCTACAATCAATGATACTAGATACTTATTCTTGACAGTGACCTTTTTCAACGCTCTGTAGTGGATGCATAATCGAAGGCTACCGTCACATTTCTTCTGAAATAGAACTGGGGTGCCAAATGGAGCTTTAGACGATCGAATAAACCTTGTCCCCAATAAGGGAGCTTTAGCAGATGACCGCTTTTGATTTCAATTCGATTCGGTGATCCACTGATCTCCTTAGTGGCAATACTTTAGGCAATTCTGGCGGTATGATATCTTAGAATTATTTGAGCATTCTTGACACACACACATTCTGGCATAATCTCTGTCAGCCCTGGTGCTTTCTCTTCTAGCAGTGTAGCAAGAAAGGTGGGCTCCCCTCTTCTTAGTCCCTTCTTTAATTGAAGTGCTGAGATAAACCCATCATTGTCCACTTCTTTATCTTTCTGAATGACGAGGATCATGTAAGGGGTCTCTTCTCCGAACATGAACACTGACCAGAGGTATGGCATGGACACTGCTTTATCCTGGTGTAGGAGTTCTAACGCAAGGATAATCTTAAAATCATCCATCTGTACTGCCATAAAGTTCGCTGCTCCACTCCACGACCCTATTTATACAGGTACCCCCTTTGCTACTCCCGCTATGGGGCACGCTTCCGAGTTCACAGCCTTTATACGGCTGGAGCCTTGCACCAATTTCAACCCTAGGCGACGTGTTTCTTTCTCAGCAATGAAGTTATGCGTTGCCCCCGTGTCCACCATAGCACGAGTACTTTTCCCGATAATGCGCACCTCTATGTACATCAGCCCCTTGGGCGCGACAGTCTTTCCCTTCTCTACTTGACCTTTAAAGGCATTCAGCAACCTGAGTGCCCCCATTCTTGGTTCATCGACGGTAGGAGGTGGAGCACTGGCGGATCCCTGTAGGGCATTCAAAGACTGTTTTTGTGGGCAAGTTTTCACTCGATAAGGCCCTCGGCATAGAAAGCAACCCGACTTAGGTGCAAAATTCGCTGACTCGGCAGACTTGACATGAGACTCTTTCTTGTGCGACTTCTTTTCATGCGTGCCGCTTTACTTTTCTTATTAGCTTTTGTCAGATTCTTCGAACCACTCTTGTTCTCATGCGGCCTCTTCTTATTTTGATCTAATGGCCCATAGTCAGTTAATCGTTCCACAGCAGCCTGCGCAGCTACTAAGTCTAGTAGTGCTCTTCTGTTTAATTCAGTTTGTGCCCAGGGCTTGAGGTCTTTAATGAAGTAGAATAATTTATCCTTTTCGAATATTTCCTTGATGTCCAACATCAAAGCTTAGAATTGCCTCACGTATTCTCTCACTGTGCCCCTATGTTGCAGCTTTTGTAGTTTACGTCGGGCGATAAAGTCGACATTTTTGGGTAAGAACTGAGCTTTTAATTCTTTCTTCAAATCCTCTCACGTATCTTCCACACATCGTCCATCTTGAATCTCTGTGTAGCATGTACGCCACCACAGTTTAGCGTCTCCCTCACAATACATGGTCGTGGTGACCACTTTCATGGCTTTGGTGGCAGGTGGAACGAGACGGAAGTATTGCTCAATGTCTCATAAGAAATTCTCTAACTCCTTAGCATCATGAGCACCACCGTAGCACCGGGGCTCAGGTATCTTGACCTTTTGTTGGGGAGTTTTTGGCTATTGAGTAGTCCCAGAACTAATCGCCCTCATCAAGACGTTCATCTTTGTGGTCAGGTCATCGATCTGTAAACGAAGGGCTTCGACGATGCCCTTCGTGTCCTCGGCGAGGATCTCCACGTTCTCTGCTAACGTGGCATGGTTCACTTCCTGCTTATTTACAAGCGCAACCACAGACTCTATCTGTTCCGTTCGAGCTTCCAGATCATCCAACCATTCCCTTGTGTGCCTTCGCGTAGCACCACTGCTTATCCCAGTGTCGGCCATCTTTAGGCTTTGATACCAAATGTCACAGTTACTCTTTGTGACGTAATCTTTTGTGCGGTAACTAGCTTTTCTCGAACTAGATTAGCCTACTCGTGTTTCCAACTTGTACGATAACGCATTAGGTTAGAAACTATGCGAATTCTCGAATGCAATTGATATAGCTATACGCAGGGACATTTTTAGGGGCAGCCCCACTTAAGAGTTTAGGTCCGAACCGTGGATGGTGGTCGTGGACCACCAACATGATGGCTTCAGCGCACGACGTGGCAAGAGTGACCCAACACCTATGCGAGGCCCGGATGTACGAACTCAAACCCACAAGGCTATCGTACGCATTCCATAGGGGATCACTTAAGCCAGCAACACGTCACGTGATTGTTAGATCCTTTTCCCATATATATGGTTTAAATATCAATAGTGCCAAAATGGGGGGAGGATCTCAAACCCCTTAGTTTGACATACCGCAACGCCTTGCACTGCTAACCCAGCTTGCTCATGTCGCGACCGCATCGTGTGGCCTGTTGGCACTGCATCACGACCTAAACTGCCACCATGTCGCGTGCCCTCTTGGCCCATGACCGAAGATCTTGGAGTACCAATGGCGAAGCCCTCATGGCTTGGTGATGCGCTGACGATGCCCCAACTTCAATCCACCAATGCCTGACGCACTAGTGGCATAAGTGACCCTGCGGCTGACTCGGATGGCCATGCCGCGAGCCCACGTCACAATATGCCATCACTGCAACAGATGCTCTGACATCAAATGATGTCATTCAAGGTATCATTGTGCTTTGAGAATTAAATTATGTTATTAATTTCTTATATGATAGAATGTGTTGGTAAATGTTAGTACATCAAAATTTTAATAAATACCGTGTATTAGATTACATGCATGACCGTGTATGTTTGATATATAAATTAAGGTACTCTTCCTATACGTTAAGAGCAAGATATATGTGAGAATGGAGCGAGAGTACTGATTTACCCTGGATCTATGCATTCTTTCATTACGCCAATGTTCTTAGCACGTATAAGGATTATGCCGGAGAAGTTAGATTTTGTTTTGACAGTAACGATTCCTACGGGTAATTCAGTGAGAACAGATACAGTAAACAAGGCAGTGGTCATTAGAGTTAAAAGGGAGGAAACTCGAGCAGACCTGATATTGTTGAATATGGTAGGCTTAGATGTGATCTTGAGAATGAACCGGCTATTCGCTTACCATGCTAGCATAGATTGCCTACAGAAAATCGTAGTCTTCCGCCCTCCCAAGAGGAAGTCATTTAGATTTTTTTGGGTGAAGTCTAAGGTAGCACCGTTTATATAAGCTATTCGGACTAAGAAGATGATGAAGAATGGGTGCAGTGGCTATATGGCTTTTCTGCAAGAGCAACGAGAAGAGAAGAATGTTATTTCTGACATTCAAGTTGCTTGCGAGTACCCTGATGTGTTTCTTGAGGATTTACTAGGACTACTACCAACTCGGGAGATTGAATTTACCATTAATCTAGTTCCGGGTGCTGAGCCATTATCTAAAGTTCCATATCGTATGGCTACTATAGAGTTGAAAGAATTGAAAGAGCAGCTACAGGAATTACTTGACAAGGGGTTTATTCGATCTAGTGTGCCTCCTTAGGGAGCATCAGTACTATTTATCAAGAAGGACGGTTCGATGCGGCTGTGCAGCAGCCATCAGTTGAATAAGTTGACAATTAAAAATCGTTACCCGCTCCCAAGAATAGATGATCTTTTGATCAGTTACAAGGAGCGAGGTTCTTTTCGAAGATTGACTTACGATCGGGTTATCATCAGCTAAGAATGAAAGAAGAGAATATTTAGAAGATGATGTTCAGAACCAGATATGTGCACTATGAATTTTTGGTTATTGCATTTGGGTTGACGAACGCATCGACGTCTTTTATGAATCTAATGAACCGAGTGTCTAAACCACACTTGGATAAATTCGTGGTCGTTTTTGTAGATGACATTCTCATCTATTCAAGGACAAAGGAAGAGCATGAACGACATCTGCACATGGCTCTACAAACTCTCAGAGATCACAAACTATATGCAAAGCTTAGTAAATGTGAGTTTGGGCTTGACCAAGTTAGTTTCTTAGGTCATGTTGTCTCGGAGAAGGGTATAATGGTTGATCTGACTAAGATTGAAGCTGTAGTGAATTAGGAGCAACCGAGAATGGTAACTAAAGTTCGTAGTTTCCTTGGCTTGGCAGGATACTATAGACGATTTGTAGAAGGTTTCTCTAAACTTTCAAGTCTGCTTACTCAGCTCACAAAGAAAAATGCTAAGTTTGATTTGACGGATCAATATGAGAAGAGTTTTCAAGAACTCAAGACGCATTTGACTACAGCACTAGTGCTAGCTATACCTTATGGTAGAGGAGGGTTTGCTATATATAGTGACACTTCTTACAGTGGTTTGGGTTGTATCCTCAACTAACACAAGAAAATTATCGCGTACAGCTATATAGCTTAAGGAACACGAGAAGAACTATCCGACTCATGATTTGGAGCTAGCAGCGGTGATTTTTGCCTTAAAAATTTGGAGGCACTACTTATACAGTGAGACGTTTGATATCTTCACTGACCACAAGAGCCTCAAATATCTTTTCACCTAGAAAGACTTAAACATGCGATAGCTTAGATGGATGGAGTTCTTAAAGGATTACGACTGTTCTATCCAGTATCACCCTAGGAAGGCCAATGTTGTGGCGGATGCTTTGAGCAAAAAATCTTCGGTTCAGTTATCACATCTTATCACCAGAATACAAAAGTGGCACCTACTACTTAAGGACCTGGCCTTATGTGATACACAGTTTGATGTTAGAGGTTCAGGAGTACTGATGGTTACTATTGTGATACGACCCACATTATTTGGCAGTATACGTAAGCTCCAGATGATTGATGATGAGCTTATGGCCATTAGAAAGGATGTGATCAACGCGATCAGAGCGGACTTCGATGTTTGGTCTGTCAGCAAGTGAAAGTAGACTATCAGAATCCTACAAGGTTATTACAACCATTACCAATGCCTGAATCGAAATGGGAAGCCATTTCTATAGATTTCATATTGGGGTTACTGAGGACATTGAGAAAGCACAATGCCATCTGGGTTATTGTGGATAGACTAAGTTTGCACACTTTCTGCCATACCGTACTACGTATACTGCCAGTAAGCTTGCAGAGCTGTATATGAAAGAGATAGTCAGACTTCATGATATACCGGTCAGTATTGTGTGTCATCGAGATCCACTTTATACATCACAGTTCTGGCAGAGATTTCTGGAAGGCATGGGCTCTAGACTTGACTTCAGTTCAGTATTTCATCCGCAGACAGATGGGTAGACTGAGAGAGTGAACCAGATCATAGAGGATATGTTACGCACATGCATGTTAGACTTTCACGGGTCATGGGATTAACATTTGCCTCTGATTGAATTCGCATATAATAACAGTTATCAATCTAGTATTGGCATGGCTCCCTATGAAGCTTTATACGGACGACGATGCAAGTCTTCATTGAATTGGGAGGAAGTCGGTGAGAAACTTATTTTGGGACCTGATATCATGGATAGTGTGACCGAGACGGTTCGGTTGATTCGCGAGAGATTAAGAGTTGCTCAAAGTCGCCAGAAAAGTTATGCCGATCTTCATCGAACACAAGTCGAGTTTGAGGTATACTTAATTGTTTTCAATGCTTTACGTTACTTATCTGCTCAAATTGTATTGGGCTAACACCTATTTTCAGGTCGGAGTCAAAGTCTTTGTCAAGATCTCACTGACCAAGGGCGTGATGCGTTTAGAGAAACGTGGGAAGTTGAGTCCACATTTTATATTGGACCTTTTGAAGTATTTGGACGAGTTGGAGAAGTCGCATATCGGATTGCTCTGCCCCCACAGTTGGCAGGCATGCATACTATATTTTACATTTCTATGTTAAAGAGATACGTGAAGGATCCAACACACGTCCTGAACTTTCAATCGATTGAACTTTAAGAGGATTTGACGTTGGTAGAGGAACCTATGCAGATTTTGGACCGTAAGGAGCAGGTTTTACGGACTAAGATGATCCCACTTGTGCTCGTAAAGTGGGGGAATCACTCTTCTGCAGAGGCTACCTGGGACCGCGAAGCCGAAATTCGCGAGTAGTACTCGCATTTGTTTGACTGATATGCGAGGTACTTTGATATTCAATTTATTTTGATATTATACTGCGTATCTGTTGAATATTTAGAGCATGTGTTAGATTAGTATACAGTGTTTACTATGACACTAAGGCTAGACAATTTAAACCGTTAGATTGAGATGAGCTTACGTGTCTTTTAAACCTAAATTCTGCAACACAGCTTTGCTGTCAAATTCTATTGATCAAAGTGGTAATTTGATCGATCAAGCTTGTATCTGATCGATCAACCTGACTAGTTGATCGATCAAGCATACTTCTTATTTACAGACCTATTCGATCAATCAAATTGGATATTTGATCGATCAACTTTGGAATCAGATCGACCAACATGACTAGTTGATCGATCAATTGTGTAATCAAATTAGACCAATTCGATCGATCAAATTAGGTAATTGATCGATCAAACATGTACTCGATTGATAAAAATTGGGAAGTTGATCGATCAACCAGTGTTGATTTATGCGCTACTTTTAACATATCTGATCGATCAATTGAGCAAATTGATCGATCAAACTATGAGTTCGATCAATCAACCTTTCACAGTTTGATCGATCAATCTGTCGGGTTAGGGCTTTTTAAAGTTTTAAATTTGATCGATCAATTGAGCATTGATCGATCGAATCTGTCAACTTAAGTGGCGTTGGGTTTTGAATAGGCTCATTTGAACGATCAAAAGGAGAGCATTGAGCGAGAGAACTTGGTCTTCCTTGCGTTTGAACTTGATTTTCGGCAACTCACGGCTACCGGAGCTCCACATTCTTGGTTCCTTGAATCGGTTTTCGGATCCCTAGCACGGTAAACACTAACATTTTTAATTTCTTTGGGGTTTTTCTTGTGTTTTTCTCATTTGTAAACCATGGGACCGCGTATGAAGAATACTTCGCGCAAGGTTCCTACGTCGCGGGCTCGTATACCCACCCCGCACGTTGAACCGGCTGTACAACCCATTGTGCAACCCATAGAACCACCACAACCACCTGTGCCACCCGTTAACCCGCCCCAACCGCCACTTCTCGAACGTGAGTTGCCAAAATATTTTTGGAATGCCAAAAGCTTTTTGGCCGAGCAAGAGTTTACCCCAACTCTTTTTGACGATCATCCCGAGATGGCTTGGGCGATCGGGTATGTTGGGAAACTAGGGCTTAAGCCCATGTTAAAAACCTTCCATGACTACTATTGCTCAAGCATAGTACGCCTCTTTTACCAACACCTTCGACGAGGTGGTAGCTGCCATCAAATGGTTACCACGATCGATGGGTTGGAATATTGTTTCAACCAATTCCACGTCGCCGCCGCCATGCAATGCCCATCCGGGTATGTGGAGACGTGTGGTTTGGCGGCTCCTTATATCAAGGAGGTGCCCTTTAAGGATGTCATCGTTAAGATGACCCATGGTTTGCATGGATCGGGCCAGTTAATCAAGAGGGCCTAGTTACCCGACAACCTGTGGATGTTTGACACCTATGTCAAGTGTGTCATTTACCCATTTTTACATCGGTTGGAGAGTATGGGCATCGTACAACAATTTCTCTTCTCCGCCTTTGTAATATCCTTGATATTTTCGGCATATTTTCGTTTACCTCGGTAAGCGTGCCCGGAAAATACTGTAGAATATTTTTGGACTTTTGGTAAGCTAAGGCTTTGGTAAGACTAATGGCAAAAGGAAATTGTCGGAAGATGTGTGTAAGTCATGTAACCAATGACTTACACAATAAGGTTGGTGTTTGTGTTTAGTACCGGATAGGTTTTCAACTCTTGTGGATAAGTTAAAAGTATAAAAATCTAGATATTTTTATTACTAGCTTTTGGTTATAAGAGAGAGTGAAAGAGAAGTTTCACTTCTCTCACTCGTTAGAAATTTAAGCTCTAAGGCTTTGCCTCATTTGATCCTTGATCTAGAGAGTTTGAGAATTCCTCTCCCCATCTCAACCAATAGTTAGCCTTGTATTTGTTTTCGGATCAGTTTGAACTATTGAAAGAGAAGAGAGATGTGGAGAGTGAGCAGTTCTATATAATTTTGTTGTGGCTGAGGCAGTGACAACCTCATTTGAATGATGAACTGTTTTGGAGATTTAAGCCGTTGAACTTCGAAGATTGGTTCCGGTGTGTGCTTTGGTACAACGGAGGCAACGGCTTAAACTACAAGAGGTCATCCTTTTGTCTTTTGGATTCGATTTATGTTTAGAATGGTGTTTTATTTTTGGATAAGAAGGCATTGGTGGAAAAATGAGGAAAAGAATCCGAGCATGTTAAAAGTTACAGCCAAAGTACCTGAGAAAATCGACCATCGATTTCCAAAATCGACTGTCGAAATTGGAAATCGACTGTCGATTTGGAAATCGACGAATAAAATGAATTTTAAATTATAACGAGTTACGAAATTGATTTAAAATCGACCATCAATTTCAAATTCATTCATCGAATTAGAAATCGATGGGCTTTTAAATTAAATTTTGATTGGATTTTTTGTTTTATAAGCCTTTGGATTAAATTTTGGGTTGTATATTAACACTTAGGGTGTTAATATATGTAGGTTTTGGTCAAATTGGGAGTCCTTGGAGAGGATTGCTTAGACATGCCTTTGATTTTGCTTGGTTAAGGTAGGGGAACCTTGTATTTAATTTGCATCAAATTATAAGTATAAATTGTTGACTATTTCAATTAAGGGTAAATTTTAAAGTTACATTTTGCACAAGATAAATAAAACTCTCACATGGCTCAATTTGAAAAATTTGTGAACCTTGCTATAGCTAGGAACCATTGGAATCCGAACATCAGAACCTCAGTTAAATTTGAATCAGAGCCTCAGTTAACTTTTGAATCAGAACTTCGAATCAGAACTTTGAAAATCAGTATAAGATATGAATAATAAGCTTGGATACGTGTTAGCATTTGCATTTGATTTTTCGTTCATATATACGATGCCTAGATTCCACCAACCGTGTTGACGGTAAAACTTTGCGCAAGTTTCCCTCATAGCGTAGGGGCTTGTTGCATTTTCGAAATGGGTTCATGAGCAGCGATGGTCATAGGGTCTTCCCATCGGTCACGTAGTCTCGCTCTCATGCTATAGGAAATTTGGGAGATAAAATTAAGTTATAAATTTAAGACAAGAAGCATGCTAAATCAGAACATTTGAACACTTTAGATTTGTTATCAGTTTTGACTCAGGATTAGAACTGGAGATTTAATTTGAAAAGCATCATTGAAAAATAAAATCATATTTGATCCGATTCCGTCTTTTGAAAACCTTTACTTATAAAAATGCAAATAGATCTGTTTTCCCCTATTGAGCTTGGCTGTTAGCTCACCCTCGACTATACGTCACGCAGTCTTTGAGGTGACCTTGGGTCAGAGGATCTGGAGGACTCCGATTATATTCCCGAGGAGGATTTGGATATACCAGCTGAGGAGTTCTTCCCGTGATCCTAGATTTTCTATTTTTGGTATTGTCTGGATATTATTTTGGATGATGAGCCTTAGGCTATTATTTTTGATCTTTTGATATCACTCGAGGAACCATCATCGTGAACCATTAGTTTAGGTGTTGGATTGGCCATCACCGGTGGTTCCTTTTGGTTCCTCATCGTGATAGATTTGTTATTACAAGCTTTTGAATTATGAATTATCTCTGCTTTGCCTCTGCTTTAGACCTTTGTTTATGTTGCCGGCTTCTGTTTGTTACGGCTTATTGAGAAATCAATAAGTTGATGAACCGGCCTTTCCTATACCTTAGGGATTGGAAAAGTCGGGTCGTCACAGCCTTTGAGATCCAATGGTTCTCCGTCACCGATGTTGTCATTGATGGCATGCTTGATGCCTTCAATCGGTTGACAAGGAAGGCCAAGCCTAAGGGAGAGATGCCTTACGCTCGTTTGATCACGTGCATGGTAGAGCAATATAACTCTGTGCGTGAGGCATACAACATGGCTCCTGGAGAGCCAAGAAGAAATGACAACGTCAAGATCTTTCTGCTGAAGGATTGGACCAAAAGCTATAATCTTTTGGTCAAGCGTTTGTCGGATGAGGAGGTTCCTCCAGTGGAGGCGGGATCAGAGGCTACTGAGAGAGCTCCTGATGCAGGGGAGGCACAGCCTGACCGTCCGCCTCAGCCCCAGGCACCTACTAGACCTACCCCCATTCCTTCGCGTCAGCTTGCACGAGCATCTACTTCACGCAGACCCGAGCCTTCCACCCTTACTCTCGAAACCCTACTCGCCGTGATGAACGAAAAAATAAGAGAATTTATGAGTGGCTGAACAAGATGGAGGAGTTCCATTGTCAGGTGCATTGGCGATTGGATTATCATGAGGGGATGCTCGAGCTATTGATGCAGCACTCCTACACGACTACTACCACTCCCATGCTGGGACATGCTCGTCTACACACCGTGGATCCGTGTGACTATCCTACAGAGCCAGCCAGACCGAGCCGACCAGATGTACCTTCGTAGCCAGGTTCATCATCAGCTCCACCGACAGGTAATTACTATGCTATTATGTGTTCTTTTTAATAATTATATCCGTATATCTATTATTCTATTTTCCATATAATTTCTGTTCTGCATGCATGCTTGTTCCTGAATGATTTATGATTTGCTTGCTCTGTAAGCTATATTCGATCACGGTTTGCTTAGTTTAGTATTGTACGCTATATTCGACTACTTGTTTCTGCATTGTTCTGCACGTTAGGATTAGGGTACACCATAGACCTGTCTAAGACTCCCTGATATTTTCGAGGATGAAAATTCCTAAGGGGGGGAGAATGTAATGACCAAAAAATTCCGAGAACCTTCTGACTGCTTTGGTATCCGTGCTCGACGCGGAAGTTAAGACAAATTTAAAATTTTAAAAATAAAAATATTAATACTAATACTTTTAATCTGTGAGCGTGCGAAGTGATAAATAACTTGCCACACGAATCCGAGATTCGATTTAGACCTGGGTAGAATGTCATCTAAATGTGTTGTGTGTGTGTGCTCAACGCCGGAGTGAATGTTCAAGAAATGGAAATATCTGAGATATTTCCATTTGCAACTTATAGGAGAAGGAAGGTCAGGAATACCTAATACCTTTCTCCTTGCTTTAAAAACCCCTGCTTGCAAACCATTGCTAGAAATCCTTTGTGAAACCAAGCTCGAGAAGCCCTAGATTTTTGATCCGCTGATTAAGAGCGTAAGTGAATGTACGTGAGTACGTCAATCTGGTTGAGAGAGTAAAACGCATCTGTGAGTTAGCACGGAGTTGTACCTTTGGTTCGCCGGAGAGCTCAAACGACAAACTCTTCGATTTGAATCTGAAAACCCTTGTGGACCTAGGATGCCGTAAATCAAGGAACCACCATCAAAGAGGGGAGTTATTATGGGTTTTCTATAGTTTAGATGTCATTAAATATGTGTGTTTAGTGTGCTTGAATGATTCGTGGAGAATCATAAAGGTTGGAGATGAAATGGGTTTGAATTTAATGAACCCCATTAATGACAGCTTAACTGTCATGCCTGATTGATCAATTAAGAATTGATCGATCAATCTGTAATCCGATCGATCAAATTTGGGAGTTGATCGATCAAATTTTATCACTGGCCCTTATGAAACAGAAGGGTGAATTTCTTGAGAAGTTAGAGCCCGATGAGCTTGATCAATCAAACTGGTGGTTTGATCGATCGAATTTGGAACTAATCGATCAAATTTAGAAGTGATAGATCAGGTTTGAACTGATTGATCAATTAAGAATTGATCGATCAAACTGTGGTATTGATCAATCAAATCAGAAATTTGATCGATCAAATTTTATAAACACACTATGAAACAGGAGGTATGTTTTTATGAATTTCTGACCCGATCAATCAAACATGAGGATTGATTGATCGAATTGAGGATCCGATCTATCAATGATGAGATTGATCGATCAAAGTTCCTCTGTTTTAAAGTAGTTGAAATGCCGATTTTGATCGATCAATTATGGGAATTGATCGATTAACTTGAGAATTTGATCGATCAACCAAGGGGTTGATAGATCAGTTGTCCTTTGTTCAGACGTGTTAGGTGTGAGACATCCGATCGATCAATGATGAGATTGATTGATTAGATGTGAACCTGATCGAACAAATAGAGGGATTAATTGATCGAGTTTTCCCTGCTCTATCTGTCTTAGAGGAAGCCATCCGATCGATAAAATGAGGAATTGATTGATTAGATGTGAATCCGATCGACCAAATATGGAGATTGATCGATCGAGTTCCCCTGTCTCTGCTGTTTTGGTTTCAGGGTAATTTAAGGTTGGACTTTGTGCCAGTTACTGTTCTGACAACTCTGACACTTAGTATACTATGTTTATGGTATAGGAAGTGCCCGTGATGTTTTAAAAAGCTTTGGATTTGCTTAGAAAACCCTGATCTGAGGTAAGGGAAATTCAACTTAAATTGTATCTGATTTTGACTGCATGTTTTATGAGTATCGATATATGATTTCTATCTTTTAAAAAAGCATGTCTTGTATATGACGAAAGCTCTGCCATCTGCTTATGTCATCTATTTTTGCAATCTGATTCTGAGGTCTTATGTGTATTGATTTAAAGTTCCATCTGGCGAATCCCCCTGACGTGGTAGGATACCCACGACCGGTACGTCGGGATATCCGTGCCTCTGCTTTGGAAATTCCTTGGCACAATTGCGCTCCTTAGATGAGGCATTGTTGCATTTTCTGTAATTGTTCATTGAAAGACGATGGTTGGGATTACCCATCGGCACACATCTGGCTACCATGTGCTATATTCACGAGAGTTATTTAAGTATATAGATCTTAAGTAAATAACTACTGTATGCATGCATCTGATCACTCTGAAACTAAGTCCATTCTTACACTTTTGTATTTGCTTTATTCATTAAAAGTTTCGCATTCCGATTATTCTGCATATCTGATTTTCTGTTTGCACTCTCTGACTTATTCATCTGCTTTGAGTTATATTCTGCACGCCATGCTTAGATGGTTAGCTCACTCCTAACTCTGTGTCATAGGTTCTGAAGCTAGAGTCTTTGGCACAGAGAGTGACCAGGACTACCAGCCAGAGATAGAGGCTGAGGCTGAGGACGAGGAGACTGATATCCAGGCCGACGAGTTTTACCCTTAGCCTGGGTATATTAGTCTTGTGTTTTGGTCTTGTACTTGTATGTTTTGAATTATTTGTGCGCCTGGTGGCTACCTTACTATATATTTTTACTATAGATGTTATACTTGTATTCATATACATTCTATAGGAACCACTATTGGGAATCATTGTTTTGGGTGATGGATGTCTATCACCAGTGATTCTTCTTGGTTCCTTTTTGAGAATGTATATTCTTTTGATATACATACATGCATTATTTTATTTCTTTCCTTCTTTTGAGCTTTATATGATGACTCGATCTGCCACTATGGGACAGTGTCTGCTTTGATTTCTGCTAGGCGAGCAGACACTCTTTGATTTGTTTCAGGGATCATTCAGAGTATGATCCTGATGGCACGGGTTTCCAGGTGTGGGAATTCAGGCTGTCACACTTCTCCAGGAAATAATGCCCTCCGCAAGTAGAAACAAATAACCTGCTATCGATTTGACACTATCCTTACAACCAGTAAAATTGAAATATGAGTATCCGACAACCTTAAACTCATCTGACTTACGATAGGTCAATATAAAATCTTTAGTTCTTTGTAAGTAATGAAGTACCTTCTTCGCAACTTTCCAATGCGCTAATCCTGGATTAGACTGATATCAGCTAAGTAGGGTGACAACGAAACTGATATCGGGATGTAGACAAATCATTGCATACATAAGACTACACACAACTGAAGCATATTCCTTTTGATCTACTTGTTGCCTTTCTGCCTCAGTTTTGGGCTGTAGATCCTGGGAAATAACATCACCCTTCACAACAGGTGCTTCTCCTAGAGCGCATCTATCCATGCCACACTACGTAAAAATAAAGAATAAGCAACACTACTTGCCTAAAGAAAACCACAGTCTCTGGCCGTTGTGGACAAATCGACTGATACAACTACCCAAAACCGTAGTTTCTAAAATGCAACGGCCTAATATTATATAATTAAGCCTATTCGAACCTGTGACCTCAAGATATAAGGAAAATTGGGCGTCTGTTTCTGAAATGCAACGACCTGGTTTTTTATAGCTAAGGCGATTCAAACCTCGGTCCTTTAAGTTGTAAAATAAATAGAGCGCCCAAATATCCTTCTAAATGAAATTGAGCATGAGAATGTCTGTCTAGCTACCCATTTCTCTTCTTAGTCCTTCCTAATCCTCTTCATTCGATGCGATCCTCCTCGTCGCTGAAGCTTGATTCGATTCGATCCTCGTCGTCTCCATAACCTGAAGCTTAATTCAATGCGATCTTCCTCGTCTCCATAAGCCAAAGCTTGATTCGATGCGATCCTCGTCGTCTCCATATGCCGAAGCTTGAAGCCCATTAAAGACGAAATTTATCTACAATCTATTATTGAGAAATGCATCAGTCTCTTTGAGGCCCAACGATTAAAGCTCGCCAAAGCAACATTGAAGAAACGATCAAGTTGGGGTTTTATTTTATTTTACTTTTTCTAAAAGATTAAGAAGGATTATACCCAAATCATTTTACTTTGGTATACCCTAATTAGAAATATTTTTTCTTAAATCTATATGTTTTTTGATCATCCAAAATATTTTTTGAAATTTCAGAATTAGGGTTTTTATTTTCTCTTATTTTTTCTGAAGGATTATTTTTCTTTTCTTAAGTAGCTCCTCCATCTTCGAAGCCTGCTAAATCCGGTTGGGATATATATTGTTTGTTAGACTTTGTATTTTGAGGTATTTTCCCAAATTTTCCTCTGTTTTATATGGTTTGCTCTCTATTTTTGTGCAAAAAGTACATGGAGGATTGCTTGTTGTGATATATACGTATTGGATGATTGTTACTGATTGATTTGGTATTTCATTATGGGATTCATGCCTTTTTTTTGGATCAATTACGATCATCCTTTGTTTTTAGTGGTTTTCTCTTAATCTTGATTGGAATAGAAGCATGACCCTCAGATCTAGGCAAAGCCTGAAGATCCTAAAAAGAAGTCCACTCCATTAGAAATTCTCTTTTGAACCTCTCCATGTTGGATGACACTACATTGCTGGATTTCTCACTGCTTTGTTGGCATATTACTCAGTAGAATATAAACTTTTCCTTTTTATGAGGATAGGTCTAACAAATAATGATTTTATAACGAGAACAATTTCATCAAGTATGTCTCCCAAAATGACCCATCTAACTATAGTTATGGTGATTAGTTTTGATGCACCCATGTCTTAATGGTTGGCCATCACCCAGTGTCCATTGAAAAGGATATATAAATTCTTAAACAAAGGCAGCATCTAAGGGATTGACACACTGCACTAAGTGTAATTAAAACAATAAAGAAACCCAATTAAGAACATGTGTGAATCCTAGAATGCATGGGACACTCCAGCCTAGACAAATTGTTGTGCATGTTTAGATTGGTTAGATTGGTCCAAATTTACATAATCCACATGCATCACAAATTTAAAATCATAAAAACAATATAAAGCATTAAAGTAACTACTACGGTTATACAAATTTAGAAAAGTAGGAAAAATTTGGCGATCACCAAATTGGTCGATTATTCGATGAAAATTTGATAAGACCACCTATTTAGAGAAGTTTCCCAAAAAAGTAACTAGTTAGGAGAATTTTGTGCTGGAGCTCTTGATCCACCCAAAAACTATGAAAAACTTTAATGAACAAATTAACAATTTATGTTGTTTCTCTTAATTTAATGATCACATACCAGACTTGAAACATCTTGACCCAACTAACCAAAAGATACATGACTTTAGTATGGGTTGCGTGATAGTCCTTAACCATTATTTGTGTTGCGTGACAATCCCTTTTTGTTTATTTGTGTTGGGTTGGGGATTGTGGGGAAGCTAATTGCAGCTTGGGAAGGAGTAATTATTTATGGAATTACCCCTTCCGTCCACAACATAGCAAAAAACAGAGATGCTTCATAAGGCTCCTTTAATTCCATAACTTGAACCCGAAATTTTAATCTCTGAGCTATGGATTCAGTGATTGCCTTGATTGCCACAAGAGAAGGTGGGAATTAGGTTGCTACTTGTGAAACAATTTATTCCTTATTTTTCCTTCTACTTTTATTAATTTGGGTGGTTTGTTGAATTTGTTAGCATACAAGCTTCAGGTGGAATTGGACTTGTATCCCAATGGAAGGATTGGGAAGGTTGACAATATTGTAACCCTTAGGTCCCAAGTTCTATACCACCTTATCTATAAAAGAAAAGGTGAGATTGGCAGCTCGGATGTAGTTGTCGTGATTGACCACTTGGTGATTTATCCCATTAGATTTGAGGTACACTTTCTCAATTTGTACGGCTTACGTCTCATTGCACATGCATTGAAGGAAACCTTCCACATAGCACCTTAGACTTGGCCATCAATCTTAACTAGTCCTATTAAAAAAGGAATGCACCCAACTGGAGGCTGACATGTTATATATGCTTTGATAAGCTGCACCCATAAAGCTTCTGTACTCGTGGTTTTTGAGCATGCTGTTGTGAGTTTTGAGTCTCTGTCCTGGGTTATTTTGAGGGTTCTGATCCTCTATATGCTGCTGTCAATGGTTCTGATCCTCTATATGCTACTGTCAATGGTGCTGTCAATGGTCCTGTTATATGCTGATGTCAATGGTCCATTGCAACAGATCCTAATCAACTTTATGCACATCCATTACAACATATCCTAATCAACTTCTTTGACTTGCACATCCATTACAATATAGAGGCCAAAATCTTCAAGTTGTAATAACTTCGATTGTTGTTATTACTTATTATACAATCAACTTCTTTGACTTGCACACCAACTAAACAAATGGGAGTTTTCATCGCAACCTTTTTTTTAACTCGTTGCATTCCAAATCTCCTCTTCATGCTAAGGTCTTCTTCTTTTCTCTCTTGCAAAAGGAAATATCATATGTCAAGCTAATTAGCCAAAATTTTTTTTGTTAGTATCATGTATAGCACCATGTGATTTTATATTTGAATTACTTTTTGGGATGTGTGTCATATAGAATTAATATGGGTATAATTTGATACATTAAGATCAAAAGATTTCTGTTGTAAATTAAAGATTGAGAATAGAACAAAACAATTTTCATCATTTGATTCAAAGCCATCAAATTGTAGTATAATTTGATGGCTATTATGTATATCGAAAAAAACCATTAAGCCGTTGTCAAGGTATGATGATGAAGCCGTTGTCAAGGTATGCCTTTAGCCTCAAGTGTGAACCTTTCTTGCATGCTACATTTGGAGGCATAGTAGAGTGTAAAAGGGCTGCTATAGGGTAATGAGTTGCTAGGCATAAACATGAAATTTTAATAGAACTAGGCTAATGTGTGAACCTACATAGGATCCACCTGGTTTGTAAACTTGGCTAAATTATGTATAAGAACAAAATTCACAATCACAAAATTCCAGACTTCATCCAGCTTGAAAGGAGCTTCCAACACAAGGTTATCTTCAGCTGCAATCTGAGAAAAATGCAATCCATCAAGAGTGTAATGCTCAGAATTTTTTAGTACTAGTCTTGCTGTAAGATATGACTACTTTGACATGGCTCACACATGTTGTGGTTGATTGTACATGCAGAGATTGGCTGCTGATTTTCTTGCAGATTATATTTTTCTTGCTGTTGGAAGGGTTGGTTCAACCACTGTTCTGATTGTCGAAAGAGTTGAAATTGTTAATGAGTCAGACAAACGTAGCCACCTCATGGACCTTATTCATGTCCAAAGCCCTAATGGAACTCATGGCAAGGTAATAATGGAGGCTGACACATACTTTTCTTTTATGGGTTTCAGTTTTCTTAGTAGACTATCCTGATATTCATCTTACAGAACACTGATTGATGGGTTTATTTATTTGATTATAATTTTGTGAAGTTATATATAGTCCTGTTACCAAGCTATTTAATTTGATTTTTTTTTTTTTCATATAATGACCAGTGCTATTGTTATTTGGGTTTGCAGCAAGCTTTGACTTTAGTCTCTGTGGAGACAATGAAAGGAGTTGATTCATTGGAACACTAGTTATGTATAAATGGTTCATTGGACACTAGTTATGTATAAATGGGTTTCCTACAACAACAATTCATGGTGATAGAACACAGCAGGTAAGATGATTAAGTAGTTGGCAGGAAAATAGACTTCCACCTGCTGGTTTTTATTTTATATTGTTGATTCTAATAATCCAAATAAAATTAAATCAATATATTTTATTCATGGTTATAAGATGATGGTTATGCTATTAGTAGTCTTTTATGCAGTTGGATGTTGAATACATGCTATTTCTTGTTCATTTTATGCAATTATTGCTGGAAGACATTATTTAGGGTTGCTGGCTTAGGGTCACTAGGTTATGTTATCAAAATCCCTGGCTAGGTCCCCCACTTGGTCACCTAGTGTTGGAACCAGGGTAAAAAATGAACAAGATGAAGAATATAGTTTCAGGATTGATGATTGCCAATATTAAAAGCACCTAGTATTGGAACCAATGTAAAAAATGAGTAAGAAGAAGAATACATATTTAGGATTTGATAATTCCCAATCTTAAAAGCACATTATCTTTCAATCTGTAAATCAGAATAAGGTCATTTCAAAACGAAAAAATGTAGAGGAGTTGGTCAGTATGAAGTTTATGGTGGAGGAGTTGGTGAAGAAAAGTAAGGTTTTGTGGTATCAAGGGCAATTTGATTTGAGAGATGGGGTGGTTTCGACCGAAGCTTGGGTAAAGGAGATGAAGTGGGAGGGATTGGAAAGGTTTCCTATGGCCAAGAGGAAGGTGTGGAATGTTAATGGAGTGCTTGGTGGGTATGTGCAGAAATGGGGGAGCTTGACCCATGTTGTTTCAGGGGCAGGGCACCTTGTTCCTGCTGATCAGCGCTAAGTTCTCAGGTCATGATCGAAGATTGGATTTTAGAGAAAGGTCTCTTTGGTTAGGAGGAGAAGAGGGCATTTTCAAACTTTAGGGGTTCTCTTGAAATTATCATTTGGGAATCTGATGAGATAAGTTGGAGTTTGATCTGATTTTCAATAATGTTATGTAGTTAGGCTGGTCGAAATAATTAAGGTCGAATCATCGTAATTGAATGAAGAACCTGAATTAGTTGATGGCCAGTTTGATTCGATAAAAACCTAGCAATTACAGCAAATGCGGACTGTAATGAGACTGTTGCTCAACGCTCATAGAGTTCATCTGGCTCGATTGTAGGCGAAGAAATTATTAGGAATGTAATTTGACTGCAGATGTCTCTGCTCTCTCATATCATTAGAAAGTTTGATGTATTAGTTGTTAAATGTGAAAACATGAGCGAAAGTTTTTTTATAAAGTAGCAGTATCATCCAATCTGATAATGTTTTAAGTTCAGTGACTAAATGAAAGAGTTTTTACTCTGTATTCTTCCATCCAGTCCACCACAACATAATAGGTAATGATTCTATCATAGTGCAAATGAGAACAGATATTGGATTGCCCCGTCCATGAATTACATACAATTTACCAATTTAAGCACTAAATAATCCCTCAATTTTTTTATTTTATATCAAGTGAAAGAAAAAATGAAACAAATTCTTGAAGTACATGAAAAAGAAACAACTCTTTTCTTTTTTATTGATGGATAAGGTGTGACTGAACTTGCAACCTAACCTCGAACGAAAAAAACTGATTGGTACTTTTGCCACTAAATGCATGTTCAACATATTGGTACTTATCATAGCTTTCTTTTGTTTTGGTTTATTAAAACATGTTGAGCCAATTAATTGGGAGTTGGAAGCGGTTGTTGGAAGATTCAATGCCCTAGTTTCGTACAAGTTAGTACTAACTATCCAATTGGCATGGTTTTAGAGCCGATTTCTGTTTATCAAGGAATCCAATACGCAATTAAAGTCTCCATATTCAAGGTAACTTGAATACTTTGCCAATTCACTAACTTCATGAATCTATTTCAGTGTTTCACTAACTTCATGAATCTAAGCTACCTGTATTTTGATGTGATAACTTCAATAAGCACATCTAAATGGCTCAATTGATTATTGTGGCATATGAGCATTATACACTGAAATGTCCACCTACAGGACAACAAAGACCTCTACATCATAAGTGAACAGTAACATTGTGACAATTGAAATAATAAAGCATAATGGAAAAGCACATCTCTCTGACTATTGGTGTGTGTAGGTGGTACGTTCTGTTATGTAGTAAATATCTTGCCATGAATAAATATGTAATTTAGTAAATATCTTGTTATGTAGTACTGCTGGTTTTACGGACCATATGACAAGCAGTTCTCAGGGTTATTCTTTGTACTCTCCACCACCCTTATCTGCAAAGGTCCACTTAGCTGATGGCTCATCTACCTCTGTTGTTGGAGGAACCTTATTTGTTTTTTTTTGCTATGATCATGCACAATCAGATTTGAATTGGAAGGGATCTGAAGTGAAGCATTATTTATGAGAGAATAAGCACCCTTAGTTGTTGTATTGATCTTTTTTGCTTTCTTCCTTTTTTGTATTGTTTTGTTCTTAAATATCTTATATTCAATAACAGCAGGAGCTATTAAATGAATCTATTTGTGGTATGAAAGATCATCATTGAAGGAGGCACAACAACTGTTAGGAATCTTACTGGAAAGGCCCCATATTCTGAAAGTTTTCAAGGGGGGGGGGGATTCAGAGCACTTATAAGGCTATTTATCAAAGCTTTTACGAGTAATGAGTACCTTCGTTGGGTTGATCGTGATAATCCTAGTTGTGTAACTTCTAGCCTATTGATATGTGGGAGAATCTAAAATATCATAACAAAGATTTTGATAGAAAGAAGAGTCAATTAATGCTGCAAAATTGGTCCTGTTGGTGGGTTTCAATTCAAGGCCGACTTGGGGTTCTTTTAGTGCATGAGGTAATATATATTAAATCAAAAGATCCTATTTGTAGTGTTAAGGATGCTTAGGTTATTTATATAACTCATGGGATTTTGGCAAAAGTCACGATCATGGCAAATCAGTGAAGTATACTTTTGAATTTTACTAATTTGGCGCTCAAAAAATATTCACGTGTCTCCCAAGGTTAGCAGAGGGAGATTGATTTGCATTTAAGGATTAATGGGGCTTCATCAACAACAATAGGTTATTGAGACTGGCTTCCATTTTAGATTAATGGCTGCACCCCCTTCTTTATTCCTTCTCCCAATAATGAAGTGTTCCATCTTCCTCTTTATATGTGAAAGATTTTGGATTGGAGGGAAACTATTTTTCCAATAAGTTCATGTTCTTTAATTCTTATCAAATCTCGTTTCCAAATTCTTATCTTTCATGTGTTTCTTTACCTTGTTATCTTTCTTAAGATTTTGGATTTTGGGATTTTGTAATTTTTTGATGGATGAGAAGGGTATTCTGGGGGTTCAGGCTTTCATAATACATATGTTTCTCCAACAGTTATTGCTCTGAATGCTTCTATAATACATGTTTTAATAAGTGTTGTATGCGATTTGTTGGAGATAGAGAATGGAGATATCATTGATTGCGTGGATATCAACAAGCAACTTGCTTTGGACCATCCTTTGCTTAAGGATTACAAAATCCAGGTAATTTTTTTTTCTTCATTGTTGAAGTAATCAAGACTAGCTATTTTGCTAGGAACTAATAAGTTGAGACGAAAGTTCGATTAACCTTTGTTTATAATATTCATCTTTTGTGATGCATTTCATATGTTTAATATTACAGATCATGGGAGGATTAGACAGTGTTAGGAAGAAGGCTCATATGTTTCTACAACAGTTAGTGTACTCTTAATATAATGCAAGAAGTAGCAGTGCATCTGGCTGGACCATGTTTATTGACTCCTCGATGCATGGTGCCGATAATGTTGTTGAAGATGGAAGTGTTTGCTTGCTCAAATTGGCTGCATGTTTTCGAAGCTGTTTACCAAGTTCAATAGCTATAAAAAAGAATTAGTTTATATTTGTTCTATAAAATAATTTAGGAAAGTGTTGATGCTTTAACTGTCTGAATTTTTAAGGAACTGTAAATCACTATATGTGTTTGTGCATTTACATTTTCCATTGCACCAACTGCAAACAATATTGGCGTCACAGTTTTTGATTTTAAATTAATTTGATTTTTGGCTTATTATTTTTTTATTCAGTTGAATGAATTATGCTTTTTTTCTCTTGTATGGTGATATGTGATTGATACAATAGTTATAACACGTTCCAATTACAGAAATAAAAATAGAAGCTACGCATTAAATTTTTTTAATTTTTTAAAAACAACGGTCCATAACCGTTGTTTTTAGGTAAAGTAACAACGGCTCAAAACCATTGTACCTTTGCAATGGATATATACCACTGACTTAGCCCGTGATTTATGTAGAAAAATAATAACCCTTTTTCATAAAGAACAATGGCTACAAATTGTTGTACCTTTGCAACGGACATATACCACTGACGTAGGTCGTGGTTTCGGGAGAAAAATAACAACTTTTTTCTTCAAGGAACAATGGCTCACAACCGTTGTACATTTGCAACGGACATATACCACTGACCTAGACGGTGGTTTCGGCAGAAAAATATCAACCCTTTTCTCTATGGAACAACGGCTCACCACCGTTGTAATTTTGTAATGGACATGGGCCGTTGTTTATGAGGTAAATAAACAATGGTTCTGGGTTGTTGTTTAGCAAAACCACTGCACTATAAATAATGGTCATTACCACGGCTCAAAATCGTTATTTAGAAAATTTACAATGGTTTTGGGCCGTTGTTTTTTCTCGATTTTCACGTAGTGCCATATCGGTTAAGCACTTTCTCTATGTAGGCCTTCCGCGAAAAACCTAAACAATCGGCAACTCTATCACGATGAATTTTGATGCCAAATATATACTCAATAAAACTTAAATCCTTCATATCAAATGCCTGGGAGAGAAAACTCTTGGTATCGTGGAGAAAATGAATATCGTTGCTTGCAAGTAACATATCATCCACGGAGAGAACCAGAATGATAAATTTGCTCCCACTTTTCTGAGATATATACAGTGATCAATAATATTTTCCTTAAACCTATCACCAGTGACAACTTCATCGAATTTCAAATATCACTGTCTAGAGGCTTGCTTGAGTCCATAAATAGACTTATTCAATTTACAAACTAGCTGTTCTTTTCCTTTAATCACAAAACTCACTGGCTGTGACATGTATATGTCTTCTACAAGGTCTCCATTTAGAAAAGCAGTCTTCACGTCCATTTGATATAGTTCGAGATCGTAATGTGCAACTAAAGCCATCACTATCCTCAATGAATTCTTAGAAGAGACTGGAGAATAGGTCTCATCATACTCAATGCCTTCCTTCTATCTGAAACCCTTCGCAACAAGTCTCACCTTGAATATTTAAATCTTGCCACTAGAGTCTCTTTTAGTCTTATAAACCTATTTGCATTCAATCGCCTTGCGATCCGCTGGTAAATTCATAAGGTCCCAAACCTTATTCTTTTTCATGAATAATAGCTTTTCTCTCATGGCCTCCTGCTAGTGTGAGGAATCATTGCTACCAATAGCCTGCTGAAAAGTTGATGGATCATCAAGATCAACACCCTCAAACTGAGCCTCTTGTGCATACACCTCATAGAAATATGGAATAACAGGTTTACGCTGGCGCTCAAATCTTCTAGGCTGAGCCGGTGGTACTAGTAAATATGAGGTAAAATAGGACATTCTTCTTCAATTGGAGTCGTCACTGAATTTGTCTGAATCAAGGTATCAACATGTATGGGATCAGGTGGTGTAGGAAGAAAACTATTGCCACTAGATAAAGGCACAAGGTTAAATTCAGAGTTCTCAATAAAAGTAATATTATTTTGACATGAGCTCTCACTGGATTTGCCATTCTCCAGAAAATTAGCTACTTGTATTTCAACAATATCAATGACTCTTTTAGGATAATAAAATCTCTAAGTCCTAGAACGAAGTCCATAACCGATAAAATAGCAACTGACTGTGCGATGATCTAACTTCTTAATATTGGGAATATAAAACTTAGCTTTAGCTTTATAGCCCTATATATGTAAATGTCTGATCTTTGGATCTTTAGTTGTCCATCTCTTGTAAGGAGTCTCGGGTACAGCCTTGCAAGGAACCCTGTTAAAGAAGTAAACTACTGTCTTTAAGGCTTCACCCAAAAGCTCTTATTTAAGTGTAGAGTGACTTAGCATGCTACGAACAACCTCCTAATTGGTACGATTTCTCTTTTTTGAAACACCATTCTGCTGCGGAGTGTCAGGAGAAGTATATTATAGAATAATGCCTTGAGTCTGTAGGTACTCCACGAATGGTCTATGATTGACACCATCAGGACCCATTCTATCAAAATATTCTCCACCTCTATTTGAACGCACAGTCTTAATCTTCTTCCCAAGTTGCTTTTCTACTTCCAACTAATAGGTCTTGAAGACCTCTAAAGCTTGATCTTTCGTCTCTAATAAGAAAATGTTTGTCTGTTTGGAGTAGTCATCAATAAAGGCAATGAAATACCTTTTGCCACCACGAGCAGTGATCGAAAAAGGCCCACAAATATCGGTATGTATCAACTATAAAATATCAGTGGCTTGGGAGGTAGAGAACTTCCTTTGTTTGGAAGATTTACCCTTCATACAATCCAAACATTTCCAAAATCGGTGAAATTCAATGGTCTAATAATACCAGGTCTAACCAACGATTTGAATCTTTTTTTTGATATTTGACCTAATGTTCTATGTCATAAGACTGCAGAATCATCCCTAAGCAAAGAGCGCTTTGACCCGGAAGGTGTCGAGTTCGAGGCCTCAGCAACTAAAGCAATGGTGCGAGAAGAATCAACAGAAAGCAAATATAAATCATCAACTAAAATGCCACGACCAACCACAGAACCATCAAAAGAAATATCCAAACCCATACTGCTAAAAGTAAAAATAAAACCATAGTCTCAATGTCTAGATAGCGAAATAATGTTCCTCCTAAAGGAGGGAATAAAATATGTCCTATATAAAGTCAAAGTATGTCCAGAGTCTAAAACTAAATCGCAGGTGCCGACACTATCCACTTGCATCGCCTGGTCGTTTCCTAGGAATAACCTATCCTCATGTTTGGGTCTTCTCCTACTTCTGAGCACCTGAAAAGCGTGCGTCACATGCACAGAAGCACCAGAGTCAACCAACCAGGAATGAGGAGGACTATCAACTGAAAATGTCTGAGAGAGTACTAAAACTTTAGGAATATCTTCAGGCTACTTTGCTAGCTACTTCTGATAATTCACACGTTTGTTCTTGAAGTGGCCTTCCTTGTCGTAAAACTAGCAACCGCTTACACTTTCAGATTGACCCTGAGGATGCGCTGCTTTTCTAAAGCTTTGATCCTTGCCTTTACCCTTGTTCTAAAATTTTTATTATGGCTGATTTCCTTTTGATTCCTCTTAGGACCATTCTTCTTAAAGTTTTTTTACTGGAGCTAGAAGTCCCCAACTGAGAAAACTCTTGTCGCTCGCCTATAAGCCTATTTTTTTTATTGGCACACATCTAAGTTAACTTGTTTAAGTCCCAGTTCTGCTCTTATGAATTATAATTTACCTTAAAAATATCGAAAGCCTTAGGGAGGGAAGCAACCCCAATGTAGACTATCAACTCTTCATCAATTTAAGACAACTTTAATAAGTGGTCTCTCACATTCCCACTGTCATCATACCGAAGGTGTATGAGATCATGCATATAATCATATACGACCTGCTTCTTACTACCAATGCATTGCTTCTTAATAAGAGTTATTAATTCAAAAAGGATCTTTGTAGCAGGTATGCCATCCCTGAAAGAGGCATTAATGGTGGCCCTGATCATTAACATGGCTAATGAGTTAGCCTTATTCCATTTATCAGAGAATTCCTTATCCTTGATAGGAGAATCTTGGGTAACCATCGCAGGTTTATATGTTGTAAACACAAAGGACATGTCTAAAAATTTAAAACAAACATCGAGAGTCATTTTTCAAGTATTAAAGTTGGACCCAGAAAGCGGCTCAACCACTGGTATGTGTTTGGTAATTGAAAAGAGATCCATCACTGTAGAAATTTTAATTTAGGATCAGATTTTAAAAATCAACACAAAAATAAAACTTAATTTGTAAAGACTCGTATTTTAAACCCGAGTTAGACTAACCCCGTGTGTGTATTCGGCTCGGCGACCGACGTCGTCATTTATTTTGAATTTTTATCTAGTTGTGATTGTGTGGACAGATTCTGATTTAGAGCCCATTTGGACCCTCGTGCAAAAGTTGTGCACCGACCTCGGTGTGGCCGCTCAACACCGGGCTTGAGTTTTAAAATTAGAAGTGTATAACACACAAAACGTGTGTGTGTGCTTAACTTTGTGAGAAATTCCATTATAAGAAGGAATCGCATCCCCCTATTATACTAGGTTTTGTTAAGAGAGGAAGAGACGTAAGTGCCGTGAAGAACCGTAGCCGTTTGATAGTTACCCAACCGCGTGAAACTCTGTCTTCTCTCTTCTTCAATCATCGTAGGAGATCGATTTAGAAAACCTCATTCTCTAGAACCCTCTTTGTTGAAA
This sequence comes from Chloranthus sessilifolius, assembly GCA_021018995.1. Taxonomy (NCBI): domain Eukaryota; kingdom Viridiplantae; phylum Streptophyta; class Magnoliopsida; order Chloranthales; family Chloranthaceae; genus Chloranthus; species Chloranthus sessilifolius. The sequence goes on along the minus strand of CM037590.1, from coordinate 58,636,684 downwards.
ACTCTTGAACCTTAGAAAGAACTTGAATCAACCTTGGATTCGTAGTTGGCTATTGGGAGAGGTTGAGATCATTGGGGACGTGTTAGAGTTGTCTCTGTGAACTCGTGGGATCGATCGCGGCGCGAATCGTCGAGGAAACCCGTCGATTTCGCTTCGAAGCTCCGTTCGCGTGACTTGTTTCTAATCAAGGAATCCTTACACTAAAGGTACGTTTAGATTAAATTTATTGATTAAAATCATTGGATTAGCCATGGGTTTGTTTTGGGATGAACATGTATCGATTCGAGTGAAAACTGGGCGAGAATTGAGATCTGAATCGAGTTCTGAAACTCAGAATTCTTGTTGTCGCTGTTGCTCGCTCGAGCGAGGATGCACCAAAAGGTTAACTTTAGAAGTCATATATATTCTCTGTCCTCGCTCGAGCGAGCTTAAGTCATCGCTCGAGCGAGAAATTTCTAAAGGACATCGCTCGAGCGAGCTATTTTAATCGCCCGAGTGAGCTATTTTAATCGCTCGAGCGAGGTATCACCGAACTTCGATACTGTCTTAGTATTTTAGTCATAACTCTTTATCCTGAACTCCGATTGAGATGATTCTTTTTGTGTTAGAAAGCTAACAGAAAAATCTACAACTACCATGTTTTGATCAACTCATGAATTAATCGTCTTGATGGTCAAAAATATATATGAAGGTTACATTAAATTCTAGGATTGGCACAACTTGCCTATTTTGACTTATTTTTGAGGAAACACTTAAATAGGTCTATATTATTAGTGATTAGAGTTAATCTTAATGCATGAACATATATTTGTGATGTAGATTAAGGGTGAGAGACCATCAATAGGACTTTGCTTGACTTCGCATAACTCCGAGTTTTGGTAGGAGAATCTCATCTTTACAGTATTTTATTTTAATTCGCATGGATAATTTGTATTAGATTTTGAACTTGCATCTGTCATATGAAAATACATCTGTAAACCAAAAACCTGATATAAACTCTGAAAATTAGAATCTGCCTAAACTCTGAAATCTGAAATATGAAATCAGAACTATGTATAAGAAACTTGCATTCGAATGATATTTATCTGCATCTATTTTACGTTTTATCTGAACGACCCCTCAAAATTCCTGAACAATTTTCTGGCGCAAGTTACCCTCCGAGTGTAGGGGCTGGTTGCATCCTGAAAAAGGGTTCATGAACGACTATGGTAGGTAGGAGTACCTATCGGCTATATTCCTGCTCTCGAGATATAATTTACTCGGGAGGTATTTTAAGTTGAGGATTAAGTCATGAATTACTGAACTTTGCATATAGAAGTTAGAGAAACTAAGACATTGAAACACTGCATATGTTCTTGAAACTGTTTTCACACATTTAGAAATAAATCTTACATATGATTTTCGCACCTAAATTTAGTTTATTATCTGCTTATATGTTTGACAAGCTATATTCCGGTATTTGTTTTGAAACCATGTTAGTTAAAGTAAAATGCCATAGATGTCTTTCTTCTACTGAGCTTTGTTGGTTAGCTCACTTTGACTATACGTCATAGGTCCAAGTACTGACGTGGCTGTTTAGGGCTGTGAGACTGATCCTGACTACGTGCCTGAGGAAGAGCCTGAGGTTTCTCCTGAGGAGTTGTTCCCAGTATAGAACTTACTGATTTTCTTACTTGTGGTGAGAGTTAGACTTGAATTTGTGGGCCCATTTTAGTTGGATATTATAGTTTTATACTTAACTTTGATTTCTATTATGTGCCATGTTTCGATGATGGTCGGCCATCATCGGTGGTTCTTTACTTTTAATTACTTCTGCATTTATTTTAGCTATAGATAATTATTGCGCTTTACTCTGATATGTGCCCTGTTTGTCCGGCTTATCGTTTATTCGATAGGTTGGTGAACCGGCCTTTCCATAACTTGCTTTTGCTTCCCACCACGTAAAATATGCCATAGACTTAGCCTCTATGGTTTGATTAGAATCAGACACTTCCTATACCTTTGGCCAAATAGGGTTATCCTATCTAACAATCTTATACAAGACTATTCTATTCGCACACACTACGTCAAGTACTTATGACACCTTTGGGCTGTACACAAACACTCAACGCAATGGTACGCCTAGTGATCTTAATAGAGAAAATATCTAAGATTCAAAAACTACAAGGTTTGTGAATTGTCTACCGTTGGGCAAGAACCAACTCACTCGCCAAGTATCCCCAAACGATCACTCGGTTCTCCATAAACCCCATAGGAAAGAACCAACCCTTATGATCCGTAAATGTCGTATTTCAGTTCTTAGAATTAGAGATTCAATGTTAAATTTATACATGTTCAGATTAAAAAATGCAAAGAATAGATTCCAATTCAACTTTAATATATTCACATATTTAACTTTAAGTTAAATTCTTTAACATTAAAATAAATAGTTTAAAATCCCTAGCACATATCTTTGAGTGAAATAGACATATAGATCAATATCTTAAGTAAACATTTTATAAATGATAAAACTTTAAGAGTGCGCATGAGACATGTATTTTGAGCAATTAAACACACTATGGTGAAGTAATGATTGCGTGGTATTGCCGATTAAAATTGTTAACTTAAGCAACAATTACTAGAACATATTATATCTAAAACTAAAATCTGTACTGCAAATATAGAACGGAGCAGAAACCTTTCATTCTTCTTTTTAAATCACTAAATCATATCAAGACAAAGAAACAATATAGTTTTGTACTAGTCAATATGTATCGACTGATGCAACTGATGCTGATTCTCGGACATGCCTGTGTCCATGAGCATGTTTATGCTTTGCTGTGTTCAACCAGACATGGTAAATGTTGAGGTTTAAGCTTGCCCTCCTTTTCAGATCCCTGCCTGATAAAAACTGTATTTATTAGTAATTACTATTATTTACTATTTCTCACTATTTCTAGTTATTTTTATTTGTACTTCTATTTATAGTAATTCACCTTATTTTCAAGTTTCTTGTGAACAATAACTCAAAATCTGTATTCAGATCCTCTACGGATAACCCTATAACTCAAAAACCTTAAACATTACGTTATAAAAAAATATCTTAAATCATTACATTAGTGACCAAGAATCTTCAAAAACCTATCAAGAGAACAAGGGTGGGTATAAAGAAGAACTGTATTCTGATTTTGCTAAGCTTCCAGTGGGAAAGAAACAATAACAAAGGCCTTTGGGAGAGACGCCAAAGCAATGTTGCTTATAAACAGAAAATCAGCATAATGCAGCATAAATCAACAAGAATAATTTAATAAAGAAACATCCACGACCAGGCAACTTTCATATTGCACGAAGCACAACAGGCACCCACACCTACCTTTAGTGACTCCCCGAAACTTGAAACTCGGTGATCCATAATTTTCTCGAAGTGGTCATATTTCTACAGAAATATGTTCAGTTGGCATGGACTCTTTCCATTGATTTTACCTTCTGCTTTTAAACCGCTCACTTGCAGCACCATGCTCTGGAGAATAGGAAACATTCGCTGATGAGACTTGATGAAAAAATCAGTCAAATGAAATGTGCAGTTAACGCTTCCGTCATAAAAGTACGCTACCTGACAAAAAACCCACGTAAGAAGGAAGGGAAGATTGGCACCTGAAACACTAGATAATTGTGTTTTATTCAGATCCTGAAGAACTCGAGTTCCTAGGTTAAAACTGACTCGGATGAACATCCATGGCTTTTATCTAAAGTAAACAGCAATAAAAAAATTTACAAGAAACTCAGCATCCTTAATCAAATGGGACAAGCAGATACTATCCAGAAACAACCATGTAGTATGATGATATGATCTATTATTATCAGAAGAATGATAGAAAAACTTCACAGACTACCCATGTTACATGGAAATATGGAATAGTAAAACACACGCGTGCAAGCTATGCCTGATATCCAGACCAAGTTTAAGCATCATCCAATGTGTCTGTATTCACCTTCGTAAAAGTACAGAGAGCATGCTGATATCCAGAAAGTGACTTGAGCAATGATAATTTGTATTCACGGCCCCTACAATTGCGCCCTCTGATCTGTCCCTTATCACCTCCATTCCCTCTCTAAAGAACCAAAAAGAAAGAATGTGGGCTCAACTGAAAGAAAATCATAAAAGATCAGTCTCTTAGCATGCAACATGGCACACTCGTAAAGCTTCTATGCCAAGAATAATAAACACATTAAATTCTGAGACAGATACATGTGTTTCCATACCAATCAGTTGGCAGAGGCATTCCGCTGAAATGAAGGAATCCAGCTGGTTGAAGGGCCATTGCTTCCCTGTCCATGCCGAAGGTGTGCAGCTTCAGTTTGCACTCCTGGTTTTGAACTAATGGCATTTCTTTTTGAGGAACCCGCTAAAGCAAATGAAGTAGATGGCTTCTCAGCAAGGGTTCCTATTCTCTGTAGCATTCAAAACCAATCAGCCATTCATTATCAAAAACTACATCTTCAAAAAATGGAACTACAAATACCAATATCATCATTGCCATTAATATTACATCATGGAATGAAATAAAAGCATCTATTCTCTGCAAGAATAGTAGAAATACTATATTTAATGGCCAATCCTAATTTAAAAGATACATGTAAAAAGTCGGTGACACGGGAGAACATGAATTTCCATCTGATCTGTGCAACATTTTTTTTTTTTTTTTCTACAAAATTATAAGTAGACTGATTGGAACATTCAGAATGTAATAACCCGTAAAATTAGACCCGAACTCAACTCACCTCGTGTGTGTGGTCGACACGAAAATCGATGTCATCATAGATTTTTATATAATAATAAATATTAAAATAATATTATGATAACTTTGTGCCGATGGATTAAGGTTTAAATATATGTTTTGGCTTTTAGTGTGGAAGTCGTGCACCGACGCATCGTATGCCGCTCAACGCCGAATCAGGCCCTTGGATAAAGTTCACACCAATTTGGATGTATATGTTTAACAAGGGAACTAAGTCCTTTAGCTAATTAAAAGACAAACTTCTCTTGGAAGCTTCAATCGGTTGCATAACTTGGAATTTGGGAGCTCTAGAGACAAAGAGAGAGAGAGCGAGAGAGAGAGAGAGAGCTCCCGTCAGCGTTCAAACCCCTTCTTGTGAGATTTCGACCGCGAGATCGCCATCGCGCAGAAAACTCCGCACTCTTCGCAAAGCACGTGGCGTCGGTATCAATGGCGTTCCGCCGTTTGTAAATTTTGACAGTTCAAACCCCTTTTCGTTAGAAACCCCTGTTTCTTTAAAAACCCCATTTTCAAAGAGCCGATCACTTTGGAATCGTCCCGCGCGCTTGAAAGAGGTTAAGATCGACGCGTAAGGATGAACGGCATCATCTTCAAGTCCTTGTGATCAATCTCTGTGGATTCACCGTGGAAATTTGAAAGTTTCATTCTGAAACCCTCTTCGGCAACGATCCTTAATGCCGCGAAGTCGATTGAAGAAGATTAGTTTTCTTTGATTTTAATGGTTTAGATTGTAGAATAAATCATTGTTTTAGTTTAGTGTGGATGCGTGTGTGATTCGATGAAGATCGTAGAAGATTTGGATGATAATAGATAAAAAATGACAAAACCTTATGGCTGTGCATTTCTGAAGGTTTTGATCGATCAATTGGGTGATTGATCGATCAAAATTGGGTATTGATTGATCAATCTAGGTGATTGATTGATCAAATTTGGTATTGATCGATCAATTTGAGTGATTGATTGATCAAATTTGGTATTGATCGATCAATTTGAGTGATTGATCGATCAAATTATATATACAATTAGAAAGACAGCAAGTTTAGTTGCTGGAAGTTCATTCCCGACAGCATTGATCGATCAATGTGAAGATTGATCGATCAATGTGATGGGTTGATCGATCAATGTGAAGATTGATCGATCAATGTGATGGTTGATCGATCAATGGTGAAATTGATCGATCAATGTGGGATTGATCGATCAACATGATGTATTGATCGATCAATTTGACTGTGCCGACACTGCTTCAGTGTTTTGGCCATAACGTTTTACTCCTAACTCCGATTGATGCGATTCTTGTGGCATTGGAAAGAGGACAACTAAATATACAACTTTTATGAATTAACTAACTGATGAGTAAATTTTTTTGATGATCAAAATTGAGTTGGAAGTTTGGCCAAGTTCTAAGTTAGCACGTTTTGACTGAAGTATCGATATAGCTTCGATATTTTGGCCATAACTCTTTATCCCGAACTCCGATTGATGCAATTCTTAATGATTTAGAAAGAGTACGATGAGATCTAACTCTTTTATGAATTAATCAAATCTTTAATCAAATATTTTCAGGATCAAAATAAAGTGGGAAGTGGGGTCAAGTTTCGAGTCAACACGAAATTACCCATTTCTGTCTCAGTTTTGAGAAAATACTTAAATACGTCAACATTATTAATAATTAGGATCAATATTTATACATCATCATGTGTGTGATGTAGACTAAGAGTGGAGGCCGTGGATAAGAACTTTCCGATTGCTTTGGAATGGCGTTGGATTGCTTAGAAAGATTCGTTAAGGTAGGGGAAATCCAACTTAAAGTGTATCTGTCTATGATTTCATGATTCTTTCATATCTGCATCCTGATTTCTATTTTCAAAAGCATGTTTGCGTATCATTAATCTCTATTATCTCTAATTCCTGCTTTTTGATTTCTGTATTCTGAAACTTGTTCCTGATTTCTGCTATCTGATTCTTGAGGTTATATGTGTGTATGTGATTTAAGGATTTAACCAGATGATCCCCACCGACTCGGCGATATATCCGTGCCCTGGCAAAATCGTGCATCTGCTTTAATTATCCCTCTGCACAATTGCACTCCATAGATGGGGCATTGTTGCACTCTAAATAAATTGTTCATATGAACGACGATTGGTTGGGGTTTCCTATCGGCTTACTCCTGATTACTCCGTGCTATATAGTCACGGGAGTTTCTTAAGTTAGAAATATACATAATTTAAGTAACAGATTTTATATATGCATAGCATCTGTTCTTGTTTGAAAACTCAGTACCTGATATCTTATTTACCCTGTCTGCATATTCTGATTTGATTTCCTGCTTTAAAATACTACTTGCAAATCATGTTTTACATTTTCAGTACAATTTTAGTTGGAATTCTTCTACTGAGCTTAGATGTAGCTCACCCTATTTTCTATCACATTCATAGGTTCTAAGGCTAGAGATCCCAACACTGAGAGCGAACCTGACTACCAGCCTGATCCGGAGGCTGAGGTTGAGGAGGAGAATACCAATACCCCTGCTAACGAGCACCACCCGTAGCTAGGGTATTTGATTAGACTGGATATTTTGGAATCTGTATATGTTTTGGATTATTGTGGTTCTGGTGGCCACGGTTTTATACTTAAAACTTTGTAGATACTTTATTTTCTTTTGTACACATTTTATAGGAACCACTATTTGGAACCATTGGTTTTGTGTGACGGATGTCCATCACCAGTGGTTCTTCTCGGTTCCTTTTTGAGGATGTATTTTCTTTTGTTTTATATATAGGTATTGTTAAAATTTTCTCTCTTTTAAAGCCTTATATGATGATTCGATCTACCACTACTGGACAGTGTCTGCTCTGATTTCCGCTAAATGAGCAGACACTCTGTGATTTATCCTAGGGATCATCCAGAGCATGATCCTGATGGCACGGATTTTTGGGCATAGAAATCTGGGCTGTCACACAGAAGGGTTATGTTCTAGGGTTAATAAATGAAGCATGATAGTTGAAAACTCTTGTAACTTTACCTACTTATTTCGATAGAATTGTTAGAAAGCATTTTTATGTATTATCAGTGTCATTAGATGACATCCAAAAACGCCTAGTATGTTTGTAATGCCCTCCCAAATCTTCACCTCCATCAGCTTCAAATTGAAGATAATAGCTTGAAATTTTACAAAATAGATATTAGAATGGCAGATGCTATATTGAATAGCCAATAGCCATTGTTGTCATTTCGCATATGCGACCATATGCAAAATGACATAGGCCAGAGAGTAATCAGAGTGACCACTTTATATTTTAGCATTTCATACTCCTATTCTAAAACTTTTATATAAATATATACTAGTTTTGGAGATATGCATTCCGACACAACCATTTTGGAATATATATATATATATATATATATATATATATATATATATATATATATATATATATATATATATATAGGCAAATGAGACAATGGACTTGAACCCATACTATGAATGGTGGGTTAGAACCAGTGGCAGAACTAGGATTTTCATCTAGGTGGGGCGTAAGATGAATTAGATTTAATTTCGATTCATTTCGGAATAACTTTCGAAAAAATTGTTGGGATTTGGTCAATGAAAGGGAGGGGGAAGTGGTCTTTCCTGGTTTTGGAGTTGAGTTTCCTATAGTCAATGCAAACTCTCCAGCTAGTGGTCTCCCTGGCTGGCATCAACTCCCTAGAATTAGTAGTGATAACTGTTATGCCTGACTGTTTAGGTAACACCTGGATAGGTGGCACCCATTCTGAATCTGAAATGGGATAAATTACCCCTGCATCTAATGGTTTCACTATCTCTTTGAGGACCACCTCTTGCATGTGAGGATTAAGCTTCCTCTGCATCTCCCTAGAGGGTTTAGCACCCTCATCCAGGTAAATTTTGTGCATGCAAACTAAGGCATCAATGCCTCCAAGATCAGATATTGTCCACCCCATTGCTTTCGTGTGCTTCTTAAGAACACTCAATAATTCCTCCTACTCATTGGTGAGAGAGGAGATAATCACTGGAAGCTTATTGTTTTTGCCCAAGAAGGCATATTTTAATGTGGCTGGGAGCTGTTTCAGCTCCAGCTCAAGGGGACTTTTAATGGAAGGCAACAAAGGTGCCTTAGTGGTTTGAGGAAGGGGCAACAATGTAGGTCTCTAACTGGAATGCTGCACTAGGCCCACCGAAGACTCTATTTTGGTGATGTTTTCTGTCATGAGAACTTGGGCCTCCTCCTCAACCAAACTCTAAATATTTTCCAGGTCATCATCAACATTATCCCAATCCAGCAGATTGGATAATTCTTCTTTCACAAGGCCATCTAGTACATCTATTGCGCACCAGTCCTCAATGTCCATCTTAGGTTGCCTAGAAACATTGTAACCATTTAATTGGCCCTTCATGTTCCCAAAGGTCACCCCCATCACCCTTGACCTGCATTGTATGCAAGCATTTGTAGTGGCCAAGAATAACCTTCCAAGGATGATAGAAATTGGGGCTTTACTTTTGCAAGGGTTCATGTCCAAAATAAGGAAATCAACAGGATAGTTGAACTTGTCCACCCTCATCAAAACATCCTCCACCACACCCACAGGTCTCCTCTCAGACCTATCAATCAGTTGGAGCACAACAGATGTGGCTTTTGGCTCCCCCAAACCTAATTCCACATACACAGAATATGGGAGTAGGTTCACACTGGCCCCTAAGTCCAAGAGGGCTCTTTGATCGGTTTTAATTTGTATCCTTGCAAGTGCACAAGATCGGTTGTAGCACGTGAAATCAAGGGTGTCAAACTCACAGGGAAACGTGAAATTTAATTAATCCTTAAAGAGATTTAAAATGCCCAAGGAAGTACTAAGGGAGAAAGTTCAATTTGCTAAATTGAGTAAAAACAATTTCTGATAAATAAAATGATAATTCTATGAATGATCAAGGAATTTGCTATCCCAGATTTGTAACCTTTCTACCATTAAGCCCACAATTCCAAACACATCAATCACACCATCATTTATCTAGAAAAATAAATCGTAAGAAAACGTGATCATCGCTCCGACATATCCTATCTAAAAATGATGACTCAACCTATCATTGCGCTATGAATCATGTAAAAAGCATAGCGTATCTCAAGATTCTTAAATCACGATCATGAACATATAATCACTCTACAGCCTAGATCAGTCTGCAGGTATAGATCTGACGATTATAGTCATTGATAACATAGATCAACGACCATAATAAAGTATTCAGAAGATATTCAATTTAGACACACTTTTAGCAGAATGATTTCATGATGAAATTAAGAGACTGTAGAGTTAATCATAAAAATATTACTTATCTGGGGATCGCATCCTCCTTGAATAAATGATTTAGCCGCTCATCCTTGGTGTGCGATCTCGTTATAAACTCGAAGCCATTCCCTTAAATATGCACTTTTTATTTATCATCCCAAAGATCTTTTTACAATGCTTTTCCTAAATACAATCTATGATTCCACAAACTATAAAAGAAAAGAAATGTAAAAGCCTAAGTACAATCTACCCAGAGAAAATCCTAAAAGAAACGAGAGAATGTGAGCCCAAGAGTGAGACAAGAGATAGAGAATCGATCTCCCAAAACAAAGCCGTAGCTTTCTTTATATAGGGACGAGCAAAATATTTCCCTAATTACCTCAATCGATTGAGAATTCTTTCTTAATCGATTGACCTCAAATTCGAAAAAGAGGGCAAAACTATCTCTCTTGTTAATCGATTGACATATGTTTATCAATCGATTGACATATATGGGTAGAGTCTCCATTCTCCTAGTGAAAGTTGAGCTACTTCACGGATTTCGATGCTTTTTTTAACCTTTTTGATCTACAAGTCTTGCGTAACCCTTAATTATTCTCTTTTATGTTCTTTGACGATCCAACGATCAGAAACACCTGTAATATTGAAACTACATAACAACCATCAGATACTTTCATCGGCTAGCTAATTGTAGGAATTAAGGTGTGAAATATAGTCACATTTCGACACCGATCACACCCCCAAACCTACACTTTGCTAGTCCTCGAACAAAGAGAATGAAAAATAACTAACAATTGAGCAAATAAAATGAATGCCACTTTCGTAGGGAACACGATTGCATTTAGCCTATGCAACAAGCCTTTAAACCCCTAGGTGATCCCTAGTGGAGGAGTTGTGTCCCCTGAAGGTTTCCAGTGAAGATACCTACAAACTTCAATAACTAATAAATTCCAGAATTGTAACCATGCCCTTAAGTAGTTAAATGCCCGTGAAAACCTTTAAGATGCTTCTAGCCATGCTTATGTTATTAATACTCATTCAACTCAACTCATTGTTTTTCCAATGCTCATGATTCATGCCCAAAGTGTCATGTGCTATTATCACTGTTAAAATTCTTTTATCTGAGAATAAGTTTAAACTAGAAGCCTTTAGTTTTCATGTCTAGACTCAATTCTCACCACAAGTATGTACTCAACAAAAATGAAATCGCTCCGATGAATAGTTTTACTTTTCACCCACATGTGAGATAGAATTACAACACAAATTAGAAGAATCCCACATGTTTTAAGAGAGACGGTGCATCAAAGAATATTTAAAAGAAATCTGATTAGGAAAGATATTTGTTTCCTAAGCATGCCTATACCAAGCACCATAAACATTATATAATCACTCTCCACAAGGCCTTTACCATTCATGATTGGATCAAGAGGGTCTTTTCTAAGGTTGTAATGGGGCTCGAGTAAAGGGTACGGAAGAAAGGGGAAATTGGATTCAAATTTATTTGAGAAATCAGAAAAAGAAGCATAATTGATTTTATGATTTTTCACTCTTTCTTTTTCGAACCTTTCAGAAGCTTTTTTTTTTTTTTTTTTTTTTTTCTTTTTACCACTTTTCTTTTACCACTTTTATATATTTCTCTACCTCTTGCACAAAGATATATTTTCTTCTTTGCTCTCTTTTTTATTTTTCTACCATATACTCCTTGCAACTACTATTGTCATAACTCTCCACTTCCTCTTTTACTCTCTGCCCTAATTTCTCAGAGATAAAAGGATAAGGTTTTTCAAAATGGTGTGGGGTATGGTTAATACAGCTTAACAAGGAATATTTAGAGTAAAATTCTTTAACCAAGGCTCAAAGGGGGTGCAACAAGATAAATCACTATATGGTGGGATATTTTGGGCACAAATGAGCCAAAGGTGGCGTTTGATCATCTCCTCTCATGATGGTAATGATACCTAGTTGCCTTGAGTTGTCACCCAATGATTTCTAGCACAATAATATAGTACATGCAAAACCAACAAATCGAGATAAAATATATGAGATTTCAACAATTTAAGAATGAAGTTCAAAGATACTTCGAAAATTTTCGGCACTCATAAAAAATGAGGACAAAGTTTCAAAGCTCACTAGGTTTTAGTCTTTCTTTGGAATCTTAGGATTTCACGCTCTATACTTAATTCTCAGATTTTGGATTTAAAACAATGTGATGGTACATAATTTTTAGTCATAGATCATGAACATCATTATTCATTATTAAAGTTTATGAGCATTTGTAAAACAATCATGGCATAATGACAATCTTTAAATGAATTTCCGGTCATCTACACTTCAAGGCCATAAAGCCACATTCCGAAATTTATAAGTTTTACTGATCATCAGTCGATCGATTGACTCAATTTCCTCAATCGATTGACTGCTGCAAACTTCCAATAGGCTGATGGTCATCAATCGATCGATTGAGACAATAGTCTCAATCGATTGATTGATACACTTTTAAAACCTGAGAACAGACCCCCCTTTTTTAAAAAAAAAAAATATGAAATCTACACATGAATCGAAAGAAATACCCCCCCAAACCTGAATCGTCCAATGTCCTTATTGGCATGATTTTTGGAAAGTGAATGAGACCCCCAAACCTGTTTAAATGCAATCGAGGACCAAAAGGCTGACCAAGTGAAAGGCATTGTGACCAAAATATAAAACACAAATAATAAACTAAATTAAACTTCTATTAAACTTATGCAATTTATTACATTTATTGAAAATTTAAGGAAAATATCCTAATTCTAAAACATAACCTCAAAATAACCTAATCTAAAATATGAAAATAAAATAAAAGCTAAACGACTCCTAAAACTAGACCCTAAACTGACAGTCCTAATCTCTTAATCATCATTGGAAGCGCTCACTCGCTTTGGTTGTGGAAATGCGTAGCACCACATATCCTCAGTGATTCCAACCTCACCAGGAGGAGGAACTGGTGCACGGGGTGGTGATGGTGGTGGGGTCGGAGGCGTTTCGATGAGTGGCAGTTGCCGATTCAATTCCTCCCACAGGTAAGTTGGGATCATATTCGATGCCGGATCGTTTTCGGCCTCGACGGAGCGATGAAAATATGATTGGGTGCGTGGGACTGAAGTACGAGGTGGTGATGATGGTGTCGAAGATGGTAATTCTAAATCAATAACTTCATAATTTGCCAAATTGAGTGGTGGTCGAGGTGAGTGGTATCGTGTACGTTTCCGAGACGGTTCCATCAATTTCTTGACGGTAGATCAGGTACGATACTTGATGGGCGCCATAGCCAAAACTTAGGGAAGATTAATGAATTTCTAACTAAGGTGACTGAAAAGACAACTCTAAAAGATGTTTAAATAGAGAAAACTTTCTAAAACACGGACTCTAATGGGACTCAAAGAAACCTCCTAAACTACGGACTCTAAGGGGGACTCAAATCTCTCTAATTTCAGAGTGGAAGAGGTAATTTTTCGGAAATATGGATCATCAATCGATTGTCCCTTGAGTGTCAATCGATTGACACAGGATGCCAAGGGTGCCTTCTGGTGCATGACCCAAATTGTGCCCTTTTTAGAACCAGATTTTGGAAAACTTTCTGTTCCTGACAGAAAGATAGTTCTGTCCATGCTGTTGTCAGTCGATTGAGATTTTTTACCTCAATCGATTGACCATACACAATGTGTATTGACAGAGATAAACTGAAAAGCCAGGACTGTCATAGTTGATTGATTAAAAGAGGCTTTTTCAATCGATTGACTGTTTTGAAATTCTTTTTTTTTTGAAAATATGGGAATTTAAATTCTCAATCGATTGAGATGAAAATCTTAATCGATTGACTGATGAACATAAGCACCAATCCGAAAATACACAGAGATATAACACATAAAACACACCCTTTTTTCATTCATTGAACCTGATTTGATTACAAATCGTGTACCCATCAAATAAACTGACTTAAACAAAAACAAATCCTACTCCTAACACAAACCACAATTCTCAAAATAAAGCAGACTAAAAAAAAACATAAAAATAAAGCAACTTGAAAACAAACACTAACACAAACACACACAGAATACACTAAACATCATCATCATCATCATCATTTTCTGGATCTCCCTCTCCATCCATTGCCGCTCTCGCTCCTGCGATGAAGTCCTCAGCTTGCCCAGGGAATGACTCATGGGCAATGAATGAGAAGGGAACTCTGAAATCGTGAACGTCGATCAATACCTCCCATAGTGGCACTCAACCCATCCATCCGTGCCTCGAGGTGAGCTACTACTGCCTCAGCATTAAAATCGGGGACCTCTTCGGGACGAGGTCATCTAATGCCGCCGCGTTGGCGTTGTGCGGGGTTTGGTCGGGGAGGTGGAGGTACTTCATCGACGTCGATAGGTGGTGGCGTAACACGTAGAATGTCCTTGATGCTCTTGTCCAAAACGTTCGTGCCATAGTGATAAAATTGCATATCACCCATCTCTTCATCATCGTAAATCGGGCACCCAACTTGGTCCAAAAGATGCATCACGTAGTGCGAAAAATGCAAAAGAATGGCTTCTCGCTTTTTTGGTGCGGTGGTGATCACGATGTCGCTATGACACCGATACATCTCTTCAAGCATCAATCCCGGAGCATCAAACCAAGTATTCGTGTGCATAGAATAAAGTGCCTACCCTATTCTTTGTTCTCTCGCTCTTCATGTCATGCGGTAATAGATTATTTGACATAATAATATCCCAAAACAAGATGTCCATTAGTAGGACGGCTCATTTAGTGGACAAACCAGACCTGTGTCGTCCTCCACACATGTTGTTGATCATGAGGTCCTGGCTGAGATCAACGGCGAGATTGATGTGGTGGTTCAATGGGCAAACCACGTAGAAATTAAATGTACGGGCGAGATCGGCGGCGTGCAAGTTATACGTCTAGTTGTCAATTTCGAGGCGGATGAATGGCAAACCCGTCGGTGATAGTGTGGCTGATACCCATTCCATATTTTGGTAAAACAGCCGCAAGATACGCAATGAGACATCTATAGGTGGAGGAGCGAGCAACATCTCCAAGTGCAGAGCCTCGATGAATTCGATCGAATGAGCGGCTTCGACGATACGTCAATATTTTGTGAGATCAAAGAAATTCTCCATTTAAAACTGGCGATCCACGTACTCGTCATTGGGGATGCGCATAAGATTGTTGGCGGGACGAGGTGGTTGGTAGATCAGTGGACCAGGTGCCGCCATTTCGATTGCGTACAAGGAGAATGAAAATATAAATCAACGCTCGGATTGGAGGAGGATTGTGAAGAAGGGGACCACGGGTGTCCCCATTATATAGTGTGATCGTCAATCGATTAAGAGACTAGTCTCAATCAATTGACACCGGTTGACCTCCACCACGTCGCGAGAATTTGAAAGGGCCTTTGGAATGCAGATGCGACATGGTACAATCCACTCATGCATTCTCAATGTCGATCGATTGACATAGTGGTGTCAATCGATTGACAATAACCTTTTCGCGAAAAGTTGCACCGTTTAGGTGCCTTGGGAACTGGCAGAGTTAATAGGCAATCAAGTCAATCGATTGAGAGGTTAGTCTCAATCGATTGACATTGACGTGCCCCTAGAATTAGCTGCAATAGACAAGATGTGTCGATTGACGCTCTGATTTCTGAAAACTGGTCATTAACTCGAGGTAATCTCAATTGATCGACAATTGAGTCTCAATCGATTGACATAACAGATGTGCTGATTGGTCAGGCACACGCGCGCAAGGAAGAGATGATGATGATTGAAGGTTCAATCGATTGATAGTGAAATTATCAATCGATTAATCCTTGTAAAGGGTCAATCGATTGACTTGTCTCCAGTCAATTGATTGATAAAAACTCCCTATTTCTACCACAAAAAGAAACTTATAACACACTGGGTTGCCTCCCAGGAAGCGCTGAGTTTATGCGTTGACAGCTCGACCACTTCATTGCTCACTTTTCTGGGTCACTGCGGTACATCGCTTCAATCCTGAACTGGGTTATTCGCTCAACCATTGGTTTAAGTTGTTGCCCATTTACTTTGAAAGTTCGATTGTCCTTAAGACTTCTAATCTCAATCGCACCATGCACGGTAGTGAATACAACCTGAAATGGTCCTTCCCACCTTGATTTCAATTTTCCTAGATGGAGCTTGAGTTTGGAGTTAAACAACCAAGCCTTTTGTCCGATGTGGAATTCCTTCTGAGAAATTGATTGATCGTGTAACTTTTTATACCGTTCCTTATACATCTTCGAATTTTTATACGCATCATAGCGTAGCTCTTCTTATTCGTTCAGCTGTAACCTGCGATTGGACCCTGCCTCTTGCATATCGAAATTAAATCTTTTTATAGCCCAGAATGCTTTATGTTCCAGTTCGACTGGGAGATGGCTGTCACAACCCAGATTTTTGAGATCTGTGCATGGCACACTTTGTTGCACATAGGTATATGCGTTTCACAAAGGGACCAAAACACCCAAATACTTAAAGTGTGTACATGGGAAACACACTAGTATATCCCAATTCTGATAAATATAAAAGTGAAGAAGAGAGAAGAGGAGTCCTTACGTAAAACTATTCTAACCTAAATAGAGAGGAGGAGATTATAGAGAAAAAGAAAGGGAAGAAAGGAGCCTGGGAGAACTAGGGTTGCAGAAACTTGGCTCGGCAAGGGAGATCAGAGGTAATGACGGGAGGACGAACCAGGGAGACCGGATAGCCTAGTGGGTATTCAAATCTTAAATCGGACCTGTGCGTGATTCACCGTCAAGAGGTACGTTAAAAAAAAAAAAAACGCATAGATGCATAGGAATGTTTGGAATAGTAGGAAGGATGTTGGCTAGATACTACTGGTATAAGATTAAGGTGTAAAGAAGGATAAACAAATGTGAGCATGACTCTGGGCTCGCTCGAGCGGTCCCTGTAACGAAAGGGGAGCCCGCTCGAGCGAGGGTCCACTGTCACATTTCGAAAACCGATTTAACCGCTCGAGCGACCTCGATTTGACCGCTCGAGCGAGGTCAAGAAACCGCTCGAGCGAGGTCAAGTGACCGCTCGAGCGAGTATAACTGACCGCGCGAGCGAGGTCTGGTGACCACTAAGATGTTGGTTTTCTAAAATAAGAAACTCGGGTGTCTTACACCCCAAATGACCTTAAACCATCCTAAAGTAAATTCTCTTTTAATGTAGGTTGATGCATTATAACCGCTAAGGACAAGCGTGCTTTGAGATTGTTGAGGTAGGGAGTATTCTTGAAACATGTGCATTATTCTGTGAACTCATATGCGTAGTATAGTCTATTTAAATAGTAGTATATACTATAAACTCTCATGATAAGTGTGTGTGTGTAAAGTGTGAAGAATCCTGAGGTCCCCAGGGGACGAAATATAATGTGGTTAAATCAGAGAAAGTTGAAATAGAAGTATGGGGCATCCCAGGGATGCGTAAGAAATAAAATAGAGAAACATAAACAATGTGATAAGGCCTAATGTAATATATCTAGCACATTCACGGTGAACAACTATATGTAAAGCACATTGATATTTTTATTATTTAAGGTTGATCGAATACCCACCCACATGGCGGGATACCCACGACCGACTCGGCAGATATCCGTGACTGCACGGGCCAATCCAGATAGTTGTAACACATCCTGTGGATGTAGATTGAGAATAGACCCCACGCCTATGAGAAAGGGGCTTGGGCAAGATTCTGTGGGATACTCATAATAACTGCCTAGTTAGACGACGACGATGGTATTCCATCGGCTCGATGCTATAGTGCTCGAGGATTACTTAAGTTAAGATTTAAGTGATTAGGCCAAGTTCACAAACAAATTCATAAAGAGATTAAAATGTAAACTGGTAGATTGGTTGGGAGTCATTGAATTACTTTTATCCTTCAAATTATTGTACATAAATATTTCTTGAGAAATTATGTTGTTGGTACTAACATATGTGCGGGAGATGATCTATATGTTCTTTTGTTTTCCCTACGGAGCTAGGATGTAGCTCACCCCTTAGACTATACGTCGCAGGTCAAGGACTAACGGCAGCAAGGACTTCGGGTGAAGTTAATCCAAAGGCATCGGTGTCTGTACCCACAGAAGAGTCAGAACCTCCTCCTGAGGAATTCTTCTAGGAAACCCGCTGCATACTTTGATAGTGAGTAGAGAGAGAGTACTGTGTATGGCTTGGTATATCGAGCCTTTTTATTTTTTTTGAATGTTTTAAATACTGTCACTTGGTAGACCACCTAGGAGGAATAAGTACCATCAAACTTTCGGGTATGTCCTTATGTCCATGAATTGGCATGGAACAAGAACAGCCCGGTAGGATCAATTAACTTATAAGTTCTTATTGTTTGCTTAGAGTATTCGCATGTGCTTCAATTACCGTTTGGCTGTATATATGATGAGGAGTAATGACATGAATGTAAGGCACGGCCTTGAAGGTCGTGCTGATGGCACGGATTTTGATGTCAAATTGGTATCAGCCGCTTGGTATCAAAGCCTTTCCTTCCAGAGTTCTGACTATCATATCGTCAGAATATAGGGACTTCTGCTAACGAGATTTTAATTCTCATGCAGACCGTTATGTTTCCTAGAGGGAGAGGCCGACCCAGGGGTGGCCATGACAGGAATTTACGCAGTAGAGATGGGTTCGTCTCACCTACAAACAGAGTGCCATTGGGAAACAGGGAGATTCCCGAGAGTAGTGGCCAGGGAGGAAATCAAAATCAAGCAGAGGAGCAAGATCTAGATAGACATGATCGAGACCAAAGGGAACAAGATAGGGTGAGAGAAAGGAATGAGGAAAGAGAAGAGCGCCGAGAATGATGCACACAATGGAGACTATGGCAATCGCCATGGCACAACAAGGCTCCTTGGCAACAAGATACAAGATTGTAACCACAACGAACACCTACCTCCAGAGGGACTTACACCTTCATTGGCTTCAAAGATTCACCGAGTTCGAAGAATGAGACCTCCCAATTTTCGTGACAAGTAGACACAATGGCCAAAAGTTGGGAGAAATGGAGAAGGTGTTCAACAGATCGACATGCACACAGAGGATGAGAGCGTCGTTGGCATATATGTTAGATGGAGAAGCTGGACCTTGGTGGAAATCTGTCATGGACAGAGCACAAGAAACTTCAAACGTGCCGTGGACTTGGGACGAATTTGTAGAAGAATTCAATAAACAATATTTTCCTGAAGTTGTGAGAAATCAAATGGAGACCCAATTTTTACAACTAGCACAGGGAAGAATGACCGTGAGAGAGTATGGAGTGGAATTCATGAGACTGGCACGCTTACGCCCTGCATCACGAATCTCGCAGTGATGAAAGCGAAGAGGTTCCAACAGGCTTACTATCGGACATCCGAGGGGTGTTAAGCCTTCCAAATCAAGACTTATGGAAGTAATGAGTAAGGCATTGGTGGTTGAGGAAGAAATAATAACCGATAATTGCCGAGGGAACATCAAGGCAGAGAATGCACCGATCTGAATAGGACGGGGGGGTTATGAATCGTCATATAAGAAACAGAGGTTTATAACACCAAATCAGAAACCGTCGTTCCAGTCGGGTTATGGGAGAGCTGCTCCACAATCGACTCATCAAAATTATCCGTTGCTCGCATCAGGGAGATCGATGAGGTATCAAGGTCCTACTTATTCCAACAGGGCTACAACTCCACAAGTTTTTCCGAGAGCTGCTAATTCATTTCCAAGGGAAACTTGTGCTAAATGTGGCAAGTCCCATAAAACAACAGACTGTAGGCAAGGAATGCGAGGCTGTTTCAAGTGTGGCAAGATAGGTCACATGATGAGAGATTGCCCTGAGACAGCCAAAGAAAAGACGGCTCCAACCTCCATGCCACAACCAATTCAAGCTCGAAAGCCTGTTATTCGAGGAAGAGCCTACGCAGCTATCGCTTGCCCAGAAGGTGGAGTGTACACGACATTATCCAAGGTGAAAACTCCTTTAAAATAGAGAATTTCGGTTTCAATATAACTCTAGATAAAGAATGAGTTTATATTAGGATATATATAAATATATATATCATATTAAACGTAAGAGTGAAAATTGTTTATGGATATGTTGTGTACGTATATGCATGTATTCTAGGTACGTTACAGATTTATGAGAAAGGGTGCTACGTAGCACATGACGCGCAAGTGCTGATAGACCCAGGGTCAACCACTCCTTCATTACCCCTAGATTTGCGAAAAGAATGAAGATTGTTCCGGAAACACTGGACTTTGTGTTATCAGTGTCCATCCCAACAGGAGAATTAGTGGACACGGAATTAGTCTGCAAATCGGTAGTAGTAAGCATTAGGGATCACGTTGTTCATGAATTAGAGGCAAATCTAATATGGTTGGACATGCAGGGATTCGATGTAATCCTTGGCATGGATTGGCTGTCCCAACATTGCGCAACAGTGGACTGCAAGGATAAAGTTGTTGTTTTCCGTCCTAACACGAGGAGATCGTTTCGATTTCAAGGGGAGAGGTCGACTCAGGTACCACTTATATCTCGCAGAAGAGCGCTAATTAGGATTAGGAAAGGTGTAGTGGTTATTTGGCATTTTGAAGGAGGATAACCAAGAAAAGAATATTATCTCTGACATAGCTGTGGTGCGAGAATTCCCAGATGTATTCCCAGAAGAATTGCCAGGATTACCTCCAGAAAGAGAAGTAGAATTTGCGATCGATTTGGCACCAGGAACGGAACCTGTTTCAAAAGCACCTTATAGAATGGCCCCTGCAGAGTTGAAAGAATTGAAAGAACAACTGCAAGAGCTCATGGACAAGGGGTTTATACGACCAAGCGTGTCTCCGTGGGGAGCACCAGTGTTGTTCGTGAAAAAGAAGGATGGGTCGATGCGTTTGTGCATCGACTACCGCCAATTGAATAAAGTCACGGTGAAGAATCGATATCCGTTGCCAAGAATAGATGACTTATTCGACCAATTACAAGGAGCAAAACACTTTTCCAAGATCGACCTAAGATCCGGGTACCATCAGTTAAGAGTCAGGGCCGAGGACATTCAGAAAACGGCTTTTAGAACACGGTATGGACACTATGAATTTTTAGTGATGCCATTTGGGCTGACAAATGCACCAGCGTCGTTTATGGATTTGATGAATCGAGTGTTTAAACCACACTTAGACTCTTGGGTTGTAGTGTTTGTTGATGACATCCTAATCTACTCAAAATCAAAAGCGGAGCATGAAGAACACTTACGTGTCGCTTTCGAACTTTTGCGTGAACACCAACTGTACGCCAAGCTCAGCAAATGTGAGTTTTGGCTAGAAGAAGTCAGCTTTCTGGGACATGTCGTCTCCAAGCATGGTGTCACTGTAGATCCCGCTAAGATCGAGGCAGTAGTGAACTGGGAACAACCAAAAACCGTGACAGATATCCGGAGTTTCCTCGGACTGGCAGGATATTATCGGCGTTTCGTTGAGGGGTTTTCAAAAATATCAGGACCTCTCACAAGGCTTACAAGAAAGGACTCAAGATTTGAGTGGAGTGAGGCGTGTGAAAAGAGTTTTCAAGAACTCAAGAAAAGACTCACCTCAGCTCCAGTTAGCCATTCCATCAGCAAAGGAGGATTCGCATTATAGTGATGCTTAGATAACGGGTTGGGTTGTGTACTAAATCAATATAAAAGGTAATAGCTTACGGCTCCGCATAGCTTGAAAGAGCACGAAGAACTACCCAACACACGATCCGAACTAGTCATACCATATTCGCATTAAAAATATGGCGACATTACCTATACGGAGAAACATTCGAAATTTTCACTGACCATAAAAGCCTCAGATACCTGTTTACACGTATGAACCGAATATGAGGCGAGGTGGATGGAATTCCTCAAAGATTACGACGTTTCTATACAAGATCATCCGTGCAAAGCTAACGAGTGGCCGACGCCTTGAGTCGAAAGAGTTCGCATAGCAAATTTCGTATACATCGATGGAAGTTGTTGGAGGATCTAGCGTTATGTGGTGCAGACATCCAACCACAAGCCACAGGAGCCTTCTTAGCCAACATATCAGTGAAGCCAGTGATATTTGAACACATACGAGAACTACAGATGAAAGACCCGATTCTAACACGGATACATCAAAATGTAATAGAAGGTACTACCTCTGAGTTTTCAATCAAGGAAGACGGTTCCTTAACATTCAAAGGGCGGCTTTGCATTTCGGACAACGCCGAATTGCGGCAAACGATTCTTGATGAATCCCACAGGTCAAGTTATGCGATCCACCCAGGAAGCACGAAGATGTATCAGGATCTGAAAAAGAATTACTGGTGGAGAGGGTTGAAACAAGATGTGGCAGAGTATGTTTCACGATGTTTAACGTGCCAACAAGTGAAAATCGACCATAGACACCCCGCAGGCCTATTACAGCCCTTACCCATACCGGAATGGAAATGGGAATCTATCTCAATGGATTTCATAGTCGGGTTACCACGAACTGCAAGGAGGCATAACGCCATTTGGGTGGTGGTTGATCGATTAACTAAGTCGGCACATTTCTTGCCGTACAACACGATGTACACAGCGGGAAGATTAGCAGAACTTTACATGAAGGAGATCGTTCGGCTACATGGGATTCCAAGTAGCATTGTTTTAGACCGAGACCCATTATATACGTCAAAGTTTTGGAGGAAATTCCAAGAAGGAATGGGAACTAAGTTGGATTTCAGTACGGCGTTTCACCCACAAATGCAGGATGACCGAGAGGGTCAACTAAGTCATTGAAGACATGCTTAGGGCATGTATGTTAGAATTGCAAGGATCATGGGTTCAACATCTACCATTGATTAAGTTCGCTTATAATAATAGTTTTACGAGCATTGGGATGGCACCGTATGAAGCCTTGTACGAAGAGGCGAGGTAAGTCGCCACTCAATTGGGAAGAAACTGGGGAGAAATTTGTTTTGGGACCCAAGCTACTTGAAGATAACGCTGCCATTGTTCGCATGATCAGGGAGAGGCTAAAGGCGGCTCAGAGCAGACAGAAAAGTTATGCCGACATCAAGCGGACCAGTGTAGACTTTAAAGTGGGGGAACATGTGTTCGTGAAAGTATCACCAATGAAGGGAGTGATGAGATTTGGGAAGAGAGGGAAACTAAGTCCCCGCTATCTTGGACCGTTTGAAGTTTTGGGTCGAGTGGGAGAAGTAGCCTATCGCATTGGTTTGCCACCATTGTTTGATCAAGTACACAATGTTTTCCACGTATCGATGCTTAGGAAATATCTCAATGACCCTGATCACGTACTGAGCGAAATGCATGAAGATATGACCATGATTGAAGAACCCGTAGAAATTGTAGATCGAAAGGAACAGGTGTTGCGAACAAAAGTGATTCCCTTAGTACTTGTTCGATGGAAGAACCATCCGATCGAAGAGGCAACATGGGAACGTGAGGCGGATGTTAGAGAACAATATCCCAAATTGTTCGAAGTTGCCAACTGAATGATTTTCATTGGTTTGAGAATATGTAATTTCGGGTACTATGAAGGTTATGTATGTTTTCTTTTGATATATGATTGCAAATAATGTTTGAAATTTTTTTTTTTGTTCAACTCTAAATTGATGAAACTAGGGAGATATTGAAACAAAACAAGCAAGAGGGTACCAAGAAGTGTTTCTGGTCTCGCCCGAGCGATCACTAATGACCGATCGTGCGATCACTACATAAAATCACACTTTTCTCGCTCGAGCGCTAACAAATCCTCGCGCGAGCGAGGCACTATAACCGCTCGAGCGAGGCACTATAACCGCGCAAGCGAAGAAGGAATACAATGAAAAACGAGTTCTGTGCTCGCTCGAGCGAGGACTAATGACCGCTCGAGCGAGGCGGAACTATAAATATGGCAGAGGCCATAGCGCTTGTTCATCTTCAAGCGAAAGGAAGAAGAGACGAGCAAGGGGGTTTGGGCAAACGATTTTCAATCCTTTCGGCCCGTTTCCAGCCGGATTTCGACCATCCGATTCATTAAAACCACTCTTCTAGGTAAAATCTGCCCCTCTCTAAAATTTTTTCTTGTCATTTAAACCCTTTAAATACTTAATGGCTTCAAGCCCAAACCCACAACCTAAGAAACGGATGGCGATTCGATCGCCGTCGGCGCGCAATAAAGCGCCACAAACCTCGCAACCATCATCAAACCCACCCTCTACTCCAATCACACTGGATGATTGGTGGGGAGCGAAAATTTTTGAATGATACATCCTCTTGTTTCGAGATCCGGCGTCCACCCAAAGGGACATCGGACTTCATCACCAACAATCAACTCAAGTCCTCGCTACGCCATTCGGGGATCGATACTACCCGAGGCTAGTGAAGCTTTTCTACCAAACCTTAAACATGAGCATCGATGAGGACGCCATACTTGTTACCATCGATGGTAACGAGTTAGTTTTTAGATGTGCCGACATCTCCTCGACCATGAAATGCCCCCACATCTACACTCCTAGCCCACTCATCCTACCACCCTTTTCTGGGAACGTAGATTTCCCAACGATCATCTCCGACATCACTGGCGGTAGGTCCGCCTCGGGACAATCCATCACCCGATCACAACTACCGCCGCACATGTGGCTTCTAGACATTATCTTCAAAAAGAACTTGCACCCAACCGGCCATGACCAAGAACGCCGAGATGCGTTTTTGCGAGCACTACACACCGCATTTCACAATAGGTGGATCAATGCACCTATGGTCATCATAAAAGGCATGGCGCATGCCTACAGAAGGAATGTAAGGGGTGCCGTCCCTCCACCTATCAACCGACTGCCGTATGCACGATTGATTTCCTGACTTTTAGACTCACGAAATGGAAAAGGGGGATTTAAGATCCGGGAGGATGAGTTGTTCCTCACCGACAACGTCGTCCCATACCTCGCCCAGGATTGGAGCAGAAATCTTAAAAGCCTCCAAACCAAATGACAAGAAGAGAGACCGCAGGTCTCCGTGATCAACCACCCATCAAACAATCCGACAGACCACTACTTCCTCCACCACAGTTCCAGCATACCCACTACCCCCGAGATCCTTCAAGGAAGGGACATTAGGTTGCATCGAGGTTCCAGAGGCGCTACTTATCGACCTCATGGGCCATGCGTGCAAACCTACATGCGCAGCGTTGGTGCCATGAGGATTCTATATTTAGAGCATCTCCCTCCGGCCCGGCTACGAGGAGCGCCCGCAAAGTACCGCGTGGTCATTTACGCGATTTAACGACGTACGATGACGACGAAGAGGAAGAGGATTAGGAAATAGCAAATATTCGAACACCTGGCATGTAATATTTTGAAAACTTGATATGGATGTTAAATTTCTTGTGTTAAAAAAAAAAAAAAAACTATCGTGGCATGAATGGCACAAGTTTTGGTTTGGGTAGATGATAAATATGTGTGGAATGTGTATCGATGATATTTTGATTAAATTGTTTTGTTTTTGTCGTATGGAAATCGTGGGTATGACCAACACTGATAGCTGCAAATGCGGCTACATAGTTAAATGCCTGATTGTTATGCAAGTCAGATGACAAATGTGGTACCGAGTTAAGAAAATAATATCGATTTTCGAGGGCGAAAATCTTATAAGTTGGGGTGATTGTCACAACCCAGATTTTTGAGATCTGTGCATGGCACACTTTGTTGTACATAGGTATATGCGTTTCACAAAGGGACCAAAACACCCAAATACTTAAGGTGTGTACATGGGAAACACACTAGTATATTCCAATGCTGATAAATATAAAAGTGAAGAAGAGAGAAGAGGAGTCCTTACGTAAAACTATTCTAACCTAAATAGAGAGGAGGAGATTATAGAGAAAAAGAAAGGGAAGAAAGGAGCCTGGGAGAACTAGGGTTGCGTAAACTTGGCTCGGCAAGGAGATCGAGAGGTAATGACGGAGGACGAACCAGAGACGATAGCCTAGTGGGTATTCAAATCTTAAATCGGACTGCGTGATTCACCGCCAAGAGGTGCTAAAAAAAAAACGATAGATGCATAGGAATGTTTGGAATAGTAGGAAGGATGTTGGCTAGATACTACTGGTATAAGATTAAGGTGTAAAGAAGGATAAACAAATGTGAGCATGACTGGCTCGCCGAGCGGTCCTCGAACGAAGGGAGCTCGCTCGAGCGAGGGTCCACTGTCACATTTCGAAAACCGATTTAACGGCTCGAGCGACCTCGATTTGACCGCTCGAGCGAGGTCAAGAAACCGCTCGAGCGAGGTCAAGTGACCGCTCGAGCGAGTATAACTGACCGCGCGAGCGAGGTCTGGTGACCACTAAGATGTTGGTTTTCTAAAATAAGAAACTCGGGTGTCTTACACCCCAAATGACCTTAAACCATCCTAAAGTAAATTCTCTTTTAATGTAGGTTGATGCATTATAACCGCTAAGGACAAGCGTGCTTTGAGATTGTTGAGGTAGGGAGTATTCTTGAAACATGTGCATTATTCTGTGAACTCATATGCGTAGTATAGTCTATTTAAATAGTAGTATATACTATAAACTCTCATGATAAGTGTGTGTGTGTGTAAAGTGTGAAGAATCCTGAGGTCCCCAGGGGACGAAATATAATGTGGTTAAATCAGAGAAAGTTGAAATAGAAGTATGGGGCATCCCAGGGATGCGTAAGAAATAAAATAGAGAAACAGAAACAATGTGATAAGGCCTAATGTAATATATCTAGCACATTCACGGTGAACAACTATATGTAAAGCACATTGATATTTTTATTATTTAAGGTTGATCAGAATACCCCACCGACGTGGCGGGATACCCACGACTGACTCGGCAGGATATCCGTGACCGGTACGGCGGCCAATCCGTATAGTTGTAACACATCCCAGGGATGTAGATTGAGAATAGACCCCGCCTATGAGAAAGGGGCTTGGGCGTATTCCTGTGGGATACTCATAATAACTGTCTAGTTAGACGACGATGACGGGTATTCCATCGGGGCTCGATGCTATAGTGCTCGAGGATTACTTAAGTTAAGATTTAAGTGATTAGGCCAAGTTCACAAACAAATTCATAAAGAGATTAAACAGAAACTGTGCTAAGATTGGTTGGGAGTCATTGAATTACTTTTATCCTTCAAATTATTGTACATAAATATTTCTTGAGAAATTATGTTGTTGGTACTAACATATGTGCGGGAGATGATCTATATGTTCTTTTGTTTTCCCTACGGAGCTAGGATGTAGCTCACCCCTTAGACTATACGTCGCAGGTCAAGGACTAACGGCAGCAAGGACTTCGGGTGAAGTTAATCCAAAGGCATCGGTGTCTGTACCCACAGAAGAGTCAGAACCTCCTCCTGAGGAATTCTTCTAGGAAACCCGCTGCATACTTTGATAGTGAGTAGAGAGAGAGAGTACTGTGTATGGCTTGGTATATCGAGCCTTTTTATTTTAGTTTTTTTGAATGTTTTAAATACTGTCACTTGGTAGACCACCTAGGAGGAATAAGTACCATCAAACTTTCGGGTATGTCCTTATGTCCATGAATTGGCATGGAACAAGAATAGCCCGGTAGGATCAATTAACTTATAAGTTCTTATTATTTACTTAGAGTATTCGCATGTGCTTCAATTACCATTTGGCTGTATATATGATGAGGAGTAATGACATGAATGTAAGGCACGGCCTTGAAGGTCGTGCTGATGGCACGGATTTCGGGATGCCGAAATTCGGGCTGTCACAATGGCATACTTTCGCATATACAATCTTGAATGGCGACATTCCAATTGGTGTTTTGAATGCAGTACGATATGCCCAAAGAGCATCAGATAACCAATTCGACCAATCTCTTCTATCCGGTCTTACCATCTTTTCTAAAACTCGTTTGATCTCTCGATTCGACACTTCCACTTGATCACTAGTCTACGAGTGGTACGGCAGTGCTACCTTATGGGTGACGTCGTATTTCTTCATTAAAGTGGTAAAGTGGCTGCTGCAGAAGTGCGAACCGCCATCACTAATGATTGCTCTTGGGATCCCAAATCTGTTAAACACATTTTCTTTCAAGAATTTGACCACTACTTTGTGGCCATTCGATCGGGTTGCCATAGCTTCTATCCATTTTGAAACATAATCAACAGCTACTAGAATGTATGAATAACCAAACGATGGGGGAAAAGGACCCATGAAGTCGATTCCCCAAACATCGAAATTTTCAACAATTGAAATCGGGTTTAGTGGCATCATTTTTTGTCTTGAAATATTTCCAAGCTGTTGACATCGTTGGCACTCTTTACAAAATTTTGTAGTGTCCCGAAAGATGGAGGGCCAATAAAATCTGCTTTGAAGAATTTTTTGTGTTGTCTTTTATCTTCTGAAATAGCTTTCACAGGCCCCAGCATGGCAAAAATTAATGATACTTAGTTGCTCTTCTTCAGGCACACATCTTCTGATGACTTGATCTGAACAAACTTTGAACAACTGTGGTTCATCCCAAAAATAGTATTTCATCTGGGAAAAAAATTGATTCTTATTATTCTTATCCCATTGCGTAGGGATTCTGCCACTGACCAGATAATTCACAATATTGGCAAACCAAGGAACTTTTATAGCTGTTGCATCAATTGCCATTAACTGCTCATCCAGAAAGGTGTCACAGATAGTCTTAGATACTGATGGTTCTTCAGGTAAAATTCATGACAAATGATCAGCTACAACATTTTCGACCCCCTTTTTATCCTTGGTTTCGAAATTGAATTCTTGGAGGAGCAAGATCCATCGGATCAACCTTGGTTTTGTGCCCTTTTTCGCCAACAGATACTTCAATGTAGAGTGGTATAAAAAGGCCACTATTTTCGAACCGAGCAAATAGGAATGGAATTTATCTAATGCATACACCACAGCTAATAATTCATTCTCGGTTGTAGTGTAATTAATTTGTGCATCAATCAGTGTCTTACTGGCATAGTAAATCACATGAGGTAATTTGTTTACCCTTTGCCTTAAGACTGCTCCAATCGCATAGTCTGATGCATCGCACATGAGTTCGAATGGTAGGGAATAATTCGGTGGTTGAATTATCGGAGCATTGGATAATAGCTCTCTCATTTTCAAAAATGCCTTTATGCATTCATCATCAAATTCAAACGGAATGTCTTTTCCAAGCAAGTTGCACAAGGGCTTGATGATCTTGCTAAAATCCTGAATGAATCTTCTATAAAATCCTGCATGACCTAATAATGATCGAATTTGTCGAACACTCTTGGGTGGTGGCAAATTAGCAATTAAGTCGACTTTTGTCTTGTCGACTTCGATCCCTTTCTTATAAACGATATGTCCGAACACAATTCTTTATTGAACCATAAAATGACTCTTTTCCTTGCTTAAAACAAGATTCGATTCTATGCAATGTTGTAATACTTTTACCAGGTGATTCAAGCATAGTTCAAATGTCTTCCCAAAAATCGAGAAATCATCTATGAACACCTCGATAAATTTGTCAACCATATCCGAGAATATCGCAAACATACAACGTTGAAAAGTGGCTGGCGCATTGCAAAGTCCGAAAGGCATCCTTCGATATGCAAAGGTTTCATACGGCCACATAAATATTGTCTTTTCTTAATCCGATGGAAACACAGACACTTGATTGTATCCCGAGTAACCATCAAGAAAATAATAATATTCTTGTCCTGCCAACTTTTCTAGAATCTGATCAATAAATGGTAAGGGAAAATGATATTTTCTCGTGGCGGTGTTCAATTTTCAATAATCAATACACACACGCCATCCAGTAGTCTCACGTGTAGGCACCAATTCTCCTTCTGTAGTCCCTTTCACTGTAATTCTCGACTTTTTGGGAACAATTTGGATTGGGCTTACCCATTCACTATCGGAGATCACATAGATGATTCCAGCATCGAATAACTTGATCATCTCCTTTAGAATGACTTCTTTCATGTTTGGATTAAGTCGTCTTTATGGTTCCCTCGATGGTGTACTATCATCTTTCAGATATATTTTTGCATACATACTGACGGATCAATTCCTTTAAGATCAGCTAAGCTCCATCCGATAGCTCCTTTGTGGTCCTTAAGCACTTTCAACAAATCATACTCTTGCCCTTCCGATAATGTTGATGAGATAATTACCGGCAGTGTTTCTTGAGGTCTCAGAAAAGCATATTTAAGTGACTCAGGCAGTTGCTTTAATTCAACAGTTGGTGGCTGCTCGATTGATGGAGTCAGCTCATCCTTTACCTCAATAGGTAATGGTTCCACCTTAGTCTCAATTTGACATAACTTATCATCTTCACTTAATGAACTCATCATCTTCTCTTCTAGTTGTTTCTTTTTAGATCCTTTTTCCTCATAGATGGCCAACAAAGCAGTTTCAAATTCTTCTTTGATAAGCATTGATGGTAAAGCTTCATCCACTACTTGGTCCACCTGATCAATATAGAAATAGTCAATTTCATCCTCATTTGGAAAATGGTTCATCACATGAAATATATTGAGCCTGACTTTCATCTTTTCAAAAGAAACATCCATGACTCCCGTTCGACAATTGATGCAGGCATTTGCAGTTCCGAGAAACGGACATCCAAGAATGATTGGGACTTGATTGATTGATTTAATTGGTGGTTCCATGTCCAAAACAACAAAGTTCACTGAAAAGACAAATTTATTTATTCCAACCAAAACATCCTCGATGATACCCCTAGGTCTTCTTTCCGACCTATCAGCAAGTTGGAGTGTAACAGTCGCGGGTTTCAATTCGCCTAGTCCTAATTCTCGTATACTGAGTGTGAGATCAGGTTGACACTTGCTCCCAAATCCGATAATGCCTTACCAATTGGTTGCCCACCTATATCACATGGAACAGTTGGGACTCCAGGGTCCTTAAGTTTTTGAGGTGCATCCAATTGAAATATTGAATTGACTTGATTAGTCAGGAACACTTTCTTTAAAACTTGAGTACGTGCCTTTCTCTTATGAGTGCACAAATCTTTGAAAAATTTTGCGTACTCAGGAACTTGCCTGATTGTTTCAATTAATGAAAGATTTATCTTTACTTGCTTGAATGTTTCAAAGATTTCTTTCATTTTTGACGATCCTTTCCCCATTCTAGAAGGTGTTAGCCACTCAGGGAATGGTGCCTTTGGGACATAGGGATTGGATTTTTCTTCTAGTTCTTCTTCAGGTCCTTGTTGGATGATTTTAGGAGATTCTTTCTCTTTTCCTTTCTCTAGCCTTCTGCCTTTTATCACTTCTTTTTCTTCTTCCTTATCAGATTCCACTAGCATTTTCACTTGATTATCAACTGCTCGCCTACTTCTCAACATAGTAACATCTTTCAACTGTTGACTATTCGATGGTCCTTCATCAGGTGATGCTTGGCCTCGAGGATTATTGATGGGTTGGTTTGGAAGCCTACCTTCCTCTCGTTGACTCAATTGATTGGTTAATTGGCTAAATTGGTCCATCATCATCTGCTAAAAAGCTTGTATATTTCGCATAATCTTTTTTTCCAAATCAGAATCTTTCGACACGGTGGTATGAGATTGATTAAAATTCTGATTGAAAAATTGATTTTTTTGATACTCAGAATTTGGATGATAATAAGGAGAATTTTGTCGAAAATTAGAATTCTATTGTGGACGAAAGTTCTGTTGTCCACTCGTTATGTTGGATCTGTACTGCTGGTTCACTTGTCCAGTTTGGTTTGATCCTCCCTATCCTAAGTTGGGGTGATTTTTTCATTCTGGATTATAGGTATTTGAGTACATGTTCCTACCCTGTCGCTGATAAGATTGAGTTAGATTCACCTGCTCTTGAGGAGTAGGTTCATCAGGGAAGAATGACAAGATAGTTGGACACTCGTTAGCCATGCGACCTGGGTGGTCACAAATTGAACAAACCGTGGTGTTGATGGGACTTTTAGCTTGCTTGGTTGCAGCTAATAATATGTTTATTTGTTTGGACAACATGTCAACTTTTGTTGATAGATCTGAGGTATTGTTGTTGACATTATATAGTCCATCTCTGGTCAACACATGAGATTTAATTGCCACATCCAAGTTAGTTCGCCCCATTGTCGCATTTTGTATTGAAGTTTGATATAATTTTTCAAACAACGCCCATAGTTCATCAGCCTCTTTTGTGGCACATGATCCTCCACAAGATGCATCAACCATGTGTCTCTCTTATGAAATCAGTCCATTGTAAAAACTTTAGACCTGTTGCCACCTTGCTAGTTGATGATTAGGACAACTCCTGATTAATTCCTTGAAACGTTCCCAACATTCATGAAATGTTTCTGTAGGTTGTTGGGAGAAAAATTGAATCTTCTAACACAACTCAATGGTTTTGGTCATCGAAAAATATTTTTTAAGGAATTGACGGTGTAGCTCTGCCCAACTCTGGATAGATTGTGGTTCTAAAGAATAGAACCAAGTTTTTGCCTTATCTCTTAAAGAGAAAGGAAAGAGTCGTAGCTTAGCTATCTTGTCGGTGACATTATGAACTCTGAATATTTTACACACCCTAGTGAATTCATTTAAATAAATATGTGGATTTTCATTGGACAATCCATGGAAAATCTATAACATTTAAATCATTACGGATTTGAATTCATAATGGTTTCCTGGAATGATGGCATGCATGATACTATCCTGATCCTCGTAAAAATCAGGATCATTATAATATTCCAATATTCTTGAGCCCTCATCATGATTATTATTCCCATTACTTCCATTATTGATGTTTTGATTGTTCCCATTTATTTCTTACCTTTGATTTGCCATGATTTAAGTATGATGAAACTGATTCCTTTGGATTCTACGATTCTCTATGCAAGACCTTTCAATTTCAAGATTCAGCGATTGCAGATGCGAGTGATGAGATCGAGTAAAGCTTATGCACTAACACCCAAAATAAGGATTAATGAATCCACAATAAACTCACAAATTTCAGTTTCAATTGATTGAAGCAATGGCATCAATCAATTGAAACAAAGCACACAACCAATATTTCAACAGAGACTTATCCGTCAATCGATTGATGTATTAAAATCAATCGATTAAAGTTCAAAAGTCTCGCTGGGCAGCACAGAAATTTCAGCTGAGATGGCAAGCAACAGAGGTTTAGTCAATCGATTGACAGAGAAATGTCAATCGATTGAAAGAATTCTAAAAATTTCCACAGCAAATAATATTTTAGTATCAATAGATTGACAGAGAATTTTCAATCGATTGATTTCTAAGATGAACAGTAGCCAGTATTAGAAGAAAAGAAAATTAAATTAAATTTTATTTTATTTTTATTTTTATTTATTTTTTTTTTAATTTTTTAAAAAAATTAAAATTTGATTTTTTTTTAAATTCGAATTTCAAAATTCAAAATTCAAAAATTAAAATTAAAAAATTGAAAGTCAAAATTTAAATTTCAAAATTTTAATCCAAATTTCAAATTTCAAATTTCAAAATCAAAATCAAAATTTAAAATTTAAAATTCAAAATTCAAATTTAAAATTTCAAAAATCAAAATTAAAATTAAAATTTCAAATTTTAAATTCAAATTTCAAAATCAAATTTTAAAATTGAAATTTTAAAATCTAAAAATAATCCTACAAAATCTTACAAAATCTTACCTAAAAGAGGCAAAGAAGAAGAATCAAAGACTCCCATAAATCCTAAACAAGAGATCCTAAAAATCCTCTACTCCCTAAAAGAACTCCACAAAATCTTATTAAACAGAATAAAATAAGGGAAAGAAAATTTTGTAAATAAACAATCAAAATGCCAATTCTAAATTTCAAAAATCAAAATTCATACAAGAAAATCAAAATTCAATTTAGAAATTAAATTTCAAAATTAAATTTGGAAATATCAAATTTCAAAAATCAAAATTCAACTTTCAAGCTCCAAATTTCAAATTTCAATAATCTCAAAATTTTCATCATTTGAATTTTAAAAATCTAAAATTTTAATATTCAAAATTTCGAAATTAAAAAATTCAGATTTTTATTTGTTAAAATTTTAAAAATTAAAACTCACAACGGTCGATCGATTGACTCTTTGGACTCAATCGATTGACAAATCAGCACACCACAACCAAAGAAAAGAGTCGATCGATTGACTGTCAAATAATTTCTCACAAATCTCTTTTCGAATTTATTAACATTTCGCCGACTCCTCGGCAGCGGCACCAAAAACTTGGTCGGTTTTAAATTGTACCCTTGCAAGTGCACAAGATCGGTTGTAGCACGGTGAAATCAAGGGTGTCGAACCCACAGGGAAATGTAAAATTTAATTAATCCTTAAAGAGATTTAAAATGCCCAAGGAAGTACCAAGGGAGAAAGTTAAATATGCTAAACAATTACCACACTATTCTAGATGCAAGAAAAATAACTAATCTGAGCAAGAGTAATTTCTGATAAATAAAATGACAATTCTATGAATGATCAAAGAATTTGCTACCCCAGATTTATAACCTTTCTACCATTAAACCCACAATTCCATAACACATCAATCACACCATCATTTATCAAGGAAAATGAATCGTAAGAAAACGTGATCATCGCTCCGGCATACCCTATCTAAAAATGATGACTCAGCCTATCATTGCGGTATGAATCATGTAAAAAGCATAGCGTATCTTAAGATTCTTAAATCACGACCATGAACATATAATCACTCTGCAACCTAGATCGGCCTGCAGGTACAGATCTGGCGATTATGGTCGTTGATAATATAGATCAAAGGCCATAATAAAGTATTAAGAAGATATTTAATTTAGACACACTTTTAGCAGAATGATTCCATGATGAAATTAAGAGACTGTGGAGTTAATCATAAAAATGTTACTTATATGGGGATCGCATCCTCCTTGAACAAATGATTTAGCCGCTCATCCTTAGTGTGCGATCTCGTTATAAACTCGAAGTCATTCCCTTAAATATGCACTTTTTATTTATCACCCCAAAAATCTTTTTACAATGCTTTTCCTAAATATAATTTATGATTTCACAAATTATAAAGGAAAAGAAATGTAAAAGCCTAAGTACAATCTACCCAGAGAAAACCCTAAAAGAAACGAGAGAATGTGAGCCCAAGAGTGAGAGAAGAGATAGAGAATCGATCTCCCGAAACAAAGCTGTAGCTTTCTTTATATAGGGATGAGCAAAACATTTCCCTAATTACCTCAATCGATTGAGAATTCTTTCTCAATCGATTGACTTCAAATTCAAAAAAGAGGGCAAAACTATCTCTCTTGTCAATCGATTAACATATGTTTATCAATCGATTGACATATATGGGTAGAGTCTCCATTCTCTTGGTAGAAGTTGAGCTACTTCACGGATTTTGATGCTTCTTTTGACCTTTTTGGTCCACAGTTCTTGCGTAATCCTTAATTATTCTCTTTTATGTTTTTTAACTATCCAACGGTCAGAAACACCTATAAATATTGAAGCTACATAACAACCATCAGATGCTTTCTTCAACTAGCTAACTATAGGAATTAAGGTGCGAAATATAGTCACATTTTAGCATCGATCACTCTTCTCATGGTGTGGTTTCTAATTATGCAGGAGATAGTAGGTACTCCTATGTCCTGTAATTTCTCAGGTGTGACAATGGACAAAACTGATTCAACAAATTTAACAGTAAAAACCTTTTTGGACAGCTGCACCCTTGCTTTCCTCTTTTGTGTGTAGAGGCCCTTTAAGAATTTGCATCAGCAGGGACCTATTTTATGACATCAAGTAAGGGCAAAGGACCTGTAGATAGCCCAGAAATGATCCGAAAAGAATAAGGACTAATATGGGTCAAAATGGGCCTTAATCGAACGGGCCAAATCTGAGTCATGTGCCACGGGTCAGGAATGGATTGGACCATGGGTCGGGATTGACTGTGCCAGACTATGGGCCGGATCAGGTCATGTCCCATGGGCCAATGATGGATTGGACTGGACTATGGGCCGGATCGGGTCATGACCCGAGCTTAATTGACGATCGAGCTGGGTCGCAGACCGGGCTCGTCACAGATCAGGTTGGGTCATGAACTTATATGGGTCAATGGGTCGAGTCGGACATGAGTTGGGTTGGTTTGAGTCCAACTGGGTTGGGTCATCAAGTTATATATAGTTGGGAAGCACCATCTTTGGTGCCCCAACTATACATGCCATTAAAGCCTGAATAGGGTTGTAGTGTAGTGGTGTCTTCTAAAAAGAGACGTTTCTGGAGACGTCTTCTTCAAAAAGTAAAAACAGAAACCTTGAAATCTCTTATACCAGTCGTCTTACATGAATAATCAGAGACGTATAGGCCTCTTATATTTGTAGCCACCCTACAACCTTTGACCACCCGGAATGGCAAAGGATGGCCGATTAGTCCGGCGATTGTCGGTGACTCCAACGACGGCCGACGACATCCCGGTTGCTTGTAAATCCACATATCTACCTCAAAAATGATGAACTTTAAGTTTATATAAACTTTAAACTCAATAAAAATAGATTCAAACGTCAATGACCAATTTACACTGGTGAATTAAAATCCGGTGAAAAATAACGATGAGAATCGGTACGGTAAAGTCGATTACGAGTTTGGCTCTAATACCACTTGTTAGAAATTATTAAGATCTACCCACAATCAAAAGCGGAATTAAATGAAACTTTAGTATACCTTACACCATAGAGTTTTTCATGCGAGGATCTAAGCGATAATCCGACAATCGATAATTTGATGGAGAGCCTTCTCTTTCTTTACACACCGTAGAGAAGATGGGTTTCTCTTGAATTCTTCTAATTCAATTGATACGTATATCATGTGTAGAAAGATGGACTCTACATCCCTTTAAATAGGTTAGAAACTTGCCCATCAAGGAATCTAACGGTCAGGATTACCACACTTAAGTTAGGGTAAAATCACAACCCTTGATTTAATTGGAAACTTCTAGTTTAACCACAACTAGTGTTCCACCATCTCTCTAAGTTAACAACTTTGATTGTTTGACCTTGACCAAGACGTGTGACTTAAGGGCCACATAAATACGTGAACTCCAACAGAATTTTCGTATCCTCAATTAAAGAAGGTGGCCTTTTTAGCTACAATATACTATCAAAAAATGCTTTTCTGGTAGCAAGTTATAGTGATTTGAAAAGTATAGATTGTTCTGGGGCATAATTACCTAAAAAGGATTGGGAATAAAAAGTTTTGTAGTAATATACCAAAACGGAAATGTTTTGCATAATCAGGATGCACCGTATACTGGTGTCAAATCCGTGATTACTCAAAATTTTGAACCCAAATTTTCTATGGAGTCTTGATTACGCAAGAGTTTTTGAATTTGTATAATAGTGCAACACTTTTATAACATGAATCCTCTTTTCGCTAAGTGCCCTTGTTATGGATTTTCTTTGGTGGCAGTTAATCTGATTCAAGGAAATAAGTAGAGTAAACATATATGCTCATATTCTCATCAAAAAAAAAAAAAACCTATATGCTCATATTTTTAGATAAGTTGAGGCTTGGAGTAGAAAGTTTAAAATCATCTGTCTCACATACTACAGCATAAGTCATCAACCTAAAGTGTTTTGGTGTGCTGGCCAGGTAAGGAAGCCGGCAACCTGAGTTCGAAACTCCCCCTTGGCCACCCTAGGGATTTATATCCCGTGCTGACCAGGCATGTGCCAACTTGGGGGCGCACAGGTGCCTCTGAGATTAGTCGGGTGCTCTAAGAGGCCCAAATACCCAGGTTATAAAAAAGGAAAAGGAAAAAAGTCTTAATAAATCAACTGAATCTTTTTTTCAATAATTGATGATAAACTGATAATCAAAATTTGAACATTAAGTGGATCGATCACTACCCGAATGAGCTTCTTTCAGTTGTATTGGGTGAAATATTATGTAATTTAATTAGATTTTCCAAAGCTTAATGAAAGGGCGAGGACCCATCAACCACCCGGGTTTGGCAAAAATTGGTCGTATGTCAGACCTAACTCGATGGTGCACCCCGAGTCAACCAGACAGGTATATGCCCGACACCACTTGAACTAGTTAAAAACCCACCATCTTCCTTGATATATATATATATATATATAGAGAGAGAGAGAGAGAGAGAGAGAGAAAGAGAGAGAGATCTTTGCGCCTATTGATACGGGCGCAACACGTAGTCCCTTTTTGTAAAGTGATGGGTGGCATCAGAACTACTTTACTAACTAGGGTTGTACTTTTAAAATATTTTAAATGTTAAATACCTTTCCAACCGTCGTTCTTGATTTATTTAAAGTTTTTTTTTCTCTTTCTTCTCTCCATTTTTTCAATAAAGTGTCAGACTTACTTTTTAAAGTATATTTTACTAGAGAAATGTGGTCGTTCAATAGCAAAGTGCTAACAACGAAAACGAGGCGTCAGCATCCCGATAGTGAGGTGCTGGCACCCCACTGGCGAAGCGCTGGCACTACGACGCCACGGTGCTAGCGCCGAGGTGCCGGTACTTTGCCAAAAAAAAAAGGGGTGTTGGCGCCTCATTTCAGGAGCGCTCTTGTGCCTTTATATTGAGGTGCCGATGGTTCGAATTAAAAAATAAAAATAAAAAAAAGGGATGTGGATGCCTCGTTTTGGGGGCGTCGGCGCCTCTATATCGAGGTGTCGGAGCTTCGCTAAATATACATACATACATATATATATATATATATAATTTTTTATTAATTTTTTTTATCGAAGCGCTACACCTCAATATAGAGGTGTCAACGGCCCTAAAACAAGGCGCCGATGCCCCTTTTTTTGGTGAACTGTCGACTCCTCAATATAGAGGCGCCGACACCACGGCGCTGGAACCTTGGCACCGTGGTGCCAGCGCTTCACTATTGGGGTGCCGACACTTCAGTGCCGAGGTGCTAGGGCTTAACTATCAGACACTGACATTTTTTGAGTAAAATATACCTGAAATAGTAAGTCTGACACTTTCTTAAAAAAGAGAGAAAACAGAGAGAAAAGAAAGTGACTTTAAAAAGAATTTTGAAAAAGTCAAGAATGATGGCTGAAAGGAAATATATATTTTAAAATATTTTAAAAGTTTAACCCTAGTTAATAAAGTGGGCCCCATGACACCCATCACTTCACAAAAAAGGAGCTATGTGTTGCACCATATCAATTGGCGTAGAGATATCTCTATGCCCAGGCGCATTTTCCCCTTTACCATAGATATATATGAGGACCGGGGATATGTGCCCAGGTGTAGAGATATCTTTGTGCCTATTGATATAGGCCCAACACATAACACCTTTTTATGAAGTGATGGGGGGCATGGAACCCACTTTACTAACTAGGGTTACACTTTTTGAATATTTAAAAGTTAAATACCCTTTTAGTCGTGATTCTTGACTTTTTTCAAGTCAATTTCTTTTTTGTTTCTTCTCTCCATTTTTTAAGAAAGTGTTGTAACGGCCCTAAAATTCTAAAACTTTTGATCACTTTGGTATAGGTGCTTGGCACGAAAATTGAGACAAATTTAAAATTTGATAGTGTGAATATCAATATAAAGATTAATAATCCTTAGGTGTGTGAAGTGTGATGTCACTTGCGACGCAAGTCCGAGATGTGATTAGATCCACTTGTAGAATGTGATACACGTGGGTGTGGTGTATGCGCTCAACACCAGATTGAAGTATTAGAAAGGGAAATATCCTGGATATTTCCATGGGTAGCTTATAAGAGAAGGAAGAGAGAGTTGGAATGCATTCTCTCTACTCTCTTTGCTTCCCGTTTTGACATATAGCTGAGAGATTTTGGAGCTGAGGTCTTTCTGTTGTGAAACCTAGGTGTGAGAGAAACCCTAGATTTCGGACCCTCTGATCTAGAGCGTGAAGGAATTAACGTGTAGACGTCAAATCCTTGGAGAGAGCAGTACACGTCTGTGTATTAGCATGGAGTCGCAACTCTAACTCCATAAACTTCGAAGTGGCAACCTCTCTGATTTGGATCCGAAACCCACGTCGGATCACAACTGCCGTGAACCAAGAAAGCAAAGCTAAAGGAGGTGAGTTATTATGCATTTGTAAGAGATTTACATTTCATAATTATATATTTATTGAGAGCTTGAATGATTTGTGGAGAATCATAAAGGCCATGGTTGAAAAGGGTTAAGATTCAACAATCTGTACTAATGACAGTTACTGTCAGTTTCGATCGATCAAATTGGACATTTGATCGATCAAATTTAGGATTTGATCGATCGAATTAAACCCGATATGATTCGTGGAGAATAATAAAGGTGAGTTATAAACCTGATATGATTGATCGATCAAATTGGTGATTTGATCGATCAAATTTAGAACTAATCGATCAAATTATGAAGTGATCGATCAAGTGTGAACGGATTGATCAATAGAGAATTGATAGATCAAGCCCGGAGATTGATCAATCAAATAGGGGATTTGATCGATCAAATTTTATAAATAATATATAGAACATGAGACCTATTTCTTTTCTGAATTTTGGACTGGGAATGTCCGATCGATGAAACATGAGGATTGATCGATCAAATTGACTATTCGATCAATCAAATCAGGAGATTGATCGATCGAATTTCCTCTGTTCTGTATGTATGAAATGTTGGTTTCTGATCGATCAGCCATGGTAATTGATCGATCAACTTGAGAATCTGATTGATCAATTCCCTCTATTCTATTTGAATAGGTGTAGGGCATCTGATCGATCAAATGATGAATTGATCGATCAAATATGAATCCAATCGATCAAATAGGAAGATTGATTGATCAAATTTCCTATTTTGGCCTGCTTTGGTTTTCTGGGAAAAATACAGCTGGGCTTTCTGTTCTGACACTTCTGACGCTTAGTACATTATACATATGGTCTAGGTCAAGACCAGGACACCTTAAAAAGCTTTGGATTTTCTTAGAAAGACCTGATCTAAGGTAGGGAAAATTCAACCTAACTTGTGTCTAATTTGACTGCATGGTTTTTGAGTATCTTATCTGACTTCTGTTGTTTCAAAAGCATGCCATGCATATGATAAAGATCTGTTATCTCTGTTTTCTGTATCTCTGCTCTGCTCTGATCCCTAATTTATGCTATGATTTAAAGTTCATGTGACGAATCCCCCTGGCATGGCAAGCTATCCACAACCGGCATGGTGGGATATCCGTGTATCTGATTTGTAAACTCCTAACACAAGTTGCTCTCCTTTGAAGAGGCTTGATGCAAATATCTGTAATTGCTCATTGAACGACGATGGTCAGGGTTATCCATCGACAAACATCTGGCTACTACGTGCTATATTAACGTGAGTTATTTAAGTATAGAATTTAAGTCATTAAGTACTGTATGTATACATACATCTGGAAACTCTGAGATTATAGTCTGTTCCTGATAATTCTGCATCTGATATCTGATCATCTGTCTGCATCTATTCTGTTCTATCTGCACTCTCTGATTTAATCATCTGCTCTAAGTTATGTTCTATAAACCATGTTTTATATTTTAGATATAATTTACTTGAGTTTCTTCTATTGAGCTTAGATGGATAGCTCACCCTATTTCTATATAATAGGTTCTGAGGCTAGGACTACCGGTACTGAGAGTGATCCTGATTACCAGCCTGAGGCAGAGGCTGAGGAGGAGGATACTGATATCCCTGGTGATGAGTTTTATCAGTAGCTTGGGTATTAATTTTATGTTTTGAGTCCTGTACTTATATTTTTGATTATATGTGCGCCTGGTGGGCACCTTTCAGTATTATCTACTATAGATGTGTTACTTATAGTCTCATACATTCTATAGGAACTACTATTGGGAACCTTTATTTTGAGTGATGGATGTCCATCACTAGTGGTTCTTCTTGGTTCCTTTTTGAGGATATATATTCTTTTGATTTACATATATGTCTTATTTTATTTATTTATTTATTTTATTTGGAGCCTTATATGATGACTCGATTTGCCACATTAGATAGTGTCTGCTCTAATTTTCGCTAGATGAGCAGACACTCTTTGGTTTGTTCCGGGGATCATCTAGAGTATGATCCTGATAGCACGGGTTTTCGGATGCAGAAATTTGGGCTGTCACAAGTGTCGACTTACTTTTTTAAGTATATTTTACTCAAAAAATGTGGTCACCCTGTAGTGAAGCGCTAACACCTCAATAGTGAAGCATCGGTACCCCGAAAATGAGGCATCGACACCTCGATTGTGAGACGCTGACACCTTGGTGGCGAAGCACTGGAACCCCGAAGCCAGGGTGCCGACACCTTGTTTTAGGTGTGTCGGTGCCACTATATCGAGGTGTCGACACTTCACTAAAAAAAAAGGGGTGCCGGCACCACTATATTGAGGTGGCGTCACTTCGCTAAAAAAAAGGGGTGTCGGCGCTACTATATCGAGGTGCTAGGGCCTCTATATCGAGGTGCCAACGCTTTGATTTAAAAAAATAAAAATAACAAAAAAGGATTTCGTCGCCTCATTTTAGGGGCGTCGGCACCTCTATATCGAGGTGTCGGCGCTTCGTTAATTTTTTTTTCGAAGCGCTGTGTCACGGGGGTGCAGCCCGACACCGGCTAGCACAACCGTGTAGCACCTCAATGTCGTGTGCAATGAGGCCAGCCTATCCAACCATTAGACTCTGATACCACCCGCCTAGAGGACAAGAACTCCCGTTTATAGCTACCTTCTTTCGAGACCTACAATTCATCTCATTGTGCCCCTTACGACACCCTTGCTCGCACCTCTGTGCCTCGCTTGGCCTGCTTAAGCCTCACCCTCGCGTGCCCTACACTAGTACCTCAATTTGCAATAATGGCATGCAACTCCCCATGTCGTCCCATTCCAACATGAAATGAACATACCAAACAAAGCCCACCATCGTGTGCGTTCCTCATTACTAACACACATCAGTATCCGACCCTCAGCTACCATGCACCACAGTGTCCTACGTATCCCTTGAGTGCCTCCCTCGTTGCCCATCCAAGTGCACCGCAACGCATAGTCCGGGGCCATATGACAACATCACCTTGGGTGACACACGGCATTGCCGAAGTAACGTTTTATGCCCACCTTTTTAGGCATAGGAAACCACTGCGCACCCTCCAGTGCCGCATGACCCACGTGTGTAGGGGATAGCTCCACAGCTCTCTTCCCCCAAGTATGGTCTAAACACCACCTCAAGCCAAACAGCAGGAGAACCTCAAACGTATTGATTTGACATACCACCATGGCACACAGGCTCTTCTATGACACACAAGGCTCATCCAACACCAACTATGCCCTTGAGACCAGCTTCTATGCCCCATGCGTGTCTAGTCACCACACTAGATTCTAACCTAGCTCGAGTAGCCATCCACGCCATACATAGGGAAGATGCACACGACGCAAGGCCCCACATGCCTTCGCACTCGCGCGTCACACACCTAACAACAAGGCCTAACGCCCTACCTGCTAGTCA
This sequence comes from Chloranthus sessilifolius, assembly GCA_021018995.1. Taxonomy (NCBI): domain Eukaryota; kingdom Viridiplantae; phylum Streptophyta; class Magnoliopsida; order Chloranthales; family Chloranthaceae; genus Chloranthus; species Chloranthus sessilifolius. Next base: position 58,593,085 of record CM037590.1, on the reverse strand, counting down.
ATCCAACCAGCTCTAAGGCCCCCACGCCTTCCTGCTGCTACCCCAAGTATTGACCTCGTCACAATTGACACCCCGATATAGAGGCGTCAGCGCCCCTTAAATGAGGTGCCGACACCCCTTTTTTTTTTTAGCGAAGTGCCAACACCTCGATATAGAGGTATCGGCACCCTGCCACTAGCACCTCGGCGACGAAGTGCCAACACTTCACAGTCGGGGTGCCAATGCTTCGTTGTCGAGATGCTAACGCTTCGCTACCCGGAGCTCACAATTTTTTAGTAAAATATACCTAAAAAAATAAGTCTGACACTTTCTTAGAAAAAGAGAGAGAAGAGAGAGAAAAGAAAGAGGCTTGAAAAAGACTTCTTAAAAAGTCAAGAATGACTTCTTAAAGGGAATGTAACTTAAAATATTTTAAAAGTTAAACCTTAGTTAGCAAGGTGGGCCCCATGCCACCCATCACTTCACAAAAAAAGCATCACGTGTCACGCCCATATCAATTGGGCTGGAAATATGCGCTATGTTTCCCCTTTGCCCACTACGTGAAAATGCAAAAGAACAACATTAACAGGCATAAAAGAACCACTGTAAAAAATACTTGTAAATAAATCGACACCTTAATACAGTTGTTTATTGTGTTGTAGTTACTTTCCCGAGTTTTTCGCATTGGGTTTTGAAAGATTGTATGAGTAATTTGTGGCGTCATGCTCCTTGACAAATAAAAATAAGCTACTTTTATTTTCACTTATTCAATATTGAGGGCACCTAAGCCAAACAAATATTGAATGTTTTGAATCAAACGGTGGAGATTATGTTTTACCCCAATCTTTCACAGTATGAATCTTGACATCATGCACTTACTATCAGATGGTGCATTTTAAATTTAATAAGACAAAAGTTACATAAAAATCACGCTTAAGACTGATATCATGCATATGACTTTTATTCAAATTTTTTGGATGCGTTCAACATGTAAATAAAAAAATTGACTGCCATATGGTATTCTTATTATGTCAAGATCTAGTGAGTCGCAGATGGACCTCAAAAATGATCTCCAACGTTTGATTCAAACCAATCAATGTGTTTGGGCAAAGCTGCCCTCAAAGACTGTGGTTGCAAATAAAAAAGAATCCTAATTACTTAAACAACCCTAACAAACTCTCCCACTCACCCTCGACCTATTCGACTCTCAACCTCTCCAACTCTCTAGTTCTCTTTCTTCCTCCTTCGAATCCTCATCTGGCAATCTCGGCACTCTCTCACTCGTTCTCTCTCCCGCGCAAAAACGCTCACTCTCTAGAATTCAGATTTGCGTGCATTCCATTAAAAGGTTAATATAGCATATTTTATTTTTGTTTTTAAGGGTTTGCTAATCTCTTTTTGTATCTTCTTCTCCCACAAATTTATTTAGTGTTTTTTTTGCTTTGATTTATTTTTCTCTTCTTCTCCCCCAAATTTATTTAGGGTTGTTTTTTGCTCTGATTTATTGTCCTATTTTTGTACTTTGTTTGCATTCCAAGGTCTCTGCTCAAGCCGGCAATTAGTAAATCAAAAGATGGAAATATCCAAGGTCTGTTTTCTATGATTGAAGGCATTTGATCTCTTAAACACCTTTTAGAATGAACGGTTACAAATTATTTTAGCTTTTGGGGTGTGTTGAATAATAATATTTGGATTTATTTTTTTGTATGCAGATTTTGGGATTATTGAATTTGAGTTTAGGGGTTGGGGTTGAATTGTTGATGTTATAAAGAATTTTGAATCTTTGTCTTCTTCTTTTTGGATGGTGGGATTTTTTTTATTTATGGAGTTTGGGTAGTTAATTAGTTACTTGGTTGATCTTGAAGTTGCAGGTCATATTAGTTTTCTTAATGGAATCAACCTTTATATGATAGAAACAAATTTCCAGATTATTACTGTTAGTTTTATTATTGTGTAAATCTTCTTTAGTCACATAGCATATTCGATCAGCTTAGTTGTAGATATGCTTTGTGATTGGAACCAAATAGCTGTTTGATTTGATGCTAGGTAGGTTTTCTGGGTGTTTTTTGTTTCGTGAGTTTTATTAATTAGTTAAAGATGAGAGATGGTGATCTATTATTTGTTCTCTTTTTATATTTTCTAAGCAAATGTGTAATATCCTAGATATTTTAGACCTAATTTCAAGTACCTCGGTAAGAGTGCCCAGAAAAGTTACGAGACAAATCTGGTTTATTTGGATAGGTTAAGGTATGAGGAGAGTTTTGGTCAAGGGATTTTTGATTTGGACTTGGGGAAGTCATTTTTTTTAGTAACTTATACATTAAGTTGTATGTTTGCGCTTAACACCGAAAACTAATGCAAGTTAAGTGGATAGAATTGTACATATGAAGATCATGACATTTTGGTGAAATATCTTGATATTTTAAGGAGAGAAATTATGTTATAAGAGAGAGGAGTGAAGGAGGAGTTCTATCCTTCCTCCCTCACGTGAGAACCAGAATCTTGAACTCTTGCAGCCTTTGCTTCCTTGCTTAGATCCCTTGAGAGTAAAATCCCTCTCCCCATTTTAGCCATTGATAAGCCTTGTGATTTGCTTCTGATTGGTTAGATATATTGAGAAGGAAGGCTAGGGGAGAGTGGACAATTTGGTGAATAGTCTGGGCAACCTTTGCTCTAGCAGCAAGGTTGGGATGGGCTAAATTTTGGAGTCCAATAGAGGCTTGGATTTGAACTGACTTGAATCAATGGGAAGAAGGAATTAACTTCAAGAGGTAGGCTTTTAAATTCCTTTGATTAAGTTAATTATGCCTAGATTAGATTGGACAAATGGTGTGTATAGAATTAATAGCAGTTTTGTTTTTGGAAGAAAGATAGCATGTAAGGAGACAAAATTTTTTGAACAACACAGACCTGGAGAAATTCGAGGGTCGAATTCAAATTCGAACCTCGAATTCCAAATTCGAGCATCGAAATGAAATTCTATGATCAAATTTGGGCTTTTCTGACGATGCACTTTTGGGTGAATTCGATGCTCGAATTCAAATTCGAGCATTGAATTCTGCCCTATTTTCTGGTCTTTGGAAATGTCTTGGATAAATCTATGTTAGCTTATGTGTGGACTTATAGCACCCCTTTAACACTTGTGTGGTATTAATATTTGTAGGTTCTAATTAGAAGTCCACTGTGGGGGTCTCTTGGTGTGTTTTTGACCAATTCAAGTTGAGGTAGGGGAATCCTAAAACTAATTTGCATCTTATTCTAAGTATTGGTTAGTTTTGTTTAAAGCATAAATTCTGAAATTTTGTTAGAAATAGCATGATTAAGAACTTTGAAATTGTGATATCAGTGAAGACTCAGAAATTTTGGAAATTCCGAACCTCATCTTTGAATGTGAATTTTGTATTAGAACTCAGAAAATATGAAATGTATTATTTACATAAAAATCTGATATGTTAGTATCCGCATTTGATTTGAGGTTAATTCGAACGAAACCCTAGATTCTACCAACTGTGTTGACGGTAATTCAGCCTTGCGCAAGTTTCCCTCATTACGTAGGGGTTTGTTGCACTTTTCAAAAAAGGATTCATTGAAGGACGATGGTCAGTAGGGTTTCCCATCGGTGATACTCGTGCTCTCATGCTAGTATATAATTTGAGAGATATAATAAAGTTATAATTTTAAGATAAAAAGCATGCATGATATCATAATTTGAAAACATCAGAGCATCAGTTCTATTAACTTCTCTTTTGGCTTACTATTTTAGAATTGGAATTTAGTCTACAAAGCATCTTTTTAAAACCATAACTGATTCGATTTTTGTCTTTGAAAACCTTTTACTTATGATAAATGTAATTAGATAAAGGTTCCTCTATTGAGCTTCGATATTAGCTCACCCCGACTATACGTCACAGGTGCTGAGACTGACCTAGGTTCAGACGATCTTGATCTTGAGGACTCTGACTACATTCCTGAGGAGGAACTAGAGACCCCTATAGAGGAGTTCTTTCCTTGATCTGGATTTATCCTTTTGGTACTTTTGGATTAGAATTATTTTGAATTATGGGCCTAAGGCCTTGTTTGCATATATTTTGATATCTTATGAGGAACCATTGTTTAGGTGATCAGATTGGCCATCACCGGTGGTTCTTCCTAGTTCCTCTTGGAGATATATTTTTTTGTATAAGCTTTTGAGCTTTTGTCCTTGTTTATTTTTTCTGCTTCTATTTATATCTATGTTATGTTGTCGGATTTTGTTTGATATGCGACTTATTGAGAAATCAATAAATTGGCGAACCGGTCTTTCCTATACCTAGAGGATTGGAAAAGTCGGGTCGTCATAGTTGGTATCAGAGCCTAGCTCTAGGTTCAGAGTCTTAGGACTAAGGGCGTGATTATTTTTTTACAATCAATACTAATCTATTATTATGGTTCTTCAACAATGATAGATTAGCATGTCTCCACAGTTCAGAGGCAGGGGCTGAGGTAGAGAAGGACCTAGAATGGCTCGTGTCGAGGAGATCGATGAGGGCATAGGTACCTCATGAGGAAGAGATAGAGTGGCTACTGCTCCTAATGCAGATCCTTTGGGAATTGGTAGAGATGGAGGATGAAATGTTGACCAAGTATTGGCGGCTTTGGCCATCAACATGGCTTAGCAGACTGCGATAATGGCTCAGCAGACAGAATTGCTGGCGGCCAGGAATCAGCCAGGAGGTTTTGCAGAGTTCATGAGGATGAGACCTCCTACCTTCACAGGTCAGACAGATCCAATAGAAGCTGAGGGATGGATTGATGAAATGGAAAAGATATTTGAGGTGTTGCAATGTACTGATGTAGAAAAGGTGCGTTGGGCAACCTTCAAGTTATCGGGCGAGGCCATCCTTGATAGAAATCTGTATCCAGGGCTCGAGAGCAGGACTATCCTAATACTCCATGGACCTGGGCTGAGTTTGTGGAGACATTCAACGATCAGTACTTTCCAAAGATCGTACGTCATCAATGGGAAGTCCAGTTCATAAAACTGGAGCAGAATGAGATGTCGGTACGAGAGACGGCGCGAAGTTTGATAGGCTATCACGATTTGCACCTTTGCATGTGGCCACTGAATTGATGAGGGCCCAGAAATTCCAACGGGGCTTGAGGACAAATATACAAGACAAGGTTGCAATGTGGGAGATGGAAACCTTAGGGGGTGTCATGTTAAAGGTCCTCATTGTTGAAGAAGAGATCCAAAAGCAGTATCAGAGAAGGGATCAGGGCAATAGAAACTGGTTCGGACAGGGACAGTCTAGTGTGTCTGAGCAGGCGAATAAAAAGTCGAGGTTCTCGAGACCTCCTCAGTATCCTACTCAGCCATCGTATTCCAAGCCGGCTATTACTTCGGGACTAGTGTCTTCCTCCTATCAGAGACTGATGAGTAGTGAAATATGATGATATTTCACCCCTAAACACCTACATTTGGCTATCCGATGAAGGCTATTTGATAAGAATTATTAGATTTAAAGTGTTTCAGGTAAATACAAGCCAAGTGCAGAAAACAACCCAAGAATTCTGAAAATAATGTCAAAACATTGCAACTTTGGGTCATCGAGAACTTGGTGCAACTTGTAGCTCAATTTGGACCTTCAAGACGGCCGGATTATGAAATTATCAAAACACAAACGTTGTAGATCTTTCTGTCAGCTTTCCAACGGCTCATGAATATCCTCAATCCGAGTTCGAGACAGAACGTTATGGCCAAAATACCGAAGTAGTGTCTGATGCAAAAAGTGGGCTAGAATTCACGAATTTCTGGGAGCTCGATGCATCGACCATTTTGGTCGATTAATCGAGGACAAAAAGTGTCAGACAAGGAACTGACACTTTAAAGCTGATTTTTAGGCTCTTTTGCAGGGTCGATGCATCGACCCTTTTTGGTCGATTAATCGAGCCACAAAAAGGAGTCTGACATGGACCTGACACTGTAAAGCATATTTTTAGGGATCTTTGTAGGGTCGATGCATCGACCCTATTGGGTCGATTAATCGACCCTAAATTTTCGAGTTGGAACACCTCTGCGGCTGGGAAACTTCTGCTACTGGGAATCTATTTAAAGCGGATCAAACACTTCAGGAGAAATTAATTAGAGATAGATAATTAGAGAGTTAGTTTTGGCTTTTCTTTTTCATAGTTAGACATAGAGAATTTTTTAGAGGATTATTATTCATTATTCATTTTTGGTTTTAGACTCCTCTAGGCATCTTTTTTTCATGGGTTCTTCTTCCCCTTCTTCTTTTAGGGATTGAACTAGGTAAATTGTACTTATGATTTGCACTGTCTTTCTTTTACATTCATAGATTGTATTTAGGAAAAGGCATTGTAAACAAAGATCTTTTGAAAGAAATGAAAAGAGGAATGACTTTGAATGAACAAGGAGATCATACACCAAAGATGAGCGGCTAAATCAGTTGATCGGGGAAGATGCGATCCCCAGATAAGTACCCATATTTATGATTAATACCGCAGTCTATTATTGTCATCATGGAATCATTTTGCTAAAAGTTTGTGTTATTGAAAATATATTGAATGCTTGTTATGACCGTTGATTGCGCGTATCAACGGCCATAATCGTTAGACCTGGACCTGCAGGCTGATCTAGGCTGCAGAGCGATTATGTACTTACTGTTGTGATCTAAACATCATGAGATATGCTATGCTTCTTACATGACTCATACCGTAATGATAGGCTGAGTCATTATTTTTAGATAGGGTATGCCGGATTGATGATCATATTTTATTACGAATCATCTCTATAGACGAATGATGGTGTGAATGATGCTTTAATAAAACTGTAGGTTTTAATGATAGAAAAGGGGTACTAATCTGGGGTAGCATATTCCTTGATCATATTTAAATATTGTTCTTAGATTCATTAGCAATTATTTGTTTAGATTAATTTATTTTTCTTGCATTTAGGAAAAGTGTGATAAATTTTTGATAAATTGAATCTGACCCTTGGTACTTCCTTGGAGACATTTTTAAATCTCTGAAAGAATTAATTAAAATTCACGTTTCCCTGTGGGTTCGACACCCTTGTTCTTGCCATACTATAATAGATCTTGTGCACTTGCAAGGGTTACATTTAAAATCGATCAAGTTTTTGGCGCCGCTGCCAGGGAAATCGGCGAAATTTTGATTAATTCGGATAGGGATTTGTGTGTTTTTTGAAAAAAAAAAAAAAAAAAATTCTTTAATTATGAAATCTTGGAAGTTTGTAGATTGTGAAATCTGAAATTTGGTGCTCAAAAGTTGATTTTTGATTTTCGAACTTAAATTTTTGCAATTAGAATTTTTGAAATTTAATTTCTAAATTAAATTTTGATTTTCTTGTGTGAATTTTGATTTTTAAATTTTAAAAAACTAATATTTGGATTTTTGATTTGTAAAATCTTCTTTCCCTTATTTTTCTCTCTTAGGTAAGTTTTTGTAGGAGTCTTTTAGGAAGTAGAGATTTTTAGGCTTCTTATTTTAGATATTGTAGGAGTCTTTCTAGGAAGTATAGATTTTTAGGATACCTTCCTTAGGATATTTAGGAATCTTTTATTCTTTCCCTTATTTTTCTCTTTTAGGTAAGATTTTATAGGATTTTGTAGGATTGCCTTTAGGTTTTAAAATTTTAATTTTAATTTTTACTTTTCGAATTTAATTTTTTTTATTTTTTTGAAATTCAAATTAAAAAAAAAAAAAAAAAAAATTTTAATTCGAGTTTTAATTTAATTAAAAAAAAATTTCTTCTGATTTTGGCTACTATTTATCATAGCCTCAATCGATTGAACATTCTCTGTCAATCGATTGAGATTGGGATATCATTTTTTTTTGTGGAATTTTTGGGTTTCTTTCAATCGATTGACAATTAGCTGTCAATCGATTGATAAAAATTCTGAGCTTGCCATTTTGGCTGAAATTCCTGTGTTGACTTGCTTTGACTTTTGAACCTCAATCGATTGAGAACAGTTCTTCAATCGATTGACTGATAAAGTCATTTGTTTGAACTTTGTGTGTGCCTATGTCAATCGATTGAGACACTTGTTTCAATCGATTGAAGCTGAATTTTGTGGGTTTGTTGTGGATTCTTCAGTCCTTGTTTGTGAGCGTGGTGCATGAACTTTACTTGTTCTCATCACCCACATCTGCTACAGTTTAATCTTGAGATCGAACGATCTTGTAGAGAGAATCGCAGAATCCAAAGGAATCAGTATCATCATACTGATACCATGGCTGATTAAAGGCAAAAAATGAATGGGAACAACCAGAATGTCAATAATGGAAATAATGGAAATAATGGGAATAACGATTACAATGAGGGCCCTAGAACACTCGAATATTATAATGATCCTGGTTTTTACGAGGATCAGGATAGTATCATGCATGATCCCATTCCAGGGAACCACTATGAATTCAAATCAGCAATGATTCAAATGCTACCAATTTTCCATGGTTTGGCAAATGAAAATCCGCACGTTCATCTAAATGAATTTACTGGGGTCTGTAAAATGTTCAGAGTTCACAATGTCACTGATGAGATAGCTAAGCTCTTTCCTTTCTCTTTAAGAGATAAAGCAAAAACGTAGTTCTATTCCTTAGAACCGCAATCTATTCAGAGTTGGACAAAGCTACACCGTCAGTTTCTTAAAAAATATTTTCCCATGACCAAAACCATTGAGTTGCGTCAGAAGATCCAGTTCTTTTCCCAACAACCTACAGAAACATTTCATGAATGTTGGGAACGCTTTAAGGAATTGATTAAGAGTTGTCCAAATCATCAAGTTTCAAGGTGGTAACAAGTCCAAAGTTTTTACAATGGACTGATTCCAGAAGAGAGACACATGGTTGATGCATCTTGCGGAGGATCGTGTGCCACGAAAGAGGCTGATGAGATGTGGGCATTGTTTGAGAAGTTATATCAAACATCAATCCAAAATGCGATAATGGAGCGAATTAATTTGGATGTGGCAACAAAATCACATGTGTTGACAAGAAATGGATTATTTGATGTCAATAACAACACGTCAGATCTGTCAACAAAGGTTGATATGTTGTCCAAGCAAATGAACATGTTGTTAGCTGCAACTAAGCAAGCTAAGAGTCCCATCAATCTTGCTGCTTGTTCAATTTGTGACCACCCAGGTGACATGGCTAACGAGTGCCCTACTATCTTGTCATTTCTTCCTGATGAACCTACTCCTCAAGAGCAGGTGAATCTGACTCAATCATATCAGCGACAGGGGAGGAATATGTACTCAAACACATACAATCCGGAATGGAAAAATCACCCCAACTTAGGATGGGGAGGATCAAACCAAACTGGACAGGTGAATCAACAGTTCAGATCTAATCTAATGAGTGGACAACAAAATTTTCAACAAAATTTTCAGTAGAATTTTCGTCCACAACAGAATCCTAATTTCCAACATAAATTCCAATTTCCAGCAGAATGCTCCATATTATCATCCAAATACTGAATACCGAAAAAATCAGAATTTCAATTAGAATCTTAATCAATCTCATACCAGCAGTTCGAAAGATTCTGATCTGGAAGAAAAGGTGATGCGAAGCATGCAATATTTTCAGCAGATGATAATGGACCAAGTCAGTCAATTGGCCAATCAATTGAGTCAACGAGAGGAAGGTAGGCTTCCCAGCCAACCCGTCAACAATCCTCGAGGTCAAGCACCACCTGATGAAGGACCATCGAATAGTCAACAGTTGAAAGCTGTTACGGTGTTGAGAAGTGGGCGAGAAGTTGATAATTAAGTGAAAATGCCTGTGGAAGTTGATGCAGAGAGAGAAGCAGCGAAAGAGAAAGAATCAGAGATAAGAAAAGACAAAGGAAAAGAAAAAGAGAACGAAAAGGAGAAAGAAAAAGAGCAAGGAAGAGAGAAGGGAAAAGAAAAAGAAATAGAGGAAGTGTCACTTCCAACTGTCTAACAAGGACGTGAAAAAGAATCGGAACTTGAATTTGCACCTTATGTCCTAAAGGCACCGTTCCCTCAATGCCTAACTCCTCCATCTAGAATGGGAAAGGGACCGACAAAAATAGAAGAAAATTTTGAAACATTCAAGCAAGTAAAGATAAATCTTCCATTACTTGAAACAATCAAACAAGTTCTTGAGTATGCCAAGTTTTTCAACGATTTGTGCACTCGTAAGAGAAAGGCACGTACTCATGTTTCAAAGAAAGTGTTCCTGACTAATCAAGTCAGTTCGATATTGCAATTGGAAACCCCACAGAAACTGAAAGACCCTGGAGTCCCAACTGTTCCCTGTGTCATTGGTGGGCAACCAATTGGAAAAGCGTTATTGGATTTAGGAGCAAGTGTTAATTTAATCCCTTACTCAATGTACGAGAAATTAGGATTGGGTGAATTGAAACCCACGACGGTCACACTCCAACTGGCCGATAGGTCAGAAAGAAGACCTAGGGGTATTATCGAGGATGTTTTGGTTGGAATAGACAAGTTTATCTTTCCAGTGGACTTTGTCGTTTTAGATATGGAACCACCTGTTAAATCAATTTATCAAGTCCCCATCATCCTTGGACGTCCGTTTCTCGCCACTACCAACGCTTGCATTAATTGTCGAACGGGAGTCATGGACGTTTCTTTTGGGAATATGAAGGTCAGATTAAACATATTTCATGCGATGAACCATTTACCTAACGAGGATGAGGTCGAATGTTTTTACATCGATCAGATGGACGAAGTGGTGGATGAAGCATTACCATCAATGCTCACCAAAGAAGAGTTTGAAACTGCTTTGTTGGCTATCTATGAGAAGAAGGGGTATAAAAGGAAGCAACTAGAAGAGAATAAGTCAAGTTCATCATGTCCAGATGATAACTTATGTGAAGTTGTGACTAAGATAGAATCGTTACCCATTGAGGTAAAAGCTGAACCGACTCCATCAATTAAGGAGCCACCTACTGTGGAATTGAAATAGTTGCCTGAATCGCTCAAATACGCTTTTCTAGGGCCACGAGAAACGTTTCCGGTGATAATTTCATCCATGTTGTCAGAAGAACAAGAGCATGACTTATTGAAAGTGCTTAAAGATCACAAGGAAGCTATTGGATGGACCCTAGCTGATTTAAAATAGATTGACCCATCAGTATGTATGCACAAAATACATCTGGAAGATAAGAGTAAACCATCGAGGGAACCGCAAAGGCGACTTAATCCGAACATGCAAGAAGTCATTTTAAAGGAAATCATTAAATTACTCGATGCTGGAATCATCTATCCGATCTTTGATAGTGAATGGGTAAGTCCAGTCCAAATCGTTCCGAAAAAGTCCGGAATCACTGTGAGAGAAATTGCTAAAGGAGAATTGGTGCCTACTCGAGAAACTACTGGGTGGCGTGTCTGCATTGATTATAGAAAATTGAACACAGCTACCAGAAAGGATCATTTTCCCCTTCCGTTCATCGATCAAATCCTCGAGAAGTTAGCAGGGCAAGAGTTTTATTGCTTTCTTGATGGTTATTCGGGATACAATCAAATGCCCGTTTTTCCACCTGATCAAGAGAAAACGACATTCACGTGTCCTTACGGTACTTTTGCATATCGAAGGATGCCGTTAGGCTTATGTAATGTACCTGCTACTTTCCAACGATGTATGTTGGCCATATTTTCAGATATGATTGACAAATTCATCGAGGTGTTCATGGACGATTTCTCTGTTTTTGGGAAAACATTTGGTTCATGTTTGAATCACCTTGCACAAGTGTTGCAACGTTGTGTGGATTCCAAACTTGTTCTTAGCTAGGAGAAGAGCCATTTTATGGTTCAACAAGGAATTGTTCTCGGGCATATTGTTTCCAAGAAAGGAATCGAAGTTGATAAGGCCAAAGTTGACCTAATTGCTAATTTGCCCCCACCAAAGAGTGCTCGACAAATTCGATCATTTTTGGGTCATGCTAGATTTTATAGAAGATTCATTAAGGATTTTAGCAAGGTGGCTAAACCATTGTGCACCCTGCTTGGCAAAGATGTTCCTTTTGATTTCAACGAGGACTGCATGAAAGCATTTCTGAAATTACGCGAGCTCTTATCAAATGCACTGATAATCCAACCACCGAATTATTCTTTATCATTCGAACTCATGTGTGATGCATCTGATTACGCTATCGGAGCTGTCTTAGGGCAAAGGGTGAACAAATTACCTCACGTAATTTATTATGCCAGTAAGACATTGATCGATGCACAGCTTAACTACACCACTGAGAAAGAGTTGTTAGCTGTGGTGTATGCTCTCGATAAATTTCGATCTTATCTGCTTGGATAAAAAATAGTGGTCTTTTCAGACCACTCTGCATTGAAATATTTGTTGGCAAAGAAGGACGCCAAACCAAGATTGATCCGCTGGATCCTGCTCCTTCAAGAGTTCAATTTTGAAATCAAAGATAAAAAGGGAGTAGAGAATGTTGTGGCTGATCACTTGTCTCGCATTTTGCCTGAAGAATCATCTGCATCTGAACCTATCCGAGACTCTTTTCCGGATGAGCAATTGATGGCAATTGATGCGACTGCTACGAATGCTCCTTGGTTTGCCAATATCGTGAATTATCTGGTCACTGGCAGAATCCCTACTGAATGGGGTAAGAATGATAAGCATCTCTTTTTCTCTCAAATCAAATACTATTTTTGGGATGAATCACAATTATTCAAAATCTGTTCCGATCAAATCATCAGGAGATGTGTACCGGAAGAAGAGCAACTAAGCGTCATAAATTCCTGCCATGCTGGAGCCTGTGGAGGCCATTTCGGAGGACAGAAGACCGCACAAAAAATCCTTCAAAGCGGATTCTACTGGCCCTCCATCTTTCGTGACGCTGCTCGATTTTGTAAAGAATGCCAACGATGTCAACAGCTGGGAAATATTTCACGACGAAATATGATGCCCCTTAATCCGATTTTAATTGTTGAAAATTTTGATGTTTGGGGGATTGACTTCATGGGTCCTTTCCCCACGTCATTCGGATACTCATATATTCTTGTAGCTGTTAACTACGTTTCCAAATGGATTGAAGCTGTGGCAACCCGTTCGAATGACCACAAAGTTGTGTTCAAATTTCTGAAAGAAAATATTTTTAACATATTCGGGTTTCCACGGGCGATCATTAGTGATGGCGGTTCGCACTTCTGCAACCGCCATTTTACTACTTTAATGAAGAAATACGGCGTCACTCACAAGGTCGCAACGCCGTACCATCCGCAGATTAGTGGTCAGGTGGAAGTGTCGAACCGAGAGATTAAACAAATTTTAGAAAAGACGGTGCGACCAGATAGAAGAGATTGGTCTAACCGGCTATCTGATGCTCTTTGGGCCTATCGTACCGCCTTCAAGACACCAATTGGAATGTCTCCGTTCAGAATTGTCTACGGGAAAGCATGCCATCTTTCTGTTGAATTGGAGCATAAGGCATTTTGGGCTATCAAAAGATTTAACTTTGATATGCAAGCGGCAGGATCAAATCGAAAGCTACAGCTAAGTGAATTGGAAGAGTTACATTATGATGCGTATGAAAACTCTAAGATGTACAAAGAAAGGTACAAAAAGCTACATGATGAGTCCATTTCTCGGAAAGAGTTCTACATTGGATAAAAAGTTTGGTTGTTTAACTCCAGACTTAAGCTCCACCCGGGGAAACTGAAATCTAGATGGGAAGGCCCATTTCAGGTTGTTTCTATTAGTGCGCATGGTGCGATTGAGATCCGAAATCTCAAGTACAATCAAGTCTTCAAAGTCAATGGGCAACGTCTCAAACCAATGTTTGAGCCGATGACCCAGTTCGGAATTTAGGCGATGCACCTCAGTGACCCAGATTAAAGGAGTTGGACTCCTGTTTAGTTAGGATTTAGGATTTCTCTTTTCGTATGTTTAGTTCTAGAATATTAGTTTTTAGTTTAGTTTAGGTTGCTTTTAATTTCCAAATTAGTGTAGCCACATTATCTTCAATCTATTTTTGGTCATGTTCTAATTTGATGCACATATTCTCTGCACCTGATCTTTGTGTTGAGGTACTTTTCAATAGGTTTGGGGGTGCGCTACTTATTTCAATCAATGAGGACATTGTCATTTTTAGGTTTGGGGTATGATTCTCTATCTTGCGTCACTTTCTTATTGTTTTTCATATAAAAAAAAAAAAAAAAAAATTTTGAATCATCATATATGAATTATTTTTTGATAGTTTTCAAACTTTAGTTGATGATGCATGTGAATTTAATTTTGATAATATCAATGTCATATTTTGATTACTTGTATCTAGGATAATGACACTTAATGTGATATTTTGTGGGTAATTTTGATATTCATGCTTAGAATTTTTACACTTATACCAAGCTAAGACTTAGAAATCGATGAACTGTTTTGAACGGTGAATCTTAGGTTCTTAGTGGAGACTAAACCCAGGAAGCTTTAGAGCTAATTTCCCGTCATTGATGAGTGAATACATAAACTTGGAGTTTTCTTTGAATACGAATTATTTTGAATAATCTCATATATTTTATTTTGGCTTGTGACTTTGCATGATATTAAATTCATATTATTGTGTTAGAATGTACTGTATATCTACTCAAGACAAATAGGCAAGGTTACCATCTTTTAAGGACATGATTGAAGGCCATCTTTGGCTCGTTTGTGCTTAAATGCCCCACCTCATATAAATTTATCCTTCTAGTACCCCTTTGAGCCTATTGAAAAAATTTATCTTTATACATTCTTTGATAAGCCACGTTAACCTTTAACCCTTCACCATTTATGAAAATTCAGCTTTACCCTTCTTATTTATGAGAAATTAGGAACGAGGGATGAAAATGAACGAAAAGAGAGTAAGTGGAGAGATACTGAGTTGTGGTGTTTACTGAGAGTATATGGCAAAAATATAAAAGAAAAAGGGGGGAGAAAAAGAAAAAGAAAATTATGAAAAATATGAGGTGCTTCAAGAAAAGAAAATTCAAAAGAAAAAGAAAGTTGAGAAAAATAGAAAAATATTGAAAAAAAATAGCGAGAAATTAGAAAAGAAAAAAGAGATGGAAAAATCAGAAGTTTGTTTCTTTTCTAATTTCTCAGAAATTTTGAATCCAAATTTCCTTTCTTTCTTACCCTTTCCTGAGCCCCATTACAACCCTACAAAAGACCTTCATGATCTGATCTTGCATTGGTAACTGCCTTGTGGAGAGTAAATATATGATACTTATGACACTTGATATGACATGCTTAGGATATACAAGTATCTGTTCTTATGAGATTTGATTTTATTCATTGATTACATCGTGTTTCATTCATCATGTGAGACCTTTTTGCTTGTTTTGTATTGATCTCTCACATATGTGCGAAAGCTTACCCATCATCGGAGTGATTTTATTTCGAGAGTATACCTAAAGTGAGGATTGAGTCGAGACAACAGATTTGACAGTTTTCTGTTTCGACTAGTTCCGAGATGGATGAATCTTGATTTGGGTATGCACACACTTCACGTTTAGGCATGAATGGATGAGTTGTCTAACAATTTGAGCATTAGATTAATTTGAATGGATACTAGCATGATTGATATGACATTAATATTTAAGACTGATGATTCACATATTGAAACAATTAATGTTTTTATTTTTGAATAATATATATGTTATAAAAAAAATCATGTTTTGAAAACTCAATTTTGCCGATGGTTTGAAATTTATTGAAGTTTGTGGGTAACTTCACTGTAAACCCTCAGGAGACACAACTCCTCCACTAGGGATCACCTAGGGGTTTAAAGGCTTGTTGCACATGCTAAGTGCAATCGTGCTCCCTACGAAAGTGGCATTTATTTTTCTTTAGTTTGCTTTGCTCGAGGACTAGCAAAGCGTAGGTTTGGGGGTGTGATGAGTAGTGAAATATGATGATATTTTATCCCTAAACACCTACATTTGGCTATCCGATGAAGGCTATTTGATAAGAATTATTAGATTCGAAGTGTTTCAGGTAAATACAAGCCAAGTGCAAAAAACAACCCAAGAATTCTGAAAATAATGTCAAAACACTGCAACTTTGGGTCATCGAGAACTTGGTGCAACTTGTAGCTCAATTTGGAACTTCAAGACGGCCGAATTATGACATTGTCAAAACACAAAAGTTGTAGATCTTTCTGTCAGCTTTTGAACGGCATAAGAATCGCCTCAATCCGAGTTCGGGACAGAACTGTATGGCCAAACTACCGAAGTAGTGTCTGATGCAAAAAGTGGGCTGGAATTCACGGATTTTTGGGAGCTCGATGCATCGACCCTTTTGGTCGATTAATCGAGGACAAAAAAGTGTCAGACACAGAACTGACACTTTAAAGCTGATTTTTAGGCTCTTTTGCTGGGTCGATGCATCGACCCTTTTTGGTCGATTAATCGAGCCACAAAAAGGAGTCTGACACGGACCTGACACTGTAAAGCATATTTTTAGGGATCTTTGTAGGGTCGATGCATCGACCCTATTGGATCGATTAATCGACCCTAAATTTTCGAGTTGGAACACCTCTGCAGCTGGGAAACTTCCGCGACTGGGAATCTATTTAAAGCGGATCAAACACTTCAGGAGAAATTAATTAGAGATAGATAATTAGAGAGTTAGTTTTGGCTTTTCTTTTTCATAGTTAGACATAGAGAATTTTTTAGAGGATTATTATTCATTATTCATTTTTGGTTTTAGACTCCTCTAGGCATCTTTTTTTCAAGGGTTCTTCTTCTCCTTCTTTTAGGGATTGAACTGGGTAGATTGTACTTAGGATTCACACTGTCTTTCTTTTACATTCATAGATTGTATTTAGGAAAAGACATTATAAACAAAGATCTTTTGGAAGAAATGAAAAGAGGAATGGCTTTGAATGAACAAGGAGATTATACACCAAAGATGAGCGGCTAAATCAGTTGATCGGGGAAGATGCGACTCCAGATAAGTACCCATATTTATGATTAATACCGTAGTCTATTATTGTCATCATGGAATTGTTTTGCTAAAAGTTTGTGTTATTGAAAATATATTGAATGCTTGTTATGACCGTTGATTGCGCGTATCAACAGCCATAATCGTTAGATCTGGACCTGCAGGCTGATCTAGGCTGCAGAGCGATTATGTACTTACTGTTGTGATCTAAACATCATGAGATACGCTATGCTTCTTACATGACTCATACCGCAATGATAGGCTGAGTCATTGTTTTTGGATAGGGTATGCCGGATTGATGATCATATTTTATTACGAATCATCTCTATAGACGAATGATGCTGTGAATGATGCTTTAATGAAACTGTGGGTTTTAATGATAGAAAAGGGGTACTAATCTGGGATAGCATATTCCCTTATCATATTTAAATATTGTTCTTAGATTCATCAGTAATTAGTTGTTTAGATTAATTTATTTTTCTTACATTTAGGAAAAGTGTGATAAATTTTTGATAAATTGTCTGACCCTTGGTACTTCCTTGGGGACATTTTTAAATCTCTGAAAGAATTAATTAAAATTCACGTTTCCCTGTGGGTTCGACACCCTTGTTCTTGCCATACTACAATAGATCTTGTGCACTTGCAAGGGTTACATTTAAAATCGATCAGAGACCACAAAATTCATCACCTGCATGACCTTTTAGATCTGCGAACACTCCTATGAGTGGAGCTTCTGTGGCTCAGGGATCATCTCATTGACCATCTGTTACTCCTGTTCCTACTCCAGCATGTACACGATGTGAGAAACCATATAAGACGGAGGATTGGCGAAGGAACACTGGAGGATGCTTCAGGTGTGGGAAGATTGGTCATATGATTAGAGATTATCCAGAGGAGGACAAGGGAAGGACTACTTCAGTCTCTACACATAAATCGTCATGACCCCGGGTTTACACATTTGTTTATCACTCCTCTTTTCTTAAAAAAGTTGGGTATTGCTCCCAAACCCCTTGCTTTCATTTTGGTGGTGTCTATTCCTATGGGAAGCTCGGTGAGCACGGATACAGTGTGTCAGTCAGTTATCGTGATGGTTGATGATCACGAGATAATGACCGATATGATTACACTAAGCATGGAAGGGTTCGACGCGATTCTCGGGATGGATTGGTTGTCTGTATATCACCCGAGCGTGGACTGTCTATGGAAGATCGTGACCTTCCGACCGCCAAAGAGGAAATCTTTTCAATTTTGTGGAGTTAAATCGAACATTGCGCTGCTTATCTCAGCTATTCGAGCTGCTCACATGATGAAGAACGGTTGCAGTGGATATCTTGCTTACTTGCAATATCATAAGGAAGAAAAGAAGGACATTGAACTTATCACAATTGCTTGTGAGTTTCCCGATGTCTTCCTTGAAGATTTGTCCGGATTGCCACCAGACCGAGAGATTGAGTTTGCGATCGAGTTAGCGCCTAGTACCGAACCTTTGTCTAAGGCTCCATATCGGATGGCACCTACGAAGTTGAAAGAGCTAAAGGAACAGCTTCAGGAGCTGTTAGATAAGGGCTTTATTAGACCGAGTGTTTCTCCTTGGGGAGCGCCAGTACTCTTTGTGAAGAAGAAAGATGAATCGATGCGTCTGTGCAACGATTATTGCCAGCTCAATAGATGACGATTAATAATCGTTATCCACTTCCACAGATAGATGATTTGTTTGATCAACTATAAGGTGCAAAGTTATTTTCAAAGATTGATCTGAGGTCAGGCTATCATCAGCTCAAGATCAAGGCGGAAGATATATCCAAGACGGTGTTTTGCACACAATATGGTCACTATGAGTTCTTAGTGATGCCATTTGGGTTGACGAATGTGCCTGCATTGTTTATGGATCTAATGAACCGCGTGTTCAAGCCACATCTTGATAAATCAGTGGTAGTTTTCGTAGATGACATCCTCATCTATTCGAAAACCAGAGAGGAGCACATACAACATCTGTGAGTGGCTCTTCAAACACTCAGGGACCATCAGCTATATGCCAAACTCAGCAAGTGTCAGTTTTGGCTAGATCAAGTCAGTTTCTTGGGCCACGTCGTCTCTGAGTCCGGTATATCTGTTGATCCTACGAAGATTGACTCGGTGGTGAATTGGGAACAACCGATGATAGTTATTGAAGTTCGTAGTTTCCTTGGTCTGGCAGGGTACTATCGGAGATTTGTCGAGGGCTTCTCAAAAATATTAGGTCCGCTTACGAAAGAGAACGCGAAGTTTGATTGGATAGAGCAGTGCGAGCAGAGCTTTCAGGAGCTTAAGCAGAGATTGACTACAGCGTCGGTACTTACTATACCTTCAGGTAGTAGAGGCTTCACAGTGTACAGTGATGCTTCTTATGGGGGATTAGGCTGTGTGCTTAATCAAAATGAGCGGGTCATTACATATGGTTCTAGGCAGTTGAAGGACCATGAAAGAAACTATCTGACGCATGATCTCGAGTTAGCAGCAGCCATCTTTGCTCTGAAGATCTGGAGACATTATCTCTACGGTGAGATATTTGATTTATTCATCGACCACAAGAGCCTCAAGTACTTATTCACTCAGAAGGACTTGAATATGAGGCAGTGACGGTGGATGGAGTTCTTGAAAGATTATGATTACTCTATCCATACCATCCAGGAAAGACAAACGTCGTTGCTAATGTTCTCAGTAGGAAGTCTTCAGCATTTTTATCGCATCTTGTCAATAGGATACAGAGATGAAAGCTACTGGAAGATATGGCCTTAGGTAGCTCACAGTTTGATGTGAAAGGTTCAGGAGCACTGTTCGCTACCCATATGCTTTGTCCTACACTCTTCAAGAATATCAGGAAGCTACAGATCACGGATGATGAGCTTATGGCTATTAGGCGCGATGTGGTTAGTGGAAGCAAGAAAGATTTCTCCATTCGGGCATATGGGACCTTGCTGTTTCGAGACCGAGTATGTGTACCGACGAGCTAAGAGCTTCGGGACACCATTTTGGAAGAGGCTCAGAAATTTATGTCGCTATACATCCAGGCAGTACCAAGATGTATCAAGATTTCATGAAGATCTTCTGGTGGAGAGGTTTGAAACCCAACGTCACTGAGTACGTATTGCTATGCTTGGTTTGTCAGTAGGTTAAGGTTGACCATCAGAATCCTGCGGGGTTGTTACAACCATTATCTATACCCGAGTGGAAATGGGAAGTCATTTCAATGAACTTCATTCTGGGGTTACCGAAAACATTGATGAAGAACAATGCCATCTGGGTCATTATTGATCGGTTAATGAAGTTCGCTCATTTCCTACCTTACAATACGATGTATACCACGAGCAAACTCACAGAGTTATACCTCAAGGAGATCGTTAGACTGCACGGTATACCAGCCAGTATTGTATCAGACAAGGATCCATCGTTTACATCTCAGTTTTGGCAACGGTTTCAAGAAGGAATGGGCTCTCGTCTTGACTTCAGCTGTGCATTTTGCCCACAGATCGATGGTCAAACTGAGCGAGTGAATCAAATCATGGAGGACATGCTTCGGGCTTGCATGTTGAATTTTCACGGGTCATGGGACCAACATTTACCTCTGATCGAGTTTGCTTACAATAATAGCTTCCAAGCTAGCATCGGTATGGCACCGTTCGAGGCTTTATATGGATGGCAGTACAGATCTATGTTGAATTGAGAAGAAGTGGGTGAGAAGCTCATTCTAGGCCCTAAGATTGTAGAGCGTATGACCGAGACTGTTCGATTGATCCGCGAGGGACTACATGTGGCTCAGAGTCGTTAGAAGAGCTACGCTGATCTCAAGAGGAGACATGTGGATTTTTAGGTCGGTGACAATGTGCTTGTTTGAATCTTGCCTACGAAAGGCGTTATGCGATTTGGCAAACGATGAAAGCTGAGTCTTAGGTACATTGGGCCTTTTGTGTGTCTATCTTTGTGGAGATACATTCGCGACCCGACTCACGTACTTGATTACCAGCCTATTGAGCTTAAGGATGGGTTGATGGTGATCGAGGACCCGATACAGATCTTAGATCGCAAGGAGCAGATCCTACGAACCAAGTGGATTCCTTTGGTTCTTGTAAAATGGCGGAATCATACAGCGAAAGAAGCTACTTGGGAGCGCGAAGCTCAGCTCCAAGAACAATTGTGACGACCCGACTTTTCCAATCCCTCAGGTATAGGAAAGGCCGATTTGCCAACCTATCGACTAAGTGATAAGTCGAACAAACAGAACACATATCAGAGCAAAGTACAATAAATAACCAAAGCTAAGAAAAATACAGAAGTAATTAAAGTATGGAACCACCAATGATAGCCGACCATCACCGAAACATGGTTCATAACCGTAAACAAAAGTTAAGTATAAAGCCATAATATCTAACAAAAATGGGCCCACAACTCCTAGTCCAAAACTCTCACCAAAGTAAAATAAACTAGATCCTAAGCCGAAAAATACTACTCAGGAGGAACCTTAGGCTCTTCCTCAGGTACGAAATCAGGATTAGTCTCGCAACCCTGAATAGCCACGTCAGTACCTGGACTTGTGATGTATAGTCTGAATGAGCTAACCAACAAAGCTCAGTAGAAAAATATCATCAATGGCATTGTATTTTAAGCAACATGGTTTCAAAACATATATCGAAATATAGCATGTCAAAACAGATATGCAGATAAAAGATGAAATTTAAGTGTGAAAAATCAAATTCTAAATAGGTGAAAACATATTCAAGAACAAATGCAAGGTTTCAGTGTCTTAGTTTCTCTAACTTTTATATGCAAAGTTCAGTAATACATGACTTAATCCTCAACTTAAAATACCTCTCGAGTAAACTATATCTCGAGAGCAGGAATGGGAACCCCTACCTACCATCGTCGTTCATGAACCCTTTTTCAGGATGCAACAAGCCCCTGCGTCATGAGGGAAACTTGTGCCAAGAAGTTGTTTAGAAATTTTTTGAGGGGTCGTTCAAGTCAATCATAAAACATATGCATATACTAATATAAATCATATGCAAGTTTCTTATATATAATTCAGATTCTTAATTTCAAATTTTCAGCTTTTCAGAGCTTAAGCAGATTCAGGTTTCAGGGTTCAAGTAGATTCAGATTTTTAGTTTTTCATCTCAAATTTCAGTTTACAGATGTGATTTCAATGACATATGCAAGTTCAAAGATTCTAATTCAAAATATTCATGCGAGTTAAAATAAAATACTGTAAAGATGAGATTCTCTTACCAAAACTTAGAGTTGCGCGAAGTCAAGCAAAATTCTATTGATGGCATCTCGCCCTTAATCTACATCACAAATATATGATGATGCATCAAGGTTAACTCTAATCACTAATAATTTAGACCTATTTAAGTGTTTCTTCAAAATTGAGTCGAAACGGCAAAGTTTGTGCCAACATAGAATTTGACGTAATCTTCCCCTAATTGTTTAACCTTCAAAACAATTGATTCGTGAGTTAGTCAAAACTCGAAAGTTGTAGAGTTTATTGTTCTCTTTCCAACACAAAAAGAATCATATTAATCAGAGTTCGGAGTAAAAAGTTACAAATAAAATACCAAGACAGTATCGGAAAGAAAATAAAAACGAAGACAAAAACCAAGTTCTGTCCTCGCTCGAGCGATGCAATTTTTTGCCTTGTTTTCACCCGAATCGAATCCCACACATTTCCAAAATAAAACCTAAGTTTAATCTATTGATTTTAAACCTTAAACTCAATAAAAAGTATACCTTTAATCAAGGATTCCACGCTTTGAAACGAGTCACGCAAATGGAATTTCGGAACAAAATCGGCGGATTTCCTCGACAATTCGCGCCGCGATCACTCCTACGAGTTCACTAGGATCACTTCAATTCGTTCCCAATGATCTCAACCTCTTCCAATCATCGAAAATGAATCCAAGGGTTGATTCAATCTTGCCCTTGGTTTATGGATCTCAAACGAAAAGGGTTTTAGAGAAAAGGTTTCACAAAACAGATCTCACAATCGGTGGCACGATAAAGGCAAAGTTTTGTAATGATCAAACGACTCAAAACGCAGCTAGGTTTTTTAGCGTATGACTCTCGTCTCCTCTTTCTCTCTAAGCAAATAAATTTTATAAGGTATTAACCTAAAGCATACGGGAATACCATTCCTCTTATAAAAGGATTGCTCAATATGTTAAGCACACACACACCTTAGTGTGTTAAACTTCTAATTCTAATAACTTAGGTCCGATGTTGAGCGACCACATCGAGGTCGGTGCACGACTTTTGCATGAGGGTTCAAACAGCTCAAAATCAAAATCTGTCTGCACAATCACATCTATATAAAAATTCAAACAAATGGTAACGTTGGTTGCCGAGCCGAATACGTACACAGGGTTGGTCTGATTCGAGTCCAAAAATACGGGTCTTTACATTCTACCCTCCTTAGAAATTTTCATCCTCGAAAATGTAACGGGTAGCTTAAATAAGTCTACGGTACGCCCTTATTCCAATACAAGTTCTTATCAATGCATAATCGAAACAGTCCGATGTCTAAAAAGAATGGGTCGCAATGTGATAGGCTTCACTAAGCATGCTTTTCAAGAGTCAAAATCTATAGTAACCTAGATGTACTGCGTGCGACATCCCATACTACCATAGAGGATTGCATCCGTATATGAATGCATACCTTCTCAAGTGTCACGTGCCTGGAAACATACTTCACCGTGACTCAAACCTAGTACACACACCTACCTCACCCTTTTCTCACAAGACCACAAACACTATGTCGGTAATTACTCTAACAGAAATTTTAGATCTCAGAACCGAATACTTGTTTAGAAGCGTAACCACATGCTTGGTGTACATGTTCTAACTGATGACACGGGTTCTAACTGATGCATGGTTCTAATCGAGAATGAATAAATATGATATTTAAGATTTTATTGTGTGATCGTTATAGATATATGTAATGTTTGTTTGAAAAAGGAGTTTTAAACATCAAAAGTACTTATATTTTTCTTACATCTACATAGTTTACGATTACCTTCATTCAAAAAGTTGTGGAAATTGCTTGTGAATTTTTGCTTCGCGCTCGAAGTGGCTTCCTCTGAAGAGGGGTTCCGCCACTTCACGAGTACTAAGGGAATGCTTTTTGTTCTTAAGATCTGCTCTTTACGATCCAAGATTTATACCGGCTCCTCAACCAAAGATAAGTCTTCCTAGAGCTCAATCGGCTGGTAGTCCAATACATGAGTCGGGTCCTTAACATAGTGCGGACTCAGCTTCCCACGCTTCCTAAAATGCATCACGCCTTTTGTAGGAGAGATTTTGACAAAAATGTTATCACCCACCTGAAACGCAGGTATTAGTGATAAAACACAAATCACAACAATATCGAGGTGACCAATGCTATAAAGCTCACCTGAAACTCAACATGATTCCTTTTAAGATCAGCGTAGCTTTTCTGACGACTTTGAGCAATGCGTAACCAAACTGGTTAATCTGCGAGCTCTCGTAGATTAACCAAACTGTCTCAGTCGTACTCTCCACGATCTCAGGGCCTAAAATGAGCTTCTCGCCCACTTCTTCCCAATTAAGTGGAGACCTACACCGCCGTCCATATAAGGCTTTGTAGGGTGCCATGCCGATGCTAGCCTGATAACTGTTATTATAGGTAAACTAAATCAGTGATAAATGTTGGTCCCATGATCCCTGAAAATCCAACATGCAAGCACGTACCATATCTTCTGTAATCTGATTCACCCTCTCAGTCTGCTCATCGATTTGAGGATGAAATGTCATACTGTAATCGAGCCTGGAACCCATCCCTTCCTGATATCGCTGCCAAAACTGAGATGTATACATCGGGTCTCTGTCGAAAATGATACTGATCGGTATACCATCCAGTCTAACTACCTCCTTGATGTATAACTCTACGAGCTTGTTGGCGGTATATGATATATTATAAGGCAGGAAGTGTGTCGACTTAGTCAATTGATCCACAATGATCTAGATGACATTGTGTTTCCTTAACGTCTTAGGCAACCCCAAAATAAAGTCTATAGAAATGACCTCCCATTTCCACTCAGATATCGGTAGTGGTTGCAACAGTCCTGCAGGATTTCGGTGATCAACCTTGACATGATGGCATATAAGACATCTTGAGACATACTCAGCAACATCTTTCTTTAAACCCCTCCACCAAAAGCTTTTCTTCAAGTCCTGGTACATCTTGGTACTGCCAGGATGAATAGCGTACATAGACTTATGAGCATCTTTCAAAATAGTATCTCAAAGCTCAGTACTAATTGGTACACATACCCGATCTCTAAAAAACAATGTGCCATCATCTTTGATGCAAAAATCTGTTTTACCTCCCCCAATCACATCCCGTCTGATAGCCATAAGCTCATCATCCATTAGCTAAAGTCTGTGAATGTTCTCATAGAGAGTAGAACGTATTACCAGCGTAGCCATTAACACACCTGAACCTTTTACGTCAAATGTAATATCCCGAAAAATTGCGTTAAACAGTGACCTCGAGATCCGTGCCTGATTGGTCACAAGTTTGACCAATTAGGAGATCAAGGGTTAGCATAGAGTGTGATGAACGGACGAGATGTGATGGTTTGAATGATTATGTGGTGTGTGATGTGAATGTGAAGTCGCATACACCTACTGCGGTGTATGTGCTCAACACACAAGGAAGGGGATAGATAAAAGGGTTTAATAACCCTAAAATCTGAAATTTAGTTATTGAGAGAGGAGTAAAGAAGAGAGAGAGAGGAGTAAAGAGGTTGAGCAAGAATTATTGTGAGTGATTGGAAGGGAGATTCTAGCATTAAAGAGACCGATTCGACGCGGAGAATCCGTTCAAGCTAAAGCTGGAACCCTAGCCTTTCCAACCATTGATTTGAAATCAATTTGAGATTTATTGAAGGTAAGATTTTTGTAGTTTAAAATGCATGGATTAAGGGGTTAAATTGTAGTTAGAAATGGTGTAAAATGTGGGATAAGAGCTTAGAGAAATGGATGAGAAAGTAAGGGAAGAGATTGGGAAGAACAACCAAAAGAGGGCTGAATCTGGCAATTTCGATTAATTGAAATTGGGTTTCGATTAATCGAAATTGGCCAAGAAGTTGAAAAGTCAGAGGACCCCGATCTCGATTAATCGAATTGAGTTTCGATTAATCAACTTTGGATTTCGATTAATCGAATTGAGAATCGATTAATCGACTGGGAACCTACAATGGACTCCAGTGGAGAAAAGAATTTAGCTTGAAGAAATCGACTAATCGAAATGAGAGTTCGACTAATATATTTAGAATTTTGATTAATCGATTTGGGATCGATTAATCGAATTTGGAAATTCGATTACTCGAATTGAGAATCGACTGGATAGAGTAGAGAATTTTGATTAATCGAATTGGGATTCGATTAATCGAATGGGAATCTCGATTAATCGATTTGAGAATCAATTAATCGATATTGACTTTCGATTAATCGATTTTGGAAATCGATTAATCGAATCAGATTCGATTAATCGATTTTGGAGTTTGATTAATCGACTGGGCCAGTTTATGTTGACTTTTGAGTTTGACTTTAAGATTCATGGAGGGTCTTAGACCTCCTTTATTGCATCTTTAGTGATGTGTTTCACATGTTATGTGGTACCATAGGTGGTATGTGTGAGCTAGTGCACAAGGAGCCACGTGGGACCTTGATGCATTGATCAAACGAAGACTTGAGGTAGGGAACTCCTTGAACATGTACCTTATTTTACAAGAGCATGTATGTAGTGATATAGATTTAAAATTTAAAAATGTTTTATTGCTTAAAGAGTTTGGGAAAAGTGTGTGTGTGTGACATCAATAAAAGTAATCATAATGAGCCATCCCCAGGGGATGAAGAAGTAAAGAGATAAGAGCATCAGGTATGATGCAAGTGAGTGGATACATCCCAGGGATGTATCCAAGATTGAATCATGTTTGATAGGGTCTAACTGATATAAGATAGCACATTTACACGGTGAATAACTATATGTAAGGCACCGATATTTCTGTTATTTGAGGTTTGATAGGGTACCCCACCGACGTGACGGGATATCCATGACTGACACGGTAGGATATCCGTGACCGATACGGCGGCGAAACCGTAGGCCAGTGCGGAGGCTTATCCGTACACAGTAAGCACACCCTAGGGGTGTTGATTGAGACTAGTGAAACCTCGCCACCAATCCCCAGGGGAAAGGGGCTTGGGTACTATTTGTATTCCCAGGGAATACGTTAAAATGTCTATATAGATGACGATGATGGGTATCTCATCGGGGCTCGATGCTATATTGCTCGTGGATTACTTAAGTTGAAAGTTTAAGTTTTGCTTTAGGCCTTTTCAGCATCTTTCATGAATAAGTAAAAGACATAAGTAAACTATCAGTAAAATGTGATGCTTTTAAATTGTTTTCATCAGTAATTGCATAGACACATCATGCATGGCATATCATGAAATATATGTGAGTAATAATTTATATGTTTAACCGTGTTTTGTTCCCTATTGAGCTAGGATGTAGCTCACCCTATAGACTATACGTCGCAGGTCCACTACTAGCAGCTGCTGAGGCTTCAGGAGACGCTGACCCCGGTGAGTCGGACCTTGCGGCCGGAGACGAGTTGGAGCCACCTCCTGAGGACTTCTTCTAGAGGACTCCGTTGTGCCGCTTTGAGGGTTTTTGGAGAGATTTGGTACGGCTTGGTATGTCAAGCCTTGTTTGACTAAACAATGTATATTTTGTGATTTGGATGATTCTTTTGGGGCTAACCATCTGTGATGATTAGCTATCATCGATGGTTCGGATCGATTCTCCATTCATGCAGAGGCATGAGGGTAGAACTGTCTTTTGTGAAATGTTTATATAGTGATTGACTTCCGCAGTTTCATTTCTATTTTAGTTCAATTCATTGCTTGATATACCAATGTTCCATGCTCAGCTAAGGGGCACGGTCAAGATGATCGTGCTGATGGCACGGGTTTCGGGGTGCCGAAATCCTGGTTGTCACAGTTGGTATCAAAGCTATTTCTTTTAGCAATTCTGGCATCTCTCTTTTGTCAGAACATAGGGACTTCTACTAACGAAACTTTAGTTTCAAATGCAGCCGCAATGTCATCTAGAGGAAGGGGCCGACCAAGGGGAGGCCAACAGAGGAGTCTACGCAGTGGAGATGATTACATCTCTCCTACTAATAGAGTGCCTTTAGGAGGTACTGAGGCCCCAGGGGGCAGTAGTAGTAGACAGCATGATGAAGAGGATCGAGATCAAAGGGAACAGGAGAGAGTTAGAGAGAGACAAGAAGATAGAGAAGAGCGACAAAGGATGATGCATACTATGGAGACTATGGCAGCTGCCATGGCACAACAAGCCGCATCCTTTGCAGCTCATGCAGCAAGAGAGCAGCAGCCACCTACACCACCTGTAGGACCTGCGCTGCCTGTGCCCTCATCCTTTACAGAGTTTAGGAGGATGAGACCTCCTTCATTTTCTGGGCAGGCAGACACAATGGCTGTTGAGAATTGGCTTATGGAGATGGAGAAAGTCTTTAGCGTGCTGACATGCACAGAAGATGAGAGTGTGAGATGGGCAGCTTATATGTTGGATGGGGAGGCTGGGCCTTGGTGGAAGTCCGTGATACGGACTAGGGCTCGGGAGACCCCGGAGTTTCCTTGAACGTGGGAGGAGTTTGTTGAGGAGTTCAACAAACAATATTTTCTGGAAGTGGTGAGGAATCAGCTTGAGATAGAATTTCTACAATTAGTGCAAGGGAGAATGACAGTAAGAGAATATGGGGTGGAGTTTCTACGATTTGCCCGTTTTGCTCCGGATTACGTCGCTACCGACGTGATGAAGTCCAAGAGGTTTCAGCAAGGTTTGAAGCCTGAGGTGAGGGGAGGCGTAGCTCCATTTCAGTTGAGGACCTATGAAGAGGTCATGAGCAAGGCATTGGTTGTAGAGGAGGAGAACAATAACAGATATAGACAGAGGGAGCAACAGAGAGGAGGAAATGTTCAAGGAAGGACGAGGACCTACGAACCGGCGAACAAAAAGCTGAGGTTCGTGGCCCAAGCTCAGAGACCACAGTTTTAAGGAGGTTTTGGAAGGCCGGCGCAACAACAACACCAACAGAGATTTCCATTACTTACGTCGAGGAGACCTTTACGATATGAGAGCCCTGCCATGT
The DNA here is from genome assembly GCA_021018995.1 of Chloranthus sessilifolius. Lineage (NCBI taxonomy): Eukaryota > Viridiplantae > Streptophyta > Magnoliopsida > Chloranthales > Chloranthaceae > Chloranthus > Chloranthus sessilifolius. Next base: position 58,563,923 of record CM037590.1, on the reverse strand, counting down.
CTACTAGCGCCACTATCACACAGGGTTCTCGTACTGTTTCTTCCGCACCTCGGGAGACTTGCGCAAAGTGTGGCAAGCCTCATAGGATGGTGGATTGCAGAGCGGAGACTAGGGGTTGTTTCCGATGTGGCAAGGTGGGTCACTTGATCAAGGATTGCCCCGAGACGGATAAAAGAAAGACGGTTTCGATTCTGACACCCGACCCATTCAAGCAAGGAAGCGATCGTTCGGGGAAACTGTCGATCCTTTGCTTTCGGGAAGTAGAGCGTGCATGACGTCATCCAAGGTGAGACTCTTTTAAATTAAAGAAATTTCTATTTCATTAAAATTTTAGACAGAGAAGGTGCATGCATTAGGAATTGTATAGTTTCTTTTCTCAATACTAAATTTATATGTGAATTAGGGGTGTAAATTGATGTGTAAACTATTGTATGTATGTATGTATACTCTAGGTACTTTAACTATATATGAGAAAGGATGCTTCGTTGGATATGACGCTCGAGTGTTGATAGACCCAGGGTCTGCCCACTCATTCGTCACTCCACATTTCGCCAAGAGGATGAAAAGAGGTGTTGGACTTCGTCCTATCTGTGTCTGTTCCGACTGGAGATTTAGTGGACACGGAGTTAGCTTGCAAATCCGTCATTATAGCAGTTTGAGACCTAGAGGTGCATGAATTGGAAGCGAAGTTGATACTGTTAGACATGCAAGGGTTTGATGTGATTCTTGGCATGGATTGGTTGGCGCAACACTGTGCAACAGTCGATTGCAAGAACAAGGTTGTCATTTTCAGACCCAACACAAGGAGATCATTTCGGTTTCAAGGAGTGAGGTCGTCATTTGTGCCACTGATCTCAGCAGTAAGGGCCGAGAAAATGATCAGAAAGGGTTGCAGTGGATACTTGGCTTTCTTAAAGGAGGACAAGGAAGAAAAGGATGTCATTTCTGAGATAGCAGTTGTGCGAGACTTCAGCGTGTTTCGGAAGAATTGCCTGGATTACCTCCAGAGAGAGAAGTAGAATTCGCCATTGACTTAGCACCAGGAACGGAGCCTATTTCAAAAGCACCATATCGAATGGCTCCTGCTGAGTTAAAGGAGTTGAAAGAACAACTACAAGAACTTATGGACAAGGGGTTTGTTAGACCGAGCGTGTCTCCATGGGGAGCACCGGTCTTGTTTGTCAAGAAGAAAGATGGGTCAATGCGGCTATGCATTGACTATTGACAATTAAACAAACTCACTGTGAAGAACCGCTACCCTTTGCCTAGAATTGATAATTTGTTCGATCAACTGCAAGGAGCAAGGTATTTTTCTAAGATCGACCTGAGATCTGGATACCATCAGTTGCGAGTCAAGGCAGAGGACATCCAGAAGATAACTTTCAGGACACGGTATGGACACTATGAATTCCTTGTGATGCCGTTTGGGTTGACGAATGCTCCGGCGTCGTTTATGGATCTGATGAACTGAGTGTTTAAACCACACTTGGACTCCTGTGTCGTAGTGTTCTTTGATGATATATTGATATACTCCAAATCCAAGATGGAACATGAAGAACACTTCAGGATTTCCCTACAGACGCTACGTGAACACCAATTATACGCCAAACTCAGCAAATGTGAGTTTTGGTTGGAAGAGGTTAGCTTTTTAGGACATGTCGTCTCAAAGCATGGTGTCACTGTAGATCCAGCAAAGATAGAAGCAGTGGTTAAATGGGAGCAACCAAAGACAGTGACCGATGTCCAAAGTTTTATGGGCTTAGCAGGCTATTATCGACGTTTTGTCGAGGGGTTTTCAAAGATATCGGGACCTCTCACAAAGCTGACACGAAAAGATTCAAGATTTGAGTGGAGTGAGGCATGCGAGAAGAGTTTTCAAGAGCTCAAGACGAGACTCACTTCACTCCGGCTAGCTATTGCAATTCCTTGAGCGGTGGAGGATACACTGTCTGACAACGTCATACAATGGCCTTAGGTTGTGTACTCAACCAACACAAGAAGGTGATAGCTTACGGATCAAGGCATTTGAAGAACACGAAAAAATTATCCGACTCATGACTTGGAGCTAGCGGCCATCATTTTCTTGAAGATCTGGAGACATTACTTGTATGGTGAGACTTTTGAAATTTTCACCGATCATAAGAGCCTCCGATACTTGTTTACACAGAAAGAGCTCAACATGAGACAGCGCAAATGGATGGAGTTTCTCAAGGATTATGATTGTTCTATACAGTACCATCTAGGAAAGGCAAACGTAGTAGCAGACGCCTTGAGTCGGAAGAGTTCAGCTCAGTTAGCTTGTTTGATTTTGGGTATGCACCGATGGAAATTATTGGAAGACCTGGCACTTTACGATGCGAACATTGAGTCAAAAGCTATCGGATCTTTTTTGGCTAACATATCAGTAAAGCCAGTGATATTTGAGCATATCCATGATCTACAGATGAAAGATCCAGCATTAACAAAGATTCATCAAGACGTGAGTGAAGGCATCAGGTCGGACTTCTCAGTTAAAGAAGATGGTTCTTTATTATTTAAGGGCCGTCTATGCATTCCGGACAATGCCGATCTAAGACGAACCATTCTTGATGAAGCCCATAAGTCAAATTATGCTATCCACCCTGGTAGCACCAAAATGTACTAGAACTTGAAAAAGAACTACTAGTGGAGAGGTCTGAAGCAAGATGTGGTCGAATACGTGTCACGGTGTTTGACTTGTCAGCAGGTGAAGATTGATCATAGACATCCTGCTGGACTATTGCAGCCTTTACCAATACCAGAATGGTAGTGGGAATCGATCTCGATGGATTTCATTATTGGATTGCCGCGTACTGCCAAGAGACACAATGCCATTTGGGTCGTCGTAGATCGATTGACCAAATCAGCGCACTTTTTTCCCTACAATACTATGTATACGGCAGGAAGACTGGCAGACTTATATATGAAGGAGATTGTAAGACTACACGGGATTCCAAGCAGCATAGTTTCAGATCGTGATCCACTATATACGTCCAACTTTTGGAAGAAATTTCAAGAAGGAATGGGAATACGACTAGATTTTAGTTCAGCTTTCCATCCTCAAACTGATGGGCAGACCGAGCGAGTGAATCAAGTAATAGAAGACATGCTTAGGGCGTGCATGCTAGATATGCAAGGATACTGGGATGAGTATCTACCGTTGATCGAATTCGCATACAACAATAGTTTCCAAACGAGCATTGGCATGGCACCGTATGAAGCTCTGTATGGACGACGATGCAAATCACCCCTCAATTGGGAAGAAACAGGTGAGAAATTTATTTTAGGGCCAAAACTACTTGAAGACAACGCCACCGTCGTTCGAATAATCAGAGAAAGGCTGAAGTCAGCACAGAGTAGACAGAAAAGTTACGCCGACATCAAGCGGACTAGTGTCGACTATAAAGTGGGTGAACACGTGTTTGTGAAAGTGTCGCCTATGAAAGGTGTAATGAGGTTTGGCAAGAGAGGGAAGCTAAGTCCCCGTTATGTGGGACCATTTGAAATTTTGGGACTCATAGGTGAAGTTGCGTATTGCATTGGCTTACCACCGCTGTTTGATCGGGTACATAACGTTTTCCACACATCGACGCTCAAAAAGTATGTGAACGATCCATCTCATGTGTTAGGAAGTCAACCTATGGAGATGTGTGAGGATATGAGCATGATAGAGGAACCAGTGGAAATCTTGGATCGAAAGGAACAGGTACTGTGCACTAAAGTGATTCCCTTAGTGCTTGTCCGGTGGAACAATCATCCAAAGGAAGAGGCTACTTGGGAACGAGAGGTCGATGTGAAAGAACAATATCCAGACTTATTTCCAACGACGTGAGAATCCAATATAAACCACAAGCATGTTTGTGGAATCTCAACAATACTTGTAATTCAATGGAAGTTTTGATCAAAGTATGATTATAGGAACAGATTTTTGTATGCACATGACCATGAGGATGTGTTTTTATGGAACTATGAGCCACTTGTTGTCATAAACTACCAAGAGAAATCAAAGAACCAAAGAACTTGAGAATTTGAAGAAATTGGGCAAAACCGATTAATCGAATTTCAAATCGATTAATCGATTTGGAATTTCGATTAATTGATTTTGTTCGATTAGTCGACTGGCCTGTGCTAGTGACTGGAAATTTGGATAAGAGTTAGAACAGATACATAATGAAATTTCGATTAATCGATTTTGGTTTCGATTAATCGATTTAGGTTTTCGATTAATCGAACTGCATGTTCGATTAATCGAACATACTGGGAATGTTAGAAGAAATTAGGAATGAATTAATGAAATTTCGATTAATCGAGGAGGTTTCGATTAATCAATTTGAGATTTTGATTAATCGAACTGGAAGTTCGATTAATCGATTTACTTAAAGGACTTAGGAAAATTTGGAGTCAGAGAAACAATTTTGATTAATCGATGTGGAATTCGATTAATCGATTTGAGATTTCGATTAATCGAACCATAGTTCGACTAATCGAAAAACTTGAAGAATCCTGAAAATTTTAGAAGGAACTACACGATTTCGATTAATCAAAGTGAATTTCGATTAATGGATTTTGAAGTTTCGATTAATCGAAATGGATTTCGATTAATCGACTGGCTCGCGCCAGTGAGCTCTAAAACTTGAATTTTTCAACGGATACGATTTCGATTAATCGAAATGTTTTCGATTAATCGATTTTGACTTTCGATTAATCGATTTTGGAAATCGATTAATCGATTTCGCGCGGCTTAACCTAGTTTTGAATCTCGATTAATCGATTCTGGATTTCGATTAGTCGAGCCAGGGCCTATATATTAAAAATTTGGGATTTCATTCCCCATTCGAATCATTCGAGCTTTGGAAATTTTAGGCGCTTCATCTTCTTCTTCTTCTCCGACCATCTGGCGCCCTAGGGTTTGCACTTCCGTCGGTTTTCGGCTCGGATTCAAATCGTATCGCCTCCAAAACCCACGGTAAACCCTAATTTCGTACTTTTCCTTCAATTTGAATTAGGTAAAACCTAGATTTTTGCTATTTCACCGACATTGCCGCCTAAAACCCGATTGTCTTCGAAGAAGGCAACCTCCAAGCTACCGGTCCTACGTAAGAACACCGCACCACCACCACCTAACCCATCGCCGGTGAGGACTCCATCACCGTCGGCATCGGAGACCACCTCCGATTCGACGAGCGCATCTTCGCGCGAGTCTTCCCGCGAGTCTACACCCATGCCGCCACCACCCACTAACGTGGTACAACCTAATGAGTGGTGGGCTGTGAAGACCTTTGAGGTCAAGTACCTCATTGACCGTACCCTTTTCACAAATCCCGATGTACCGAGCGAGACCCAATGGGCTCGTAATTACCTTAACAATGCCGGTCTCGGCAACCTTCTCAAACCAATCCGAGGTTCCTAGATTGGTGAGATTGTTTTACCAAGGGCTTGTGGACGGCCCGACTGACGACGTGATCAAGACCACCATCGAGGGTCGAGAATACACGATCACACGTCGCCACATATACGAGGTACTCGAGTGCTACCTCGATTTCACCCCTGAGACCACCCTATTTCCACCCTTTGAGGAGGACCCTCGATTTGAGGAGATCATGACCCGTATGACCAACGGGAAAAAAGGGTCGGGATCCTCCATCAAGGGGGTTGACCTTCTCCACTACATGTGGATGCTTGATTCGGTGATCAAGTGTAACCTTTACCCGATGAGCCACAATACCGAGCGCGTGGACCGAGTGCAACACGCACTCTACGCGGCCTTCTGTGGCCGGTGGTTCGACGCCACCATGGTCATCCTAGAAGGGATGAGGTACATCAAGGGGAAGCTGATGAAGGGCAACCTACGGCCCAAGGAGAAGATGCCGTACGCTCGGCTCATCTCGAGCATGTTGGAGTGCTACTCCAACACTCCCGACTACACCATCTCGCCTCACAAGGTGAGAGCTACGGATTGCGTGAAGACGTTCTCCAAGTCGGACCCTCTCTGGCTCAGGTCCGGCTCCACCCTGCGGTGAGAGGTAGTAGCACCACCACCACAGCAGGACCCACCCGTGGGTGGGGCACACCCAGCCGAGCCTTTAGTAGAGAGGGCTACCTCTCATACTACGGCCTCACCGACACCGCCAGCTCACTCCGCACCCGCTACACCCACCTCATCATACCGCCGGCGCGCTGCTCCATCCGGTCCTACCATCGAGGAGGTGTTGGCTCTCATGGAGGCCAACAACGAGCGGATGAACTAGAGGATGGACTTCTTGATGTTCCACACCCTCCACTACATCTACCCGACGGACTACCACCGCTACCTCACTCAGAAGGAGGAGTGGACTGCGGGACGGACCGCCTTCCACAGAGGCCCCGTCTTCCATCCCACCACCGCCACTACCGACGTTGCTCCTTCCACATCTGCATCCGCTCCGCCGACAGAGACGCCGCAGCCACAGCCGCCGCTACCTCCGACTACCCAGCCAGCACAGTCTCCACCACCGCAGTCACAGCCAGCTCCAGCAGACCCACCAGCCCCCGTAGCACCGTCAGCTCAGATGGAGCAGCCTGCTCCAGCACCCGACCAGCCTGGCGAGGGGACTGCATGAGTCTTGTATTCATTTTTGAGTTTCGATTGTATACCTGTAGATTTGTTTTTGTACGCCAACTTATCTGGCATTGTAAAAATTTTCAATTATAAATACAAATCAAAATTTTTAGTGTAAATTCTTCATTTTCGTAATGTTTTAATCCTATGCTGGTATTCGTAATTACCTGGATGCATCTGAGTCAACTGGATCGCCTCACCTGAGAGTGTGGGGGGGGGAGAGACCCAGACCGACGCACTTTGGGTTATTTTCGAGGACGAAAATTCCCAAGGTGGGGAGGATGTAATATCTCGAAAAATTGCATTAAACAGTGACCTCGAGATCTGTGCCCGATTGGTCACAAGTTTGACTAATTAGGAGATCAAGGGTTAGCATAGAGTGTGATGAACAGACGAGATGTAATGGCTTGAGTGATTATGTGGTGTGTGATGTGAATGTGAAGTCGCATACACCTACCGCGGTGTATGTGCTTAACACATAAGGAAGGGGATAAATAAAAGGGTTTAATAACCCTAAAATCTGAAATTTGGTTGTTGAGAGAGGAGTAAAGAAGAGAGAGAGAGGAGTAAAGAGGTTGAGCAAGAATTATTGTGAGTGATTGGAAGGGAGATTCTAGCATTAAAGAGACCGATTCGACGCGGAGAATCCGTTCAAGCTAAAGCTGGAACCCTAGCCTTTCCAACCATTGATTTGAAATCAATTTGAGATTTATTGAAGGTAAGATTTTTGTAGTTTAAAATGCATGGATTAAGGGGTTAAATTGTAGTTAGAAATGGTGTAAAATGTGGGATAAGAGCTTAGAGAAATGGATGAAAAAGTAAGGGAAGAGATTGGGAAGAACAGCCAAAAGAGGGCTGAATCTGGCAATTTTGATTAATCGAAATTGGGTTTCGATTAATCAAAAGTGGCCAAGAAGTTGAAAAGTCAGAGGACCCAGATCTCGATTAATCGAATTGAGTTTCGATTAATCGACTTTGGATTTCGATTAATCGAATTGAGAATCGATTAATCGACTGGGAACCTACAGTGGACTCCAGTGGAGAAAAGAATTTAGCTTGAAGAAATCGACTAATCGAAATGAGAGTTCGATTAATCGATTTAGAATTTCGATTAATCGATTTTGGAAATTCGATTACTCGAATTGAGAATCGACTGGATAGAGTAGAGAATTTCGATTAATCGAATTGGGTTTCGATTAATCGAATGGGAATCTCGATTAATCGATTAATCGATATTGACTTTCGATTAATCGATTTTGGAGTTTGATTAATCGACTGGGCCAGTTTATGTTGACTTTTGAGTTTGACTTTAAGATTAATGGAGGGTCTTGGACCTCCTTTATTGCATCTTTAGTGATGTGTTTCACATGTTATGTGGTACCATAGGTGGTACGTGTGAGCTAGTGCACAAGGAGCCACGTGGGACCTTGATGCATTGATCAAACGAAGACTTGAGGTAGGGAACTCCTTGAACATGTACCTTATTTTACAAGAGCATGTATGTAGTGATATAGATTTAAAATTTAAAAATGTTTTATTGCTTAAAGAGTTTGGGAAAAGTGTGTGTGTGTGACATTAATAAAAGTAATCATAATGAGTCATCCCCAGGGGATGAAGAAGTAAAGAGATAAGAGCATCAGGTATGATGCAAGTGAGTGGATACATCCCAGGGATGTATCCAAGATTGAATCATGTTTGATAGGGTCTAACTGATATAAGATAGCACATTTACACGGTGAATAACTATATGTAAGGCACCGATATTTCTGTTATTTGAGGTTTGATAGGGTACCCCACCGATGTGGCAGGATATCCATGACTGACACGGCAGGATATTCGTGACCGATACGGCGGTGAAACCGTAGGCCAGTGCGGAGGCTTATCCGTACACAGTAAGCACACCCCAGGGGTGTTGATTGAGACTAGTGAAACCCCGCCACCAATCCCCAGGGGAAAGGGGCTTGGGTACTATTTGTATTCCCAGGGAATACGTTAAAATGTCTATATAGATGACGATGATGGGTATCTCATCGGGGCTCGATGCTATATTGCTCGAGGATTACTTAAGTTGAAAGTTTAAGTTTTGCTTTAGGCCTTTTCAGCATCTTTCATGAATAAGTAAAAGACATGAGTAAACTATCAGTAAAATGTGATGCTTTTAAATTATTTTCATCAGTAATTGCACAGACACATCATGCATGCCATATCATGGAATATATGTGAGTAATAATTTATATGTTCAACCGTGTTTTGTTCCCTATTGAGCTAGGATGTAGCTCACCCTATAGACTATACGTCGCAGGTCCACTACTAGCAGTTGCCGAGGCTTCAGGAGACGCTGACCCCGGTGAGTCGGACCTTGCGGCCGGAGACGAGTTGGAGCCACCTCCTGAGGACTTCTTCTAGAGGACTCCGTTGTGCCGCTTTGAGGGTTTTTGGAGAGATTTGGTACGGCTTGGTATGTCAAGCCTTGTTTGACTAAACAATGTATATTTTGTGATTTGGATGATTCTTTTGGGGCGAACCATCTGTGATGATTAGCTATTATCGATGGTTCAGATCGGTTCTCCATTCATGCAGAGGCATGAGGGTAGAACTGTCTTTTGAGAAATGTTTATATAGTGATTGACTTTCGTAGTTTCATTTCTATTTCAGTTCAATTCATTGCTTGATATACTGATGTTCCATGCTCAGCTAAGGGGCACGGTCAAGATGATCGTGCTGATGACATGGGTTTCGGGATGCCGAAATCATGGCTGTCACATCAAATCTCATGCTACTTAGAGCCATATCTACCAATAGATGCCATCGTCGCACCCTTGCGGTGAGATGTGATAACTGAGCAAAGAACTTCCGACTTAGCGCATCTGCCACTATGTTGCTTTCCCGGGGTGGTACTGGATGGTACAATCATAATCTTTTAAGAACTCCATCCATCGGCGTTGTCTCATATTCAACTCCTTCTGTGAGAAGAGATACTTGAGGCTCTTATGATCAGTAAATATATCAAAGGTATAATCATAAAGGTAATGCCTCCAGATCTTCAAGGCAAAGATCATTGTAGCCAACTCAAAGTCATGTGTCGGATAATTCTTCTCATGGTCTTTTAGCTGTCTAGACCCATAAGCAATGACTCTCTCATTCTGGTTAAGCACACAGCCTAAACCACCATACGATGTGTCACTGTACACTGCAAAGCCTCCCCTGCCTGACGGTATAGCAAGTACTGGCGCAGTAGTCAATCTTTTCTTGAGTTTCTGAAAACTCTACTCACACTGCTCTGTCTAATCAAACTTAGTGTTCTTCTTCGTAAGTTGTGTAAGCGGACCTGATATCTTGGAGAAACCCTCTATAAACCTTTTGTAGTAGCCTATCAAACTGAGAAAACTACGAACCTCTATAACTGTCTTTGGCTGTTCCCAATTCATCAGTAACTCAATCTTTGCTGGGTCAACCGTAATACCGGTCTCAGAGACAACATGGCCTTGGAAACTGACCTGCTCAAGCCAAAACTCACACTTGCTAAGTTTTGTATATAACTGATAGTCTCTGAGGGTTTATAGAGTCACTTGTAAATATTGCTCATGTTCTTCTCGCGTCTTTGAATAGATGAGGATGTCATCTATAAAAACTACTACAGACTTATCCAAATATAGTTTGAATATTCGATTCATCAAATCCATAAATGACACGGGTGTTGTCAACCCAAATGGCATGACCAAGAACTCGTAGTGTCCATATCGAGTTCTGAACACTGTCTTTTGAATATCTTTAGATTTGACTTTCAACTGATTGTAGCCTGACCTCAAGTCAACCTTTGAGAAGAACCTTGCTCCTTGTAACTGATAGAACAGATAATCAATTCTCAGAAGCGGATAGCGGTTCTTAATTGTCAACTTATTTAGCTGGCGGTAATCAATGCAAAGCCACATTGAATTGTCTTTCTTCACTAACAAAATCGATGCTCCCCAGGGTGACACACTCGGTTGGATAAAACCCTTATCTAGCAGTTCCTGAAGCTGTTCTTTCAACTCTTTCAATACAGCAAGCACCATTCGATACGGATCTTTCGATACAAGTTCGGTACCCGGCGCTAACTCAATCGCAAACTCAATCTCCCTGTCAGGTGGTAATCTAAGTAGATCTTCAGGAAAAACATCCGAATACTCGCAAGTAATCGTAATATCTGTAATATTTTTCTTCTCCTCCTTATGATCTTGCAAGTATGCCAGATAACCACAACAATCGTTCCTCATCATACGGTCTACTCGAATGGCAGAGATAAATGGTGCCACGCAGGATTTGACTCCACAAAATCGAAAAGATTTTCTCTTCGGCGGGCGGAATGTCATAATTTTCTGAAGACAATCCACGCTCGCGTGGTAAGCAGATAATCAATCCATCCCTAGTATCACGTCAAACCCCTTCCATGCTCAAAATAATCAAATCAACTACAGTCTCGTGGTCTTCGATCATCACGTTCACAGATTGACACATGGTATCGATGCTCACTGAGTTACCTGTAGGAACTGACACTACCAAGATAATATCAAGGGCTTTGGGAACGATGCCCAACTTCTCGATGAACAATGGAGTGACAAAAGAATGGGTAGACCCGGGGTCTATCAACACTCGTGCTTCGGTTTTGCTTATGTCGCCCTCACGACGCATAAAAAGGGTACCTTAGTTTAGACAAGCATTTCAATTAAAATTTTCTAAGCATGTGTGTTCATCCATAATTTATTAACAAAATTTATTAAATACCAAGAAATTATATATATATAACAAAATAAAATAAAAAGACATCTTAACTTTTAATAATACCTTGGATCACGTCGTTCGACGTTTCAGCTTCCTGAGCTGTCATGGCACAGGCTCGACCTTGAATAGTAGGTCGGGTCGATCTCTAAGTAGATGCTGAACTAGTTCTTCCCTTATCCTCTTAAGGACAATCTTTAACCATGTGTCAGATTGTACCTCACCGAAAATACGGTCCAGTGTTCCTCCTGCAATCCTCAGTCTTGTGTGGTTCCCAACGCCTTAGGCACGTAGTGATCGAAACAAAAGATGGCGCCCGAGAGGATCCCTGTGCCACTGAAGCTCCACCAGCCGTAGAACCCGCTGGTCGTACAAATTGCACATGTGATGATGCTGCCGATCTTTGATAAGGGGTCGGTCCATAAGAAAATGTTGGTCTAGAAAATGCAAGTTGGATAAGGTTCACTGGCGGCTTCGTAAACTTGGCCCTCTTATTCTCATAAGCACCAGACTGCCCTTGCACAACCCTGTCCTTGTTCGACTGACTCCTTCTCAAGAACCGCTTCTGAATTTCTTCCTCAGCTATGAGGGCCTTTGACAGTACTCCTCCATATGTTTTCATTTCCCACATAGTCACGCTCTCCTGTATGCTCGGCCTAAGACCCAGCTAAAATTTTCTAGCCTTCATTATATCAGTGGCCACATGCTGAAGTGCAAAGCTTGAAAGTCGCATGAACTTATCTCCATACTCACGCACTGACATTGTCCCCTGCTTCAGCTCGATGAACGGGACTTCCATTTGATGCCTGACAATCTTGGGAGAGTATTGATCCTTGAACGCCTCGATAAACTCAGCCCATGTCCAAGGAGTATTGGGAAACTCCTGCTCCCTGTGTCTAGCCATGGACTTCCACCATGGTCCAGCGTGTCCGTCCAGTTTGAAAGTTGCCCAATGAACCTTCTCGACATCAGTCCACTGAAGTACTTCAAAGATCTTTTCCATCTCATCCAACCAACCTTCGGCCTCCATTGGATCAGTCTGTCTAAAAAAATTTGAGGTCTCATTCTCCTGAATTCGACAAATTCAGAGGATTGTTGTTGTTGTCCAGCAGAAATCAGCTCTGCTTGCTGGGCGATGGTAGCAGTCTGCTGAGCTATGTTGGTGGCCAAAATTTCCAACACTTGCTCCATTCTTCCATCCTGACCTCTTCCAACTCCAGCTGGAACTGCGTTGGAACCGATTACGAAAGTGACTCCCCTAGAGACACCAACACCTTCAGGGATGCCCTCTAATGGAACTGTCCTACCTCTGGCTTTGCCTCTAAGTCTTGGAGCCATACTAATCTGTCATTGTGAAAATAAAAACATCGACCAGTATTCAGATTATGACCACAATCATGCACACAGTCATAGTGGACTCAGGACTTAACAACATAACTCTGATGTGAACTGTACTGGGTCGCGGTTGGGTTCTCATGGGTCCTTAGAGAATCTAAAGCCACGGCTCTGATACCAACTGTGACAGCCCAACTTTTCCAATACCTCAGGTATAAGAAAGGCTGGTTCGCTAACTTATTGGCTAATCGATAAGTCGAACAAACAGAACACATATCATAGTAATGCACAATAAATAACCAAAGCTAAAAAAAATGCGGAAGCAATTAAAGTATGGAACCACCGATGATGGCCGATAATCACTTAAACATGGTTCATAACAATAAACAAAAGTTAAGTATAAAGCCATAATATCCAAAAAAAATGGGCCCACAACTCCTACTCTAAAACTCTCACCAAAGCAAAATAAATTAGATCCTAAGCCAGAAAATACTCCTCAGGAGGAACCTTAGGCTCTTGCTGGGGTACGAAATCAGGATCAGTCTCGCAACCCTGAACAGCCGCGTCAGTACCTGGACTTGTGATGTATAGTCGGAGTGAGCTAACCAACAAATCTCAGTAGAAAAATATCATCAATGGCATTATATTTTAACCAACATGGTTTCAAAACATATATCGAAATATAGCATGTCAAAAAGAATATGCAAATAAAAGATGAAATTTAAGTGCGAAAAATCATATGTAGAATCAATTTCTAAATAGGTGAAAATATATTCAAGAACAGATGCAAGGTTTTAATGTCTTAGTTTCTCTAACTTCTATATACAAAGTTCAGTAATTCATGACTTAATCCTCAACTTAAAATACCTCTCGAGTAAACTATATCTCGAGAGCAGAAATATAGCCGATGGAAGCCCCTACCTGCCATCATCGTTCATGAACCCTTTTTCAGGATGCAACAAGCCCTTGCGTCATGAGGGAAACTTGTGCCAGGAAGTTGTTCAGGAATTTTTTGAGGGGTCGTTTAGGTCAATCATAAAACAGATGCAGATATTAATATCAATCAGATGCAAGTTTCTTATATATAATTCAGATTCTTGATTTCAGATTTTTAATTTTTCAGAGCATAAGCAGATTCAGGTTTCAGGGTTCAAGTAGATTCAAATTTTCAGTTTTTCATCTTAAATTTCAGTTTACAGATGTGATTTCAATGGCATATGCAAGTTCTAAGATTCTAATTCAAAATATCCATGCGAGTTAAAATAAAATACTGTAAAGATAAGATTTCCCTACCAACTTAGAGTTGTACAAAGTCAAGCAAAATCCTATTAATGGCCTCTCGCCCTTAATCTATATCACAAGCATAAGATGATGCATCAAGGTTAACTCTAATCACTAATAATTTAGACCTATTTAAGTGTTTCTTCAAAATCGAGTCGAAACGGGCAAGTTTGTGCCAACATAGAATTTGACGTAACCTTCTCCTAATTATTTGACCTTCAAAACGATTGAATCGCGAGTTGGTCAAAACCCAAAAGTTATAGAGTTTATTATTCTCTTTCCAACGCAAAAAGAATCATATTAATCAAAGTTCGGAGTAAAAAGTTATGGATAAAACACCAAGACAATATCAGAAAGAAAATGAAAATGAAGACAAAAACCAAGTTCTGTCCTCGCTTGAGCGATGCGATTTTTTTCCTTGTTTTCACCCGAATCGTATCCCACACATTCCCAAAATAAAACCCAAGTTTAATATATTAATTCTAAACCTTAAACTCAATAAAAATCATACCTTTAATAAAGGATTCCACGCTTTGAAATGAGTCACGCAAATGGAGTTTCGGAACGAAATTGGCAGATTTCCTTGACAATTCGCGCCGCGATCGCTCCTACGAGTTCACTAGGATCACTTGTATTCGTTTCCAATGATCTCAACCTCTTCCAATCGTCTAAAATGAATCCAAGGATTGATTCAATCTTGCCCTAGGTTTATGGACCTCAAACGAAAAATATTTTAAAGAAAAGGTTTCACAAAACAGATCTCACAATCTGTGGCACAATTTTGTTATTAATCTAAAGTGCATAAAAATAAATCCTAATCCTCCTTCAGACTGAAGTTTTCAATCCCAATCTTCAGTTATCGGATATTTATAAAATTAAATAATATCGTTACACTATATCTCTAGTTTCCTAGCATTAGTCGTCAATCAATACTAAAATCCTATCAATACAGATTTAATTTAATCAACAATTAATCAGAAATTTGGGCGTCAATCAAACTTTAGAAATTTGAAGATGAAAAAGTAAAATCTATTACACTAATATGCAAATTCTAACCTGAGTCGTCAATTCAAATTAAAACATGGAGATGTTTACAAAGCTGTAAATTTTGTATAAAAATAAATCTATCTAGAAAGCAAAATAAAATATATCCTTCACCCCTCAGCCGTAGTCATTAATTGCTTCTGAGAAACTACAAACTACACTAATCTTTAGCACTCAATTATAGTCGTCAATTGCTCTCGAGAAACCTTGGATATCTAAACTACTCTAACTATTTTACACTACTTTGATCACAAGAAAATCCAACCTCAGTCTTCAATTGATGCTGAAATTCTTTGATGATTTATTCCTACACCGGGCTCTTTTATTTATAGATTATCAGGAGTCAATTTACAAAGTTATAATTCTAATAAAAGATATAAAAATATTCTTAATATAACTCTACTTCTAATTTTATCTTTCTTTGCTATCTTTAGTTGATATTCTTCTAGAATGTTCTTTTATTTTCAGCAACAGAGTCCTTCATAATATATCTTCATCAATCTTCTCAGATCCGTGATCATCAGAACTTCTAATTCAAATAGTTTTCTAATTCTGTAGATGGCGGTGAAAGTTCTCACGTGATCAGCAGCAATATCAGTAAATGGAAAGCTTCTATTAATATAATCCTAGATAACGATTATCTCTTTATCTGGAAAATCGTAAATTATGATTTTCTACTCTTTAGCTTTTCTTTACTGGACTATTTTCTATTCAAACAATCACTTTTTCTTCTTATATTGTCTTTACTCTTTTGTCGCTTCTGAAGAATCGTCTTTTTAAATAATCATAAAATTACGATTTCTTATTTCTTTCTTTCTTCTTTTTACTTCAGTAGTAGCGCAAAATCGTTAAATACGATTTTCTATTTTTCTTGTAGGCGGCGAATTCTCTTTACACATTTAATCGTCATTCTTATTGCTATTTGAGTTTATTTTGATGAATGTTATCACTTAGGCTCTCTTTTACTGTTTTTCCTTAATATTTGTACATCAATAGTTCATTAGTAGCAAACTAAAGCCTAGCATCACTAAGTTAAGGGTGATAAATTGGTAAATTATGTAACTGATCACACCCCCAAACTTAAGCTTTGCTAGTCCTTAGCAAACAAGGAAACATAAAATATCTTATTCTAAAATTTAAATTGTCACTTTCGTAAGGAGCATTTAGTAGATGCAACAAGCCTTTAAACCCCTAGGTGATCTCTACGGGACGAGTTGTAGTATCCTGAATGTTTTCAGAAAAAGTTACCTACAAACTTCAAAATTTTTGGAAATTTTCAAAACTATAAATTCAAAATATAAATTAAGTTTATATACTAATTACTCTGTCAATCATTATATGTTCATTATTTTATTTTTATTTTTAAATTTATTATCCTTTATCAAAACTCAACAATTTCAATCTGGTATAATGTGGAGTGTGTGCATATCAGTGAAAAGTTTATTCATCATAGATTTTTCTAAACTACAGTTTTTAGAAAATATTTTCATCCAAACTCTCACTTATTGCCATACTCTAAAAAATAATCATAATTTTCGGGTTGTCTCAATATATATATTTATAATAATTCTCATAGGACAATTAATTAAAAAGATAAATCTCATGGAATGAATAATCAATTCTATTCATATGACTTTTCTATTTATTCATAGTATCTATTTCATATATCTCTACTAGACTCATACTTTTGTAAATCGTAAATCACAAAGGTCTTTCCTTCAGCTTGTAATAGGACTTTGGGTTTCATAAGGTTTCAAGGAAAAGGTAAATAGGATTCAAAAATTTCTTTTATGAGATTTTAGCTCTTCATTCTTGATCGATTTAGAATGTAACCCTTGCAAGTGCACAAGATCTATTGCAGTATGGCAAGAACAGGGGTGTCGAACCCACAGGGAAACGTGAATTTTTAATTAATTCTTTTAGAGATTTTAAAAACATCCCTAAGGAAGTACCAAAGGGCAGATTCAATTTTACCAAAAACTTAACGCACTTTTCCTAAATGCAGAAAAATAAATTAATCTAAACAATTAATTACTGATAAATCTACGAACAATATTAAAATGAGATCAAGGAATATGCTACCCCAGATTCGTACCCCTTTTCTATCATTAAAACCCACAGTTTCATTAAATCATCATTCACACCATCATTCATCTAGAAAAATGACTTGAAATAAAATATGATCATCAATCCCAAGATACCCTATCTAAAACAATGACTCACCCTAACATTGCGGTATGAGTCATGTAAAAGTATAGCGATCTCATGATATTTAGATCACAAATCGACATAATCGCTTCTACCTAGATCACCGCAGTCCAGATCTAGCGATTACGGCCGTTGATACGCCAAGAATCAACGGTCATAACAAAGCATTTAAAATATTTTCAATCACACAAACTTTGAGCAAAACGATTCCATGATAACAATAATAGATGCGGTATTAATCATAAACATGGGTACTTATCTGGGATCGATCTTCCCGATTCATCGATGAATACTCATCTTTGGTGTTTGATCTCCTTTTCTTTCAAAGTCATTCCTCTTTATTTCTTCCAAAAGATATTTGCAATTGTTTTTCCTAAATACAATCTATGAATTTCTAGAGAAAAATAATGCAAATCCTAGGTACAATCTACAGAATAAACCCTAGAAGAAGGAGAGAAGAAGACTTGAAAAGATGAAGAAAATATTCCCCCAAAGTGAACAGCCCTAAAAACTAAAAAGAAAGAATGAATAATATTCTAATTGCAAAAAACAATAATCCCCTAAGAAACTCGTGGCTTCCTTTTTATAATAGCTAACCTAATACCTCTCTCGATTGACATCTAAGAGTAATTTTCGTGAATTCTGCCCACTTTGCATCAGATTCTGCCTCGGTATTTTGCTCATAACTTTCTGTACCGAACTCGGATTGAGGTGATTCTTGAGGCGTTGGAAAGCTGACGACGAGCTCTACAACTTTTATGTTTTAGCAATTTCCTGAATCTGACGTCTTGAAGGTCCAAATTGAGCTGCAAGTCGCACTAAGTTCTCAATGACCCAAAATAGCAGTGTTTTGACATTATTTTCGGGATTCTTGGGCTGTTTTAGAAACTTGATGTATTATTCGAAACACTTCAAATCTAGCAAATCTCATCGATAGCCTTCATCGGACGGCTAAATATAGGTATTTAGGGTGAAATATCATCATATTTCACTACTCATCACACCCCAAACCTACACTTTGCTAGTCCCCTAGCAAAGAGAATGATAGAAATATAAAGCAAATCAAACTAACATCCTAAAATTTAAATGCCACTTTCGTAGGGAACACGATTGCACTTAGCATGTGCAACAAGCCTTTAAACCCCTAGGTGATCCCTAGTGGAGGAGTTGTGTCTCCTGAGGGTTTGCAGTGAAGTTACCCACAAACTTCCAAAAATTTCAAACCATCGGTAAAATTGAGTTTTCAAAATCTGATTTTTATAACATATATTTAACTTCAAAGCTCAAAATCAATAATCAATTCAACATGCAAATTCTCAATTTTAAATAACAATGTTACACTAATCATACCAATATCCATTCAAATTAGTCTAATGCTCCAAATCGTTAGATAACTCATCCATTCATGCTTAAACGTGTAGTGTGTGCATACCAAAACCAAGATTCATCCATCTCAGAACTAGTCCAAACGGGAAATCATCGGATCTGTTGTCTTGACTCAATCCTCACTTTAGGTATACTCTCAAAATAAAATCACTCCGATGATTGGTAAGTTTTCACACATGTGAGAGATCAATACAAAGCAAATAAAAGGTCTCACATGATAAATGAAACACGATGCAATCAATGAACAAAATAAATCTCATAAGAATGATACTTGTATATCCTAAGCATGTCATATCAAGTGTCATAAGTATTATATATTGACTCTCCACAAGGCTTACTAATGCAAGATCGGATCATGAAGGTCTTTTGTAGGGTTGTAATGGGGCCTGTAAGGGTAAGAAAGAAAGGAATTGTGATTCAAAATTTCAGAAATTGGAAAAGGAACTAACTTCGATTTTTTTATTTTATTTTTTTATTTCTCTTCTTTTTTTTTTCTTTTCTAATTTCTCACCATTTTTTTTTTTCAATATTTTCTTTTCATTCTTTCTTCTCTTTTGAATTTCCTTTTCTTGAAGCACCTCATTTTTCATTCCTTTTTTTTTTCTTTTCTCTCCTTTTTTCTTTTTTATATTTGCCATACACTCTCAAGAAACACCATAACTCATTATCTCTCCACTTACTCTCTTTTCGCTCATTTTCATCCCTCGTTCCTAATTTCGTAAATAAGAAGGGTAAAGCTAAATTTTGTAAATTGTGAAGGGTTAAAGTTAACGTGGCTTATCAAAGAATGTATAAGGGTAAATTTTTCTATAGGCTCAAAGGGGTACTAGAAGGATAAATTTATATGAGGTGGGGCATTTTAAGCACAAACGAGCCAAAGATGGCCTTCAATCAATTCCTTAAAAGATGGTAACCTTGCCTATTTGTCTTGAGTAGATATCTGACGTTCTAACACAATAATATGAATTTGATATCATGCAAAGTCACAAGCCAAAATAAAATGTATGAGATTATGCAAAATAATTCAGATTCAAAGAAAACTCGTTTATATATTCACTCATCAATGACGGAAATTAGCTCTAAAGCTTACTGGGTTTAGTCTCCACTAAGAACCTAAGATTCAACGCTCAAAATAGTTCATCGATTTCTAAGTCTTAGCTTGGTATAAGTGCAAAAATTCTAAGCATGAATTTGAGTCATCCACAAATTATCACATTAAGCTTCATCATCCTAGATACAAGTATTCAAAATATGACATCAATATTCTCAAAATTAAATTCACATGCATCATCAACTAAAGTTTGAAAACTATTGCAAAGTAAATCATGTATGATGGTTCCAAAAATTTTTTTTTTTTTTTTCAAAGAAAATCAAAATAAGTGATGAAAGATAGATAATCATACATACCCCAAACCTAAAAATGACAATGTCCTCATTGTTTGAAATAAGTAGGTACCCCCAAACCTCGTGAAAAGTACCTCAACACAAAGATCAAAAAGAGAATATGGGCATCAAATTAGAACATGACCAAAAATAGATTGAAGGTAATGTGGCTACACTAATTTGGAAATTAAAATAACCTAAACTAATCTAAAACTAATATTCTAGAACTAAACATACGAAAAGAGAAATAAATCCTAAATCCTAAACTAAACTGTGTCCAACTCCTAAATAAAACACACGGGTTGCCTCCAGAAGCCGAGTTTAAGTGTCGACATGACTCGACCTCTTCATTGATCAAGAATCTGGATCACTAAGGTGCATCGCCTCAATCTTAAATCGGGTCATCGGCTCAAACATTGGTTTGAGTCTTTGCCCATTCACTTTGAAAACTCGATTGTCTGAAGGCTTTGAATTTCAATTGCACGTGCTCACTAATGGAAACAACTGAAACGGGCCTTCCCATCTAGATTTCAATTTCCGTGATGAAGCTTAAGTCGAATTGAATAACCAAACTTTTGGCCAACATGAAACTCCTTCCAGAAATTAATTGATCGTGCAACTTTTGTACCTTTCCTTGTACATCTTTGAATTTTCATACGCATCGTAGCGTAACTCTTCTAATTCACTCAATCAGTAACCTTCGATTCGACCTGCGCTTGCATATCGAAATTAAATCGTTTGATCGCCAATGCCTTATGCTCCAATTCGACGGAAGATGACATGCCTTCCGTAGACAATTTCAAGGGAGACATTCCGATCGGTGTCTTGAATGCGACGATAGGCCCACAAAGCATCGGATAGCTTGACCAATCTCTTCTATCCGGTCGCACTGCCGTCTTTTCTAGAATTCGCTTGATTTCCGGTTAGACACTTCCACCGACCACTAGTCGTGGATGGTACTGCAGTAGCGACTTTGTGAGTGACGCTATTCTTCATTAAAGTGGCAAAATGGCTATTGCAAAAATGCGAACCGCCATCACGATGATTGCTCTTGGGATCCCGAATCGGTTAAACACATGTTCTCTCGTAAATTTGACCACAACCTTGTGATCATTTGATCGGGTTGCCACTTCAATCCATTTGGAGACATAGTCATGACCACGAGAATATATGAATACCCAAAGGATGGTGGAAAAGGACCCATAAAGTCAATCCCCAAACATGAAAATTTCAACAATCGGAATTGGATTAAGGCATCATATTTCGTCAGTGAAATATTGCCAAGTCTGTGACACCGCTGGCATTCCTTGCGATTGAGCAACGTCACGAAAGATTGAGGGCCGAGAATCCGCTTTGAAGGATTTTCTGCGGTCTTCGTCTCCAAATGGCCTCCACAGCCCCAAAGATGGCAAAAAATTTAGGACGCTTAGTTGCTCGCCTCTTCGCACGCATCTCCTAATGATCCGATCCAGCGAATTTAAACAAATATGGTTCATCCCGAAATAGTATTTTATTTGGGAGAAAAGAGATTCTTATCATTCTTACCCCACTCTGGGTAGAATTACGCCGATGACGGATAATTCACGATGTTAGCAAACCACGGAACTTTTGCACCGGCTACATCAATTGCCATCAAATGTTCATCCGAAATGTGTCACGATGGTCTGTGTATAGATGATTCTTCAGTGAAATTCTAGAGCAGATGATCACCACAACGTTCTCAACCCCTTTTATCTTTAATCTCAAAGTTGAATTCGAGAAGCGGGATCCAACGCGGATCGACCTTGGTTTCGCCTCCTTCTTTGCTAAAAGATATTTCAAAGCAGGGTGGTCTGAAAAGACCACTATTCACGATCCAAGCAAATAGGAACGGAATTTGTCCAGAGCACACACCACCGCTAATAATTCCTTCTCGGCGGTGGTGTAATTCAGTTGGGCATCAATTAATGTCTTGCTAGCATAATAAATTACGTGAGGTAATTTATTCACCCTTTGCCCTAAGACATCTCCGATCGCATAATCAGATGCATCACACATGAGTTCGAATGGTAAAGAATAATCCGTGGTTGGATTATTGGTGCATTTGATAAGAGTTCACGCAATTTTAGGAATGCCTTTATGCAATCCTCATCAAAATCAAAAGGAACATCTTTGCCAAGCAAAGTGCACAATGGTTTAGCCACCTTGCTAAAATCCTTAATGAATCTTCTATAAAATCCAGCATGCCCCAAAAATGATCGAATTTGTCGAACACTTTTAGGAGGTGGTGAATTTGCAATTAAGTCGGCCTTCGCCTTAGCAACTTCAATTCCTTCGTTGAAACAATATGCCCTAACACAATTCCTTGTTGAACCATAAAATGGCTCTTTTCCCAGAGAACAAGTTTGGAATCTACACAACGTTGCAACACCGTGAAAGATGATTCAAACAAGAATTAAATGTTTTTCCAAAAACAGAAGTCGCCCATGAAGACTTGATGAATTTGTCGATCATGTCCAGAATATGGCCAACATACGAAAGCGTGGCGGAGCATTACATAAGTTTCTAATGGCATCCTTCGATATGCAAACGTACCATATGGACACGTGAATGTTGTCTTCTCTTGATCAAAAAACGCACTTGATTGTATCCCGAATAACCATCAAGAAAGCAATAAAACTCTTGCCCTAACTTCTCAAGAATTTGATCAATGAACTAAGGGGAAAATGATCTTTCGGTGGTCGTGTTCAATTTTCGATAATCAATGCACACACGCCATCCGAGTTTCACGAGTGGGCACCAATTCTCCTCCGTAGTTTCTTTCACTTTGTAATTCCGGACTTTTTTCTAACGATTTGTACCGGACTAACCCATTCACTATCGTAGATCGGATAGATGATTCCGATCGAGGAGTTTAATGATTTCCTTTAAAACGACTTCTTGCATGTTCGGATTAAGTCGCCTCTGGTTCCTCGATGGTTTACTCTCATCCTCCAGATGTATTTTATGCATACATACTGATGGGTCAATCCCCTTGAGATCAGCTAAGGTCCATCCGATGGCCTCCTTGTGCTCTTTCAGCACCTTCAACAAATCATTCTCTTGTTCTTCCGATAATGTGGATGAAATCATCACTGGAAGTATTTCACGAGGTCCCAGAAAAGCATATTTGAGGGACTTAGGCAATTGTTTCAATTCCACAGTTGGTGGCTGCTCAATTGATGGAGTCAGCACATCCTTTACCTCAGTAGGTAGTGGTTCTACCTTAGTCACAACTTCACATAAGTTATCATCTTGACATGATGAATTTGACTTTTTCTCTTCTGACTGCTTCCTTTCAAGCCCTTTGTCCTCATAGATGGCTAACAAAGCAGTTTCAAATTCCTCTTTGGTGAGCATTGATGGTAATGCTTCATCCACCACTTCGTCCATCTGATCGATGTAAAAACATTCGACCTCATCCTCATTAGGGAAATGGTTCATCGCATGGAATATGTTAAGCCTGACTTTCATGTTTCCAAAAGAAACGTCCATGACTCCTGTGCGACAATTAATGCAAGCGTTGGCGATGAGAACGACGTCCAAGAATAATTGGGACTTGATTGATTGATTTCGCAGTGGTTCCATGTCTAAGACAACGAAGTCCACCGGAAAGACAAACTTGTCTATTCCAACCAAAACATCCTCGATAACACCCTCGGTCTTCTTTTCCGATCTATCCGCCATTGGAGTGTGACCGTGTGGGTTTCAATTCACCCAATCCGAAGTTTCTACATTGAGTATGGGATCGATTAACACTTGCTCCCAAATCCAATAACGCCTTTTCCAATTGGTTGCCCACCAATGACACATGGAGTCTTCGGGTTTACGTGGGGTTTCCAATCGCAATATCGAATCGACTTGATTTGTTAGGAACACTTTCTTTGAAACGTGAGTACGTGCCTTTCTCTTCGAAAGTGCACAAATCTTTGAAAACTTGGCGATTCAGGGGACTTGTTTGATTGTTTCAAGTAATGGAAGATTTATCTTTACTTGCTTGAATGTTTCAAAATTTCTTCCATTTTGTCGGTCCCTTTCCCATTCTAGATGGAGGAGTTAGGCATTGAGGAATGGTGCCTTTGGGACATAAGGTGCGATTCCATTTCCGATTCTTTTTCACGTCCTTGTTGACGGTTGAAGAAACTCTTCCTCTATTACTTTTTCTTTTCCTTTCTCCTTGCTCTTGCACTTTTCTTATCTGGCTCTTTGTCTCTTTCTTTCTTTTCCTTTTCCTTTCTCCTTTCTTTTCTCGATTCTTTTCCTCTATTGCTTCTCTTTCTTCATCGCCTTCTGAGCATTTCCACTTGATTATGAACCTCTCGTCCACTTCAAAGACCGCAATTGACTTTCAAGCTTGACTATTCGATGGTCTGCTTGAGATGGTGCTTGGCCTCGAGGATTATTGATGGGTTGGTGGGGAGCCTACCTTCCTCTCATTGACTCAGTTGATTGGCCAATTGATCGACTTGGTCCATTATCATCTTTGAAAAGATTGCATGCTTCGATAAGCTTTTCTTCGGATCGTAATCTTCAATCTTGGCATGAGATTGATTAAGATTCGATTGAAATTCGATTTTTTCAGAGTCGAGAATTTGGATGATAATCTGAACTGCTTGAAATTGGAATTCATTGGAAATTAGAATTCTCCGGAAATTCTGGACGAAAATTGTGTTGAAAATTTGGTTGAAAAGGTTGTTGTCCACCCATTGTGTTGGCTCTATGTTCTTTGGTTTACACGGCGGTTTATTCGATTCACCCCATCCTAAGTTGGGGTGATTTTTCCATTCCGGATTGTAGGTATTGGAGTACATGTTTCTACCACCGATAAGATTGAGTCACATTTACCGCTCTTGAGGATTAGGTTCATCAGGGAAGAATGACAAGGTAGTAGGGCACTCATTAGCCATATGACTGGTGGTCACAAATTGAACACACCGTGGGTGACAGAGCTTTAGCTTGCTTGGTAGCTAACAACATGTTCATCTGCTTGACAAAGATGTCAAACTTTGTTGAGAGATCGAGGCATTATTGTTGACATCGTATAATCCGTCTTTTGTCAACACATGAGATTTAGGTGCGGAGTTCAAGTTGGTTCGCCCGATGTCTCACTTTGTATCAAGTTTGATATAACTTTTCAAACAATGCCCATAATTCACTTCTTCGTGGCACAAGATCCACCACAAGATGCATCAACCATGCTCTCTTCGTGAATCACCCATTGTAAAACTTTGGACTTGTTGCCACCTTGGAACTTGATGATTTGGGCAACTTCGATCAATTCCTTAAACGTTCCCAACATTCATGGAATGTTTCGAGGTTGTTGGGAAAAGAACTGGATCTTCCGACGCAATTCAATGGCCTTAGTCATGGGAAAATATTTTTAAGGAACCACGATGCGCTACCAACTCTCGAATAGATTGTGGTTCTAAGGAATAGAACCATGTTTTTGCCTTTATCTCTTAAAGAGAACGGAAAGAGCCTGAGCTTCGCTATCTCATCGGTGACATTGTGGACTCAACATTTTGCATACCCTGAATTCATTTAAGTGAACGTATGGATTTTCATTTGCTAACCCATGGAAAATTGGTAGCATTTGAATCATTGCTTGATTTGAATTCATAGTGGTTCTCGGAATGGGAGCATGCATAATACATTCTGATCCTCGTAAAACCAGGATCGTTATAATACTCGTGTTCTAGGCCCTCATCAAAATTATTGTTCCTATTATTTCCATTATTGACATTCCCATTGTTGTTATTCTCATCTCTCTCTTGCCGGTCATTGGTCTCAGGTTTGTTGATATTGATTCCTCTGACTCTTCGATTCTCTCAAGCTCTTTCGATCTCAAGATTAAGCAGAGCAGATGTGGGTGATGAGAACGAGTAAAGCTCATACACCAACACTCACAAACAGGGTTGAAGAATCCACAACAAACCCACAAAATTCGCTCAAACGATTTTAAACAAAGATGATAAACATGCAATATCAATGGAAAGATTTCTTCTTTTTCTTTTTTTTTTTTTTAATTAAAATTTGAATTTAAATTAATTTTTTTTTTTTTTTTTTTTTAAATTCAAATTAAAATTAAAATTCGAATTTAAATTAATTAATTAATTTTTTTATTTTTTTTTATTTTTATTATTTTTTTTTTAAATTCGAATTAAAATTTTTTTAAATTTTTTTTTTTTTTTTTAAATTAATTAAATTTGGTAAAAATTAAATTGAAAATCTATAAAATCTTTCATAAAGAAAAATAAGGAGAAGAATGAAAGATTCTAAAAATCACAAAACAAAAGTCACAAAGTTAATGACTAAATTTAGAAAATCTAAAAATATCTAAAGAGGAAAATAAGGAAAAGAGTCCTACAAATCTAAAATAAGTCTAAAATCTCTACTTCCTAAATTTCCTAAGGAAGGTATCCTAAAATCTAAACTTCCTAAAAGACTCCACAAAATCTTATCAAAGAGAAACAAATAAGGGAAATAATTTTTTCTCTTTTTTTTTTTAAACACTCAAAACAGAAAATCCTATCCGAATTAATCAAAATTTCACCGATTTTCCCAAAACAAAACTTGATCGATTTAGAATGTAACCCTTGCAAGTGCACAAGATCTATTACGATATGGCAGAACGAGTGTCGAACCCACGAGGGAAGCGTGAATTTTTAATTAATTCTTTAGAGATTTTAAAACATCCCTAAGGAAGTACCAAAGGCGATTCAATTTTACCAAAACTTAACACACTTTTCCTAAATGCGGAAAATAAATTAATCTAAACAATTAATTACTGATAAATCTACGAACAATATTAAAATGATATCAAGGAATATGCTACCCCAGATTCGTACCCCTTTTCTATCAATAAAACCCACAGTTTCATTAAATCATCATTCACACCATCATTCATCTAGAAAAATGACTTGAAATAAAATATGATCATCAATCCCAAGATACCCTATCTAAAAACAATGACTCGGCTAACATTGCGGTATGAGTCATGTAAAAAGCATAAGCGTATCTCATGATATTTAGATCACGACAATCGACATAATCGCTCTGACCTAGATCGACTGCAGTCCAGATCATCTAGCGATTACGGCCGTTGATAATGCGCAATCAAAAGCATTTAAAATATTTTCAATCACACAAACTTTGAGCAAAACGATTCCATGATAACAATAATAGATGGTATTAATCATAAACATGGGTACTTATCCGGGATCGCATCTTCCCGATCTCTTGATTTAGCCGCTCATCTTTGGTGTTTGATCTCCTTTTCTTTCAAAGTCATTCCTCTTTTATTTCTTCCAAAAGATATTTGCAATTGTTTTTCCTAAATACAATCTATGTATTTCTCAGAGAAAAATAATGCAAATCCTAGGTACAATCTACCCTGAATAAACCCTAGAAGAAGGAGAGAACAAGACTTGAAAAGATGAACAAAATATTCCCGCAACCTGAACAGCCCTAAAAACTAAAAAGAAAGAATCAATAATATTCTAATCCCAAAAAATAATAATCCCCCTACGAACCTCGTGGCCTCCCCTTTTATCATAGCCTAACCCTAATACCTCTCTCGATTGACATCTAAGAGTAATTTTCGTGAATTCCCGCCTAGCTTTGCATCAGATACTGCCTCGGTATTTTGCTCATAACTTTCTGTACCGAACTCGGATTGAGGTGATTCTTGAGGCGTTGGAAAGCTGACGACGAGCTCTACAACTTTTATGTTTTAGCAATTTCCTGAATCTGACGTCTTGAAGGTCCAAATTGAGCTGCAAGTCGCACTAAGTTCTCAATGACCCAAAATAGCAGTGTTTTGACATTATTTTCGGGATTCTTGGGCTGTTTTAGAAACTTGGACTGTATTTACCTGAAACACTTCAAATCTAGCAAATCTCATCAGATAGCCTTCATCGGACGGCTAAATATAGGTATTTAGGGGTGAAATATCATCATATTTCACTACTCATCAATTCTCTATCTTCTTCTTTTCTTTTCAATATCAACATCAGTAAGTATCCAAAAAGTTGGATAACTTCTTCCCTTTTTTTTTTCTTCTTCTATAAATCCCAATTTTCTCTTTATTTTATTTTATTTTATAAATCGTCTTTTTACGATTTTCTATCCCTTTTTTATAAAATTGTGTTTTAAGATTTTCTTCTTTTTTTTCATATTTTTATGCAATTGTATTTCTTCTCAGTTGTACCCTTTTTCAGCAAATCCTTTATCTGTTAAGCGCATACTCCTTTCATTCCCTTTTCTTCCCTTCTTTCTCATTCTAAACTCTTAGAAATTGTTAGGGTCAAAGGTTGAAAGCTTTGGATAGTACATATGGTTAAAGGTTTATAAAATCATGGTACAAAAAAATTTTGATTTAGGCTTCTAATATGGGTTTGGAGGAAAAAATATTATGGAATTTTAGCTTTTTAGCTCTAGTTTAACAAAAGATGACCTTTGGTCATTTTTACGATTTACTAGTATGGATGTCTTATTGCTTTGATATATTTAACAAACTGTTCTAAACAAGCAAATTATCATATTTACAAAACTTTTTATTCTAAGTTTAGCAATATGGGATTTCAAATAGTAGAGAAGTTCAAAGAAAATTTAGTATGAATAAAAACAGTCTCTCTTTCTCAGAATAAAAGAGAAACTATGGCTCTAAAACTCACTGATTATATAATTTTGAAACTATAATCCAAAATATTTGCAATTCATATCAATTGTATAGTTTCAAACCTCCATCTGATACAGTGCTCTAAAGATGCTTAACTTGAATTACAATTGTTTTGATTTTTTGATTATTTAAACTACTACTATGATGGATTACTAAGAATTTTTAATTTTCAAATTTTTTCTATCATAATTCTCATATAATGATTAACTAAAATTTTTTTAAACTACTGCTACAAATAGCTAAAAATAGAATAATAAACTAAACTAATATATACTTATGTATATCCCCCCAAACTTAATTAGGACAATGTCCTCATTGTGTAAGACAGGAGACATACAGAATAATATTACCTTCTTTTACTACTATGTTAGTTACAAGGTTTACAATCTGCAAAAATAATAAAAATTCTTCCCCTAAACTTGGGAGAAAATACTTCCGATTTTATGCAATCTAAAAAGTTAGATGTTAGTAGCACTGTTAGTAATTTAAAAAAAAAAAACTTAATATATGAACTAAAATTTTCAATGAATAAAAAAGTAACTATTTTCAAATTTTCTACCTGTGAGGTTTTTATGATTTCTTTTTTTGATCTGCCGCTCACTTGGTGATGACAGGTATGGGACAATTGAATGTGATGGAGTGGGTACAACAACCAAGTTATTAATGCAGTCATGGGTCAAAATTTCGGGTATCCGATACGTATCGTCCGAGCTCAAAACCGATACGTATCGGAATAGTAAAATACCGGACGATACATTGAATGTATCGTCCGGGCATATACATACAAAATGACGATATGGTACATTGGACGATACACTGAATGTACCGTATCGTCCAAGTCTTATACCGATACATAATACATATCGTCCGATACGTATCGGTATCGGACGAAATTTTGACCCATGAATGCAGTCCTTGTCGGAGTTAGATGTCTCTGCTGTGATTTCTGGGCTGAGTGTTGCATTATTTTACTTACATGGCAATGTTGCATTATTTTTAACGGCTGATATTAATTTGCTCTGATCAGATGGTTCCAATGCTTTGATGTGTGTGATTTCTGGGCTTAGTGTTGTACATGTGATTACTGTACACATAAAATTTGATGTATGCCACATGGCCTAAATGGATGCCTTTTGTAGTATCTGTTTAAAGTCCTCATAGGAGTCGGTTTCTTTGTTAGTGATACTAGAGCTCATTTGAACATTGTTTTTCCACGGTACAGGCAGCTAAACAAGGAAGGGGTTTCGATGGATGTTCCTAAATTTGGTATTTTCTTTTGTAAAATTTTGATGGATGTTTGTTTTCTTTTGTGCATATAACATGGGAGTATAGTAGTGCACTTTATAATAATAATAATTATTAATTTTTTTTTCCGAGTTTTTTTTAAGGCCACAATCTCAATATAAAATGGTAATGATTGTTTTTTACTAGTTAGGATACAATTTTTGGTGTCGTTCTTTTGAAATACAAGCTGGTAGGAAAAAAAAAATAGATGCACACACTTGTAAAACCAATTGTTGCACAGACCCCAGTCCAGACTTTGAATGCAGGAGGCACTTCTTGGAAGGATCATAGCACATGAATGACACTAATTAGTTGCTCCTAACTGTCCAACCAATGGCCTGAACTTGATGGTCGGTTTTAAAGTGTACCCTTGCAAGTGCACAAGATCTATTACAGCACGGTAAGAACAGGGGTGTCGAACCCACAAGGAAAAATGTGAAATCTAATTAATTCTTTCAGAGATTAGATAAAAATACCTGAGGAAGTACCAAGAGACAGATTCACTTTATCAAAAACTTAACACACTATTTCTAAATGCAGAAAAATAAACTAATCTAAGCAGAAATGATTCACGAAGGATAAAAGAACAAATAATTGTGATGATCTAGGAATATGCTACCCCAAATTTGTACCGCTTTTCTACCATTAAAACCCACAGTTTCATTAAAGCATCATTCACACCATCATTCATCTAGAAAAATGATTCGTAATAAAATGTGATCATCAATCCGGCATATCCTATCTAAAAATAATGACTCAGCCTATCATTACGGTATGAGTCATATAAAAAGAATAGCAAATCTCATGATGTTTAGATCACGACAGTAAACACAAAATCGTTCTGCAGCCTAGATCAGCCTGCAGGTTCAGATCTAGCGATTATAGCCGTTGATACGCGCAATCAACGGTCATAACAAACATTCAATATATATATATATATATATATATATATATATATATATATATATATATATATATTCAATCACACATACTTTGAGCAAAACGATTCCATGATGACATAAATAGACTGCGGTATTAATCAATAAAAAATGGCTACTTATCTGGGGATCGCATCTTCCCCGATCAACTGATTTAGCCGCTCATCCTTGGCGTATGATCTCTTTGCATGTTCAAAACCATTCCACTTTTTATTTCTCTCCAAAAGGTCTTTTGTTTACAATGCCTTTTCCTAAATATAATCTATGAATGTAAAAGAAAGGCAGTGCAAATCCTAAGTACAATCTACCCAGATAAAACCCTAGAAGAAGGAGAAAGGAAGAACCCTTGAAGAATGAAAAGAGAAAATTCCGAAATTCCAAAGTGAAAACCCAAAACCAAAAACGAGTAAAAATAAATAATCTTAATCCCCCTCTTTCACAAAGCCGTAGCTTTCATTTTATAGGGTCGAGCAAACCCTATACCTAATAGCCTCAATCGATTGAGGATAAATTCTCAATCGATTGACTTTTGATTCGCAAAACTTGTCTTCATGTGTCAATCGATTGACACTTAGTCCTCAATCGATTGACATCTAAGGGTAAAGTCTTCTCTCTCTTGATGGGTGTCGAGCTACTTTACGAATTTCAATGCTTTATTTGACCTTTTTGTCCATAGCCCTTGTGTAGCCTTTAATTATCTTCTTTTATGCTCTTTAACGATCCAACGGTTAGAAACACTTGTAATCATTAAAACCTCACAACAACCATTAGATGCTTTCATTGGATAACTAAATGTAGGAATTATGGTGCGAAATATAGTCATATTTCGGCACCGATCACTTGACAACAGTCAAAGTTATGAACATTTACTCGCGATTTTCAGATGGTTGGTACACTTTGTTGGTCCATTTCTACTTTCTAGGGTCATGTATGTTCCAAGATTGTGCCATTCATGGTCTAAAAGGACAATTCTTTTCTAAAAGATGAAACCTAAGGGAACAGTTATTCTCGCACTAGCAGTAGGGTGGGACCTACACAGGGTTTGAACCAACTGCACCATAAATTAGGTTTATATCATTCAATATAATTGTTTATTCAATATTAAAAAAAGAATAATTACATTTTTTATGAAATATTTATTTTGAAGACAATGAATGTACGTGTTTTGTTTGCGACTATGAACGAAGCAACCAATGAAAAGATCTTTTTGTTTTATTTTTAGCAAAGAATTGATGGCATAATCTGGATCTGAAACAAGTGGGTTTGAGTCTCGACCAAATGGGTCTGAACAAAATGACACTCAAGAAGATCTGTAATGACCCAAAAAATTTGAACCTGAACTCGACTGAAATCGTGTGCGTATCTGGCATGGAAAACAAGGTCGCCTTAAAAATATTAAATAAATAATTAAACATGTTTGAGATACTGTGTGTGAAAAGGAATCAAGTTAAAAGGTTTAATTAGGGCCTTTAGTAGATGAGCCATGCACCGACTCACCAGGTGCCGCTCAACACCGAAACCAAACTCTATTTCAAGTGGATAAGCGTAACACACTTTTGCAGTGTTATCGCTTCGCACCGAAACTAAGCCCTTTAGCTAATTAAAAGACAAAGCTTCTCAAAGAAGCTCACCCATTTGCAAAGCTTTGGAGTTTGGGTTTCTAGAGAGAGAAAGAAGAGAAAACTTTCGCCCTTCTTGAGATTTCAACGACGAGATTGTGATCGCGCCGTAATATCTGCATTATTCACGAAGCACGTGACGCCGATCGTCGCTTGAGTTCCGCCTTTGTGAACCCGACCATTAGAAGCCCCTACTTGAAACCCTTCGATTTTTGAAACGAGTGTGAGCCAACCGTTGGACTCGTCTTCAACACTTGGAAGAGGTTAAGATCGACGCATAAGGATGAACAACATTATCTTCAAGTCCTTGTGATCAATCTCTGTGGATTCGCCGTAGAAATTCGAAAGTTTCATTTCAAAACCCTTTTGGACAACGATTCTTAAAGGCGCGAAGTCGATCGAAGAAAGGTTAGTTTTCTTTGATTTTAATGGTTTAGATTGTAGAATAAATCATTGTTTTAGTTTAGTGTATATGTGTGTGTAATTCGATGAAGATCATAGAAGATTTGGATGAAAATAGATTAAAAATGATAAAGCCTTATGGCTGTGCATTTATGAAGGTTTTGATCGATCAAATTTGGCATTGATCGATCAAATTAGGTGGTTGATCGATCAAATTTAAAGATTGATCGATCAATGTGATGGTTGATCGATCAAGGGTGAAATTGATTGATCAATGTGATGGTTGATCGATCAAGGGTGAAATTGATTGATCAATGTGATGGTTGATCGATCAAGGGTGAAATTGATCGATCAATGTGAAATTGATCGATCAATGTGGAATTGATCGATCAATATGATGGTTTGATTGATCAAATTAACTGTGTCAACACTGCTTTAGTATTTTGGCCATAACTTTTCACTCCAAACTCTGATTGATGCGATTCTTAGGGCATTGGAAAGAGGAGAAATAAATCTACAACTTTTATGAATTAACTAATTAATGAGTAAATTATTTTGATGATCAAAATTGAGCTGAAATTTTAGCCAAGTTCTAAGTTAGCACGTTTTGACTGAAGTATCAATATAGCTTCAGTATTTTAGCCATAACTCTTTATCCCGAACTTCGATTAACACGATTCTTGATGCGTTGAAAAGAGTACGATGAGATATAACTCTTTTATAAATTAACTAAATCTTTAATCAAATGTTTTGATAGTCAAAATAAAGTAGGAAGTTGGGTCAAGTTTCGAGTCAACACGAAATTATCCATTTTCGCCTCGGTTTTGAGAAAACACTTAAACACGCCAACATTATTAATAATTAAGATCAATTTTTAATACATCATCATATGTGTAATGTAGAATAAGAGTGGAAGCCATGGATAAGAACTTTTGAATTGCTTTAGAACGGCGTTAGATTTGTTTAGAAAGATCTGTTAAGGTAGGGGAAATCCAACCTAAAAATGTATCTGAATACGATTTCATGATTCTTTCACATCTATATCCTGATTTATGTTTTAAAAGTATGTTTGCATATCAATGAATCTCTGCCATCTCTGATTCCTGCATTCTGATTTCTGTATTCTGAAACCTGTTTCTTATTTCTGATATCTGATTCTTGAGGTCATATGTGTGCATGTGATTTTAAGTATTTAATCCAGATGATCCCCACTAACTCGACGGTATATCCGTGCCTTGACACAATCGTGCATCTGCTTTGATAATTCCTCGGTATAATTGCACTCCATAGATGAGGCATTGTTGCATTTCTGAAATTATTCATGTGAACGATGATTGGTTAGGATTTCCTATCGGCATACACCTGATTATCACGTGCTATATATTCACAGGAGTTTCTTAAGTTAGAAATATGCATGATTTAAGTCACAAATTATATACTAATAACATCTGTTCTATTTTTTGAAAACTCAGTACATGTCATCTGATTTATCCTGTCTGCATATTCTGATTTGATTATCTGTTTGAGATACTACCTGCAAATCATGTCTTACATTTTCAGTATAATTTTAGTTGAGATTCTTCTACTGAGCTTAGATGAAGTTCACCATGTTTTCTCAAACACTGAGAGCGACCCTGACTACCAGCCTGATCCAGAGGCTAAGGTTGAGGAGGAGAATACCAATACCCCTGCTGACGAGCACCACCTGTAGCTAGGGTATTCGATTAGATTGGATATTTTGAGATCTGTATATATTTTGGATTATTGTGGTTCTGGTGGCCACAATTTTGTACTTAAAACTTTGTAGATACTTTATTTTCTTTTGTGTATATCTTATAGGAACCACTACATGGAGCCATTGTTTTTGTGTGACAGATGTCCATCACCAGTGGTTCTTCTTGTTTTCCTTTTTGAGGATGTATTTTCTTTTATTTTTATATATAGGTATTGTCCAATTCTTCTCTCTTTCAAAGTCTTATATGATGACTCGATCTTTCATTACTGGACAATGTCTGCTCTAATTTCCGCTAAACGAGCAGACACTCTGTGATTTATCCTGGGGATCATCCAGAGCATGATCTTGATGGCATGAATTTCTGAACGCGAAAATTCGGGCTGTCTCAAGATCAGTCTGAATAGAGCGATATTCAAGGGACTGGTTAGTTTACTTTTTATATATATAATAATTGTTATGAATGTATGTGTTTTGTTTGTGACTATGAAGGATGCAACCAATGAATAGATCTTTTTGTTTTATTTTTAGCAAAGAATTGATCGCAAATCTAGATTTGAAATAAGTGGGTTTGAGTCTTAACCAAATAGGTCTTAACAAAATGCCACTCAAGAATATCAGTCTGAGCAGAGCGATATTCAAAGTATTGGTTAGTTTACTTTCTATATATATATATATAATTCATTTAGGGGAGCTGATGTGATTTTTAATTGTAATATTTTACTCGCAAGCGCACGAATCAGATTGTATATAGTGGGTGCGGAGTACGAGATCGTTCCCACGAGGACTATGTTTGAAGATCTAAAAAGATAAGACAGTAATTCAAGAAATCTACTAAGATCTAACAGTATTCTACCAGTCTTATGATTTAAGCGGTTTGTGAGATGACAATTACTGACTACAAACTAAAACTTAACTGATAATTCAAAAGTAAAGGTAAAGATGAAGATACTAAATCCTCCCATCTTTGGTCCGTTCTTCCCATAATATAAATCTAAGGATTAAACTATGAGATATACCATTGAAAATCAACATCATTTATGGAAGATAAATGGTCAAAACCCGAATAGGTTCCACGTTGCATCCCTGCAATTAGGACTTAACTTCATAGATGATTTTCATATATAGATCTGGGATCAACGGCATGGCTAGGCACACTTGATCTCAGGTTCAAATAAAAATCATCCCTAAAGTGGGTGATAATTCCAACAAGAATACCACCATAGATCTGAAGTCAAGGGCATGGCTCGGCACACTCGATTTCAGATTAGGGAGTAATTAAGATAAAATTACCATTACAGATCCAAGATCTAGGGCATGGCTTGACACACTCGATCCCAGATCATAATCGTAATTAGATCCACACGATGAAATCAAAAAGACCATATAACAATGATTGGGTAAAATTACCGTCACAGATCTGAGATCCCGGGCATGGCTCGGCACACGTGATCCCAGTTCGTGGCGGGGATTTCATCTGTTCATGATAGCACAACAACCATAAATAAGATCTCATATTTTAATCTTAAATTTATATTATTAAAAGTATATCCCTCGGATGGGAATCATTAGATCCCCATCCCTATGAATTTAGCCACACATATTGTAATTAAATGACATAAATAAATAAGGAAGGAAAAATAATATTAATTTAATGAATTAAAAATACCTCAAACTTCAACAGAAATTACTTTGATCCAAAAGTACGATGGTCTTCAGAAACAAAATTAATGCAGGAATTAACTGAACAAAAATAATAAACTGAAGGAATGAATACTGGAAAGTTAAAGGAACAAAGCTCTCAAAAAGGAATAATAAAACTCTCTATCTCTACGTCTAACTATGAAAAAAAAGAACTAAAACTAAAACTCTAATCTCCTCTCTCTAATTTCTAATTTTTAATCCTCTTCTCGAAGTGTTTGAGTCGGCTTTAAATAGATGCACGTCGTGTAGGTTTCCCAACCGCAAGAGTATCCCAGCCGCAAAAGTTGGAGTCGATTAATCGACCCAATAGGGTCGATGCATCGACCCTGCAAAAGAGGCTAAAAGCTTGCTTTAAAGTGTCAGTTCCGTGTCTGACACTTCTTTTTCCTCGATTAATCGACCAAAAGTGCATCGACTCTCAGAAATCCGTGAATTCCAGCCCACTTTTTGTATCAGATACTACTTCGGTATTTTGGCCATAACTTTCTATCCCGAACTCAGATTGAGGCGATTCATACGTCATTAGAAAGCTGACAGAAAGATCTACAACTTTTGTGTTTTGGCAATTTTATGATTTCGCCACTTTGAAGGTCCAAATTGAGCCGCAAGTCGCACCAAGTTCTTAATGACCCAAAGTTACAGTGTTTTGACATTATTTTCAGAATTCTTGGGCTGTTTTCTATACTTGGCTTGTATTTACCTGAAACACTTCAAATCTAATAATTCTTATCAGATAGCGTTCATCGAACAGCTAAATATAAGTATTTAGGGGTGAAATATCATCATATTTCACTACTCATAACACCCCCAAACCTACACTTTGCTAGTTCTCGAGCAAAGCAAACTAAAGAAAAATAAATTGCCACTTTCGTAGGGAGCACAATTGCACTTAGCATGTGCAACAAGCCTTTAAACCCCTAGGTGATCCCTAGTGGAGGAGTTGTCTCCTGAGGGTTTACAGTGAAGTTACCCACAAACTTCAATACATTTTTAAAACCATCAATAAAATTGAGTTTTCGAAATATGATTTTGATAACATATATACCATTCAAAGCTCAAAATCATTAATCAATTCAACATGCGAATTCTCAATTTTAAATAGCAATGTGATACTAATCATACTAATATCCATTCAAATTAGTCTAATGCTCAAATCGTTAGATAACTCATCCATTCATGCCTCAATGTGAAGTGTGTGCATACCCAAATCAAAATTCATTCATCTCAGAACTAGTTCAAACGGGAAACCGTCGGATCTGTTGTTTTGACTCAATCCTTACTTTAGGTATACTCTTGAAATAAAATCACTCCAATGATGGGTAAGTTTTCACACACATGTGAGAGATCAATACAAAGTAAATAAAAAGGTCTCACATGATAAATGAAACACGATGCAATCAATGAACAAAAATAAATCTCATAAGAAGATACTTGTATATCCTAAGCATGTCATATCAAGTGTCATAAGTATCACATATTCACTCTCCACAAGGCAGTTACCAATGCAAGATCTGATCATGAAGGTCTTTTTGTAGGGTTGTAATGGGGCTCAGGAAAGGATAAGAAAGAAAGAGAAGTTGGGATTCAAAATTTCTGAGAAATCGGAAAGGAAATACCTTTTTGAATTTCTCTTCTTTTTCTTTTCTAATGTCTCACTATTTTTACAAATATTTTTTTCAACTTTCTTTTTCTTTTGAATTTCCTTTTCTTGAAGCACC